>JAIGNY010000500.1:122500-560000 GCA_020152595.1 Chiridota heheva
TCGGGAAATTTGCATCAATTCTCGTGAAATTTGCTTAATTTTAGTGAAATTTTCAAAAAAAATCGGAAACATTCCTTCATTCTCTAGAAAAAGTCTTCATTTTCCTGAAATTTGCATTAATATTCGTGAAATGTCCTTCATTTTTGGTAATTTTTCTTCCTTTTCTTGAAATTTGCATTAATTCTCGTAAAATTTGTTCAATTTTTTTGAAATTTCTTTCAAGTTTTGTAAAATCTCCTTTATTATCCGGAAATTGTCTTCATTATTGGGAAATTTTCATCAATTTTTGGAAAATTTCCTTCATTTCCGGGAAATTGTCTTCATTTTCGGGAAATTTGGATCAATTTTCGAGAAATTTTCATCAATTTTCGTGAAATTTTCTTCATTTTTGTGAAATTTGCTTCAATTTTCGTAAAATGTCCTCAATCCATTTTCGGGAAATTCATATTTTGTTAAGACTAAAATCAAATCTGGCCACCCAATTGTTAATATCTTCCTACGCCACTGATAAGTGTACTTCACCTTTTAAGTGTTGTGAAGCAAACTTATGCAAACATTAAAATATTTAAGCAAACAATATTTGCATGCAGCCAAGACCTGAAGAATAAAGTAAGTCCCCATGCTTTACGATACCCAGATTTTTGGTATTCTTGTATTACAATAAGCATTTTTGGTGTCTTTCGCATGGATTATTAAAAATGGAATTGTCTTCAGCGTATTTGTGTGAGTCATGCCAGGACTGTAAAAATGGGGGTATGGGTTGGGCATCATGAATGGGGCAACGCCGGTTTTCAAAACGCTGAAATACGTCCGTATTGGGTCACGGATGGTAACAAAATAATATTAGATACAATGCAAAGGCCAGGCTCACACACAAAATAGAAATATCCATAGCGCGATCCTCGACATCATCGGAATTGGAAAATCGTTTGTGACGCGTGTGGATACCAGCCTCCCGTGCATGCATGGTGCCGCCGGGGCGCAGCTATTGCTACATGTAGGAGTTTACATGTATTTATTAATTTTACGGTCTCATGAGTATGCTTATATATTCTAATGTTTCATAATCAAAACGTGTAGGCATGTTCACCAATCACCAAGTTTTCTTAGTAAGGCGACAAAATAAATTCATGCAGAATTGAACTTGACGTACATTCCAATTAAGGGATCTTAGGAGATCTATACACCTTATTTCATTTCTGATACTGTACGGTGCACAATCCCAATCTGTCAATGTTATGAAGTAATCTTTTCTAACCTTTGTCACGTATAGTGAATCAGTAATTAAATACACGGCAGACTAACTTATTTCGAAGAATAATCTTGTTGATGATGGACTCGCAACCTGGCAGCCTCGTATAAAATCATACAACGCGTGTAAAGCCACTGGCATTATCATATACTAAATATTCATAAGATACGAGGAAACCAGGAAGAGTTAGTCATCCGGTGGTATTGCATTGTTTGTCCCGCATTCAATGCAGCTGCAAGGTTAAAAGTTAACCTGCAATGAGAAACGCGTTGGATTTATACGGTTTCTTCACAATTTGGGGCATTCTTTAGCCTGTACTGCTGTGTGGTTTGATTGCCGTTAAGACTACTACAGATTGGTGTTTCATTGTGTTTATGTTATATTATGGAATTCGACAGAAAATTGGAATACGTGGATTAATTCTCTGTGGAGATGTCATATTAAAAATGATGTAATTTATTTCCATTAGGTTAAGCCATCCATGTATTTAATTTCTCCACGGTTTGTTTGAAAGCTTGGATTTTTGCTATTTGTGCCATCAGGAGTGAAAATTGTGATAAAGATTTTTGTTAAATTTGTGATGTATTTGAGGAAATAACTGCTGATATCAAGATTGTAATGTAAGCCTTATTTTATTTTGTGTGTTTTTTATCTTGATAAATAGCAGCGATAAAAATCGCAGTAGGCTGTTAAAGAAATTTATCTTGCAATTTGTAATGACTTTTAAGGAATTTATCTCGCAATATTTAAAGAGTAGCATGCGAGAGTTTAATTAAGAACAAAATGATACATTTTGAGGTTTTTCCCTGCAGTCTAACAGTCATGACCCCTAAGTTGCCATTTGCTAAAAAGAATGTTTATAAATACTCCTTCTTTCCTCAAACACTAAAAGATTGGAATGTTTTACCACCAGACATTGCACATGCATCAAGCCTAAACCAAAGAGCTTCCTAAACTGTGTAAAAGCTAAACTTGCTAAACTTGTTATTTATCTACCTACTGTGGTGTAGCGGTTATTATACCTGTCTACAGACCACGAGGCCCTGGGTTTAAGCCTGGGGTGGGTAGACACGCCAGTGCACCACAACTGGTTATCAAAGGCCGTGGACATTGACTTGGTTGTCGGTGTTATGTCTGTCCGTACGTCGTACCTGTGTTCTCGTCCGGGTCGTATTAAGCGTTTCGTGATAGCATTTGTACTATCATAACCGAATACGCAGGCGACGACCCCGTCATTTTAATTGTGGGTTCAACTTTTTCTCTCTCGCTTGTTAATTAATTTTTTCTCATACTTTTGCTACGCTCGGTTGGCGTTCATGTCCTCTAGAGGGAATTTTGCTGACGTGAACTATTCAGTTTCAGATTTATATATATATATATATATATATATATATATATATATATATATATATATATATATATATATATATATATATATATATATATATATATATATATATATATATATATATATATATATATATATATATATATATATATATATATATATATATATATATATATATATATATATATATATATATATATATATATATATAGGGCTATATATATATATATATATATATATATATATATATATATATATATATATATATATATATATATATATATATATATATATATATAGGGCTATATATATATATATATATATATATATATATATATATATATATATAGGGCTATATATATATATAGGGCTATATATATATATATATATATTAAATTGCCTTTCAACATTTTCTAACGAAAGCTGCTTTAACATAATTATACTTTGATCATAAGCAAAGGGAGTATAAATATGCTGTGATGCATAGGTTAATACCATACGGTCTCCTCTGACGTATCATAGAATTTTCAGTTTTATGGCATATGGGTAGACTATCTGACTATAGGCCTACCCCAAATCGACGGGATACACTAGTTGTTATAGTACCAGTGCACCATATAATTTTCTTTCACAAAATGGGGAGGGGGGGGGGTGGCAATGTTTTTCGAAAATATATTTTTTGGAATAAGTCCCCCTTCCCTCCCAGGAACTATGGCCCTGAGGGCCGAGTCTCAGACATCCTTTAGTGCTTTCATGAAAATTGCTATATTAATATGGAAGAGTTATACACAAAGGGAAGGGGACACGGCTACGTCCTAATATTTCACCATAACCAATTGAGCAGTGTCGCTTCGACTGTTCCGCTGTAGCATTTATAGAACTATTAGAATGCAGGTATATATTTTGCATTTGGCGTCAATCCCTTCTGCATCACACCTTCAACCCCCCCCCCCACCCGACCTTTGGGGTGGGGGGGGGGGAAGCCTTCCGTACTGATGGTAGGAGTTTCACCGTTTCCTGGTTCTCTAAACACTTCTCAAAAAGAGGAGGGTGTTGACCCGGTGTTCATCCGTCTGTCCGTCCTGACAAATTGGTTCCTCTCTGTCAGACTGCACTGAAAACAAGTCAAAGGTGACGTGCACTTTCCCTGACATATGTCTATTACCATGCATGATTACTGTTTAAACTATTATAAAAGTGATAAAAACTAAAAAAGATTCGTTTGCTCGTTATGTCCCCTTAAGGCCTAATATAAATGTCGATTGAAATGCATTGTTAATTGTTCATATTTTGTATGAAATTATAATTACCTGACTAAACAAGCTTCGTGTAAATTGTAGCACATTTCTTTCAACTGCATAAATCCAACTTTGAACTTTTGTTTACTTTTTTATACAGAATACAACAACATGCTGACATGGTATTGTATGCTATAATATAGCAGATTAATTCATCAAGTACTTGATTTAAGTTATTGCTCTTCATGACTGCAGAATGAAGACGGGAATGAAGAGGAGTGTTTTTCTCGCTTTCGTCTGCATCTTATGCATCTTCAAATTTCCATTGGTGCGATCTCAGTGCGGGCCTAAAGATGAAACCACTCGGATCAAAACAGTCATATGTGAATCGTAAGTATATTAATTAATGTTAATCCACAATTAAAGAAGCACGGGCCTGCATCCCCAATTTCCACAATAAAAATAGAGCACATATGTGTCGAGGGGCAGTCAGCTGAATTCTATAGCATTATCAGATTATCGTGGATAAAACTGCAGACAAGCAGGAAGGAGCAGGTTTCTATCATCGTCCGATACTGCATTTGATTAATGGATTAGTCAAGGAGAGATTTCTGGGATTTATTTGACACACCATGCATCTCAAACAGGGAAACAGCCTTATGAACTGTTGACCATGTTGGCCCACACTAACGTCTCTTGAATTTAGTCTCCAAAATCTCATCGGTCAGGGATATATGGCAGTATGGTGCAAGTAACATAAACAGATAAGCAGAAAGACTTTAAGTCTCGCTACTGAATGAAGGAAGAAGTTGCGCCAAAATATTTGTATGTGCATTGCTATGCCTATTGGCTCAATGCATATTGGCTCAACTTGGCACTGCAACAGAATGCATCAAGTGTAATGAAACTGCGAAATTGTCTAGGGAGTCGTTCCATGGAGGTACCACTTTCTAAAGTGGTACCTCCATGGTCGTTCCAAGTCTCCAAAACGTCATCGAAGGTAGCCGCAAGCGGCATAATGTATTCGCAAAGGTACAGATATTATAGAAGCCGGTCAGAAAGAAACTGCACTTAAACATCAGTGTGACACCTGGTGGTCATGCATGGGCCTGGTCGGTTGCTAAGATGGACCCCTTTTCTGATCGTTTTCCCCAATTTGGGGGCTCCTTTCATGGACCTTTGGTTGCTAAAATAGGTACCTTTTCTTATCGCCGTCCCAAGTTATATTGTATAAGAATTTTTTTTTTTATCAATGGAGCCACTCATCGGGATATGCCCAGGGCCCCACATTTCTAATTCCGGCCCTGCTGTTGATATTGGAAGTTGTCCTTGCCTGCGTAGACTCCTTAAGTAAGTATCTACAGCATACAGACATGGATATAGTGCTCAGGCTAGGGAGACAGCTGATAACGTTTCAAAATCATTTGGTAAACTCAGGAAAAACGGGACTTCAAACCTCCTTTACAGCTTTAGCTGTTTAGCAAAAGACGTTAAAGAAGCTTGAAAACGAGATGTGGTAAGACGCACCAAAGAGCTTCCACACAGAATTTCCGAAGACCAGACGACCACCCAGCCGAATGGATGAGGGAGCAGCGCCAACTCAGTACCCATCTCCATACTACAAGATTGTTGTTTACAATGCCTCCCCCCTTGATAGCGTTGTTTGGTTAAATGGGGAACAGATTTCAACACCATGACCACGAGGTCCTATGCTCGTTGGCGAATGTGATCACTGATCTCAAAACATGTGATGACGGTGCATTAGAAACTGTGCACATTCTATGAAACAGATCTAAACATGCTGAAAGACGTATTCTTGCTAGCACATACTATGAAACAGATCTAAACATGCTGAATGCTGAAAGACGTATCTTTGCTACAGCAAACCAATGTGAGCTTCCAAAGAGCTGCATTACGCTGTGTTGTGGCTGTACCAAAAAAGGTTTGATGTCATCATCCCTACCTTTTCCAGATTGGCTGTAATACTAGCAACGATTCCTGTCACATCCAGCTCCGCATAAAGATCTTTCAGCACTTTGAAGCGACTTAATTAAGACCTACTTGAGGAACACGATGGGACAAGCTGACAAGGAAGACTGCGTAAAAGAGAGAGAAAGAGAGAGAGACACACACACACACACACAGACACAGAGAGAGAGAGAGAGACAGACAGACAGACAGACAGACAGAGAGGCAGGCAAACAGACAGACAGACACAGAGACAGAGAGAGACAGACAGACAGACAGAGACAGAGACAGACATTATAATGATACTGATTTGGACGTCATAACTGACAGATTTGCAGAGGGAGGAAGGTGGTCGCCGAAAGTACTTTTTTTAGATCTCAAACCTCATTGCATGAAGGTCATGTTTTAATAGCTATTTTTCTTTGTATCCAGCAATTAATATGGTCTCCTGATAGTCTTTGGATCACATTATTACGTGTAATTAAGAAAACCCAAGCTTTAAGTACTGTTTTTAGATTTATATTAATGTCTTTGTCAGGGTTGAAAATATTACTTGTAGTTACTATACCGGCAATGTAAGAAAACATTTTGCTAATGTTAGTCCAGTGGGGCCTATAAAGGAACACATCCTATAGACTACGGCTGCTTAATGTAATGTCCTCAATATCTTCATTGCTTTAAAAAGATTGCTCTCAAAATTGATCTCAGAAGTGGGCTAAATTTGAACACTTCGTTTTAGGAAGAGAGGGAGGGTAAGGGGGGGGGGGGGGTCTAGGGCCTTCTCGGACCCCATCACTTTTTTTTAATGCTGGCTACGCCATTGTATACAGTGGTTATACAGTAAGTCGACAAATCTCACAAAATATTGACATGCACAAACACTTTTGAAGTATATGTGATATCAATCTAATTTCGGTCACTTACACTTATTTCTTATAGAACTTATAATAAACCCGTTCACGCATCACAATTTTGGATAAAAACACCAAACATGCCAGAAAATTCAAAACGCTGTAAAATAGCAAATTTTGAAAGCAATCTGGCAACCTTTGTCAATTCTTGACAAATATGTTTGTTGTTTCTATTCCTATTTTTTACTGTGCAGTTAAGCCGGAATTGGATTGGTCAGATATGTTTGTTTGTTTCTATTTTTATTCTTTATAGTGCAATAAAGCCGGGATTGGATTGGTGCAATTGCCAAGGTAGTCCCATAGTCCGTCTTACAGTACAAATTGATGAAATTCGCAAGAGTCCTTTGCTCTCATACAATGTAGGTAAGCTTGGCAATGTGTTACATACACGTGAATCATTTTGCAGTACGAGAATACCATAGTCGCCGATCATTGTTACAGTATGTGGTGAAATTCTTTTTCTTTTCAGACAAGAAGTTTAGCTGTTTAGTTAGAAGATTTTCATACATTTTAAAGTTTATAGTATATTAAACGTCCATATTGACCTTTGATGAAATAATGAAATAGTTGCAAGTCGAAAAAGCATCTTGAGGCGTTTTAAAAGAGGCCTTACCCCTCTTGCTGATAATCTCCGATAATTAAGGGGACGCCGGAAGCCCAAACTTCAAAGTGGCTTTGAAAGTTTGCCGTTGAAAGAACATGATAGTGAAAACATGAATTTCCCTGAATTAATGAATCCACATCCCAATCATAGGTGTCACCAGAGAATATAAAAGGGGGACGAATCACAAAATGATGAGGCCCTACTTCAATTTTTTTTCACGCGCGAAGCGCGAGATAATCGGCATGGGGTCCAGGGGCCCGTTTAAGGGTCCCTGGTGGGTTCCAGGGGGCGAAGTCCCTGGATGCTCTGCGATTTTAGTCATTATGAGGGCCTAAAAGTGGATGGAATTTGACTCGTTTTTATGTATAATTGCATGCTTTTTTCTACACACCTGGGGTATGTGTAACTGAAAGTCCGTGGGAGTGGTGCTACAGCAATTAAAGGATTGCATTATTTCAGGAAGTTTTTCGTGCCACACATCTTTTTTCTATGCTTTCTGTGAATATAGTATAATTGCTGCAAGGAACTAGACCTATATACCACGGCATATATTTCATAGCCTTGGTTACTAACATATAGGTACAATCACGGGGGGTTCAGGGGCGGGTAGTCCAGGGATTCGCTTTATAACTAGAGCTGTGTACAGTACAGCATACCATCATTGCATCTACGTAACTTGTCGATGTAATAACGTGTAGATATACGTCAATTTTTGGGATAGGCCTATTTCATAACTTCTTGAAGGAATATTTTCTGATAGGTGACCCACCCTCTGGTGACGCATGTGATTGATTAAAACACCTTTAAAAACATAACATTACAAATTTTGTTGAACGAAAAAGTTGGTCGTTCGCCCCCCCCCCCCTTCCCCCCTTGGTGACGCCTATGAGTATTAATATGCAAGGTAGTCTGGTAGTTCCTTGATATATGCATGCCACTATAATGTGATACGTCTTTTTCAAGCGTTTATCGTGATATCATATGTATAGTACAGGCAATATGTTTGCGCCTACTGTGTGGAAGCTCTTTCCGTTTACAAACGGTAGAAAATCTCTAGTTGGTTTGATCAAGAAACCGGTAAAGTTATTAGGTATAATCCTATGTATTTCACCGCATTTATTGTAACCAATTAGGGCTACCTTGATCTCATGAACCTACCTTTATGTCACACACTTCCATTTCCTTCCTGTTTGTATTATATGGTGTGGAAGTTGGTATATTCATTTGGCTATGAATTACACGTACAAGCATGAATTCCATACCTTGGTATAAGCTATGCATAAGCATAATAGCACAAAGCGACAGTAAATGACGATGTCTGTTGAACTGTTGAATGTCCAATCCTAATTCTGTGAAAAGTTGTTATGTTGTCCCTTCCTTTTAAGCACATATTTGGGTGGTCCAGTCCGTTAAGATTACAAAAAGGGTGTGTTTGAGATTTCTATAGGCACGAGCCGGAAAGTTTGGCCGACTTAATTCTCATCACTTTAGGATCAACTTTGTAGTGAATATTATGAACGAGAACCTTCCATTAGTGTGTCCTAGACTTTGCAAGATTGCGTCATTCTGAACCCTATACTTTGTCATGGGCCGCGGAGCAATATTTCAAGTTGGGGGAGGGGGGGACACGCATGTTTGAAGGGACTGATCTGAAAGACGGAAATGCAAAATCAGTGAATTGGTAAATAATCAATCTCTTCGGTTACTTTCTAACTTACCACCACCCCCTCCCCGCCCCATATCCCGAAAATAGAAGAAAATGAAGGAAATTTCACGAAAATTAAGCAAATTTCGCAAAAATGGAAGGAAATATTACGAAAATTGAATTATATTTGCTAAAAATTAAACAAAACCTCTCGAAAAATGAAGAAAATTTTCCCAAAATTGAAGAAAACTTCTTCAAACTTTTTCCCAAAAATGAAGAAATTCCTACAAAAATTGAAGCAGATTTCATGAAAATGATGGAAACTTTTTGAAAATTGAAGGAGATTTCCCGAATATTGAAGACAATTTGCCGAAATTGAAGGAAATTTCAAGCAAATTTCACGAAAATGAAAAAATTAATTACGAAAATTGAAGAAAACTTCTTTAAAATTTCCAAAAAATTTGAAAAAAAATTAACAAAAATTAAAGCTTTATTCCATGGAAATGAAGAAACTTTTACGAAAATTGAAGGAGATTTCCCGAAAATTGAAGATTTTTGGAAGAAAAGTTGCCATGGAATCTGACTCTTCAACTTCAATTCGTTACACCTTCATTTATTGGGTGGCCAAAATGGTACTTGGCGCCCTAATAAAAAATATGGAGAGGGGAGGCTTGGTTCGTCCGGTTCCTACGTCACCAGGTCACTGTACGTTGACTTTGTTAGTTTAGAGTTTTAAACGACGTATCGTAATTTAACCAAATATTTTGCCAACATCATTCACGTTTTCAGTTCTCAAAGCCTTCACTTCTTAAAATATAATCACGCCCCCATAACAGATGGGCCATTTTGATTTTTTTTTCTTCTCATTATCAGTTTTTAGTGGACATGATCCGTTGTTCATATCTTTTGCAACAGTAATTGTTACAAAATTGCAGGTCATCCCTATCAGATTATGATTTGCGATAAAGTGGGGGCACCCCCCCCCCTACTCCGCGGCCCATGTTTGTATAATCAGGGAAGTGGCACTGTCACTTCCATGGTATAGGACTGAGTCCGAATCCAACTTTTGTTTTAGCCCGATCTCAGTCGGAAGGAAATCTCCATGGCACTAATCCGCCAATTGTCAGATTGTAGGAGCAGGGGCGGATTAGAGAGGGGGGGGGGGCGGAAAATTGCGCACAATATATCAGTATACTAATAGGAGGGGGAGGCCTGCTCCCGGCGATTTTCAAGGTCAATCGACCATATTAGACACGATTTCAGAATACATTGAAAAAGTTTTAATCTGCTGCACGGGCACTATTTCATTGGTTTTAAAGCGAATTGTGCAGTTCATGTGATATTATTTCTTACTTTCCAAAGGTACGGTGTGAATTGTGTAATTATATCTAAAGCCATACATACAAAATTTATAATGGATTTGTTCAACTTTACGAGTGCTGGTCATTTTGTCACCTTATTTTTCATTCCAGAGGTAGATGACCCTATAGGGTGCACAGGCGTAAGTATAAGGCCTGGGGACTTGTGGGGGTAAAACTCGGTGTAGAAAATAAAATGCATGCTCTAAAAATCATTTCTGAAAAAGAGAAGTAAAAAGAGTTAGTGAACCTTACAGGGTTATCAGATCAAGGTTTTCAGTAAAAGTCATAAGAAGTCATGATTCATAAAAATGTACAAAACGGACATGCATAAGGCCCATAAAAGCTTAATCCGCTCATGCTTCATACTATGCATGGATGAAATGCCGCAATCCACGAAAACAGGAATCAAGTGTGACTAGTTAGGGCAGAACTTGAAGATTTTTGATCACAAATTGAAGGTGTTTGGTCAAAAATTGAGGGTTTCTGGTGCAAACTGGGACTTAAAGTTTCGGTTCGAAACTAACAATAATTAAGTCTTTGCAAATAAAAAGAATTCAAACACCTCGGTTTTCTATGATTCATTTGATACCGTATTTCATTTAATCATAGGCCTATATGTTTAATTATGGCTTTGATATAAAAAGAAAAATAGGTCTAAATTTTTTAAGGTGGGTAAGCCCTCAGACACGCCACTGTTCTTGTTCTTATATATGGCTACATAAAACTAAAAAGTGATCGAATCTAACTGACGTCTTCATATCAAGAAAATATGTTTCAAGACACCAGAGCAATTTGTGAATAAGATGGAAACACTTTCACTACTGCAGTTGGTCGAATTCAGATCACTCCATTTGCAGATTAGAAAATCAAAAGATGATATAAAATCAACAATAATGACAGACTATAGTTCAATCCAGCCGTGAGGACACACTGCAAAATCTTCCCGACAACCTTTCGGAAAGTCAGTTTTACTGTACAGAACGATACTGCTAATTTCTTCCCGACAAACTGGACGAACAAGAATCTACCCGACAGGCGAAAACCTGAATGGGTCCCTCACCCCCTTTGTTGAAGCCCTTGTATCTGAGTCAAATTGGTCACATTGATGGCGCTCACAAAAGGAAAGCATTAGATTGTCCAAACGGTCATCTGACATGTCTGATGTAGTTACTTTGTACTCCGTTTTGTTGAGTTACATTTTGCTAAAAGATATTTCACTTTTACATACAATGTAACACAACCAGTCCTGGTTAAACACATATTTACTGTATAATGATACTGCTATTTCAAATTTCCTTTCCGACAAACCAGGCGAACACGATTCTACCAGACAGGTGACAGCCTGGATAGAATATCTCCCACGACGTTGAACTTCTCGAAAAGTGGGAGAACTTTCCCGACAGCAAATCATTTATGGGGGTGTTCCACCCCCAGCACCCTGGTGGTGACGCCCCTGTCCCCCACACATCGCTCAGCCTTAGACTGGCCGTTGTGCCAATGGCAAAAGGGCCCCTTGCTCCGAACGTTCGAGGGCCCTCCCCGAAAAAAAATTGAAAAAAGAAAATACATCATAATCAGATAATCCTAAAGGTGGGGCGATTTAATAACATATACCCCCACCATAGCAATTATATCCAGTACAACTTAGATTCACACAAATAAAACATTTTTAATTTTGTGTGTGTGTGAAAGGAACTATAGGGCAACAACTATAACAAGGAACATGATTCGTGTCCCGCCACGCACGCAACGCGTTTTTTGCGGTAGTAGCTGTGAAAAATGGAAACAAATATGTATAAAAACACAACAAATAAATAAACAAAGGGCTAAAACAAATCTTTTTTTTTTGAAGGGAGGGGGGGGGTCAAATGATCAAATTGTGCCTCCTCATGAAAGAATCCTGGATCCGCCACTGGCTGATCATATGAAATGTATGTGTGTTATCTGTGTGTTTTGTATTATAGCTTATACTTATTACCCTCTATCTATAGGAGATTATAACGTTATTCGGTGTCCAATGGAACAACCGGATCGACTAGCGGTGTGTCTGTGCAATTCAAGTACAATTTGTATAACATGCAGCGAGGAAAATTTATTTTGTCTCAGAACCGACGAAGGAAACAACGTCATCACATACAACAGACAGACACTTAACAGCTGCGACGTCACCAGTTTATGCTCCAGTAAATGTTATAAGCACTGTAATCCGGGCATGTGAGTAACACTATGGAAGTTTACCTGTTTACATTTGACAACCATCTTTTCGTCCATGTCATCCTTCCAAAATGTTTTCAATTTGGTCGTATACATGTATAGTTTAGGAAATGTTCTGATCTGAAATGAAAAGCCCCTGACCCGGATTGGAGGAACTGTTTGGTTCTTTGTAAATTAAAGAGTTACACAAAGATCTTTGAGTATTTTTCTGTTTGCATATTACAAACTCTGCTAAAAAAAAACTATTTCTCAAATTTATATCGTTGAAAAACTGATAAATTTATTTATATCTACTTCCTCGTTGCTTATATAGCGCAGAATCCCAAGGTTCTCTGCACTTCACAGAACAAAACGAAATTCCACTCACACAAAATCCAACAATAAGGTTGAAAACATGAAAATAAAAGAGATGAACACGAAACTGTTACTATACATGCTGGAAGCAGGGAAGTGCCATGGCATTGCTGGAAGTGTTTAAGCCGGGAGCCCAGAACTTTTATTAAAGTGAAAAACGCCGGAACAACTGACCTCATGGGTTGATACCCTCCCCCTCCCCCCCTCCCCTCCCTTCCCTCCCTCACGTTGCAAAAATGCATTACTGCCGAGTTTGAGCCGGGGTTCTCGCCAAAATTACGTGATCAATGACGTCATTACCACAAATCCATTTCAGTAATATATGGAGAACTGTACTTGATAATATTACAATTAATATCTACACCCATGAAAACATGGTCAGTGAATACAATGGGAACCATAACCGCGTGAAATAATGAGTAGTTCTCCCTGTTTTTTATTCACCCGCCAAAATCACGTGATAGCTGACGTCATTACCATGAAATATATTTTCGTCAATATCTAGAAAACTATTGATGATACTACATATTTGAATATTTTCTTATTTATATATAATTTAGTACAAACAACAATGATCAGTAAATCTTCTGATCTTAGGAGGTGTGGAGGTGGAGGGAGTTGTGGGAAGCACCTACTTCCCGCTCTGACCAGCCGTCCATGGTTGCACGAAAATTTGATGCAATATGGGTCACATGGGGCAAGACATTAGTTAAGAGCAGGCCAAAGTAAAACCACTGAGTGCCGAAATAAAGAAGAGGCCAAAGTAAAACCACTGAGTGCAGAAATAAAGAAGAGGAGGTGGAGGTATTGGACACGTGCTCATACAAGAACCTAATAATGCCAGCAACATTGCACTGACATGGACACAGGAAGGCAGAAGGAAGAGAGGACGCCCCAAAACAACATGGTGGCGGACTGTTGTAAAGAAAGAGGTGGTGCAGGTTGGAAGACCTGGAACGACGCACGGAACACAGCCAAGAACCGTGACAAATGGAGACGCTCTGTGAATGCCTTATGTACCACTTGGCAGGAAGAAGATAGGCTCAAGGGGCAAGACATAGTGCCAATAATCTATACAAAAAAAGACTTCACCACAAAAAAGATCTCAATGAGCACTAAGCCGTTATATAACAGTTACATGACACCAATTGATAAGATTATACTTAAACTCTTAAGGTGGGGAGGTGGTGGGGGTCACTCAAAATTCATATTTTATAGTGAACTTTTCTCGAGTTTTTAAAACGAAAAGGCATGGGATCTCTCACTTATTTGTTTGCTGAAAGTTTTTGAATGAGGGGCCTTAGCAGCAATGTTCCCCCTTTGGATACTTTAACAAGCCGCCGGGTTTGTCGAAAAATCACCGGAAATAAACGTAATCAGATGCATCTCATTTCTAATCGAGATTTCACTGAAAGTTTTCATCAGGATACTGAGGAAATTGGTATCAGAAATCATGACAGATTATGACATCACTGTTATGCACTGTGTCGACTCGTTACTGAGAATGCTGCATTCCAGGATCTCATAAAGAACAAAAGAAATATAAGACTTTTTATCTGTCGTGGCCCTCAGGACGAGACAGGACTAGTATTGTAAACTCCGTTCTCAAAATCTTTTAATTGAGAATTATATTTAATATTTTATTAAATAAAGAGAATATTGACTTCATATTAAGTGTTATTTGTTAAAAGTTGTATCTTCATGGTTACTATGCTACAATCAATTATCGACCAAATTATCGTAGATGGGGATCCCTCTTCCTTCGCAAGCTTCCTTGCAAAGCTCGTGAAATTTTGAAGGGAGGGCATGCCATGTCAATCTGACGCACAAGCAAGTTTTATGCCAGGTGCCTAATTTATTTGACTTTGGAACATGACTGTTAACAGGAATGATGCTTCTTCCATGAGAGGTATTACAGCAAATTCACATGGTGCCTTCAGGAGATGGTCCGTCACCATAGGCGGCGGAACCGGAGGGCACATGGGACACGTTCTCCCTCCCCAAAATTTTCTTAAAAGTGCCCTTTTTCAGAGAGGAAAAGTGCCCTTTCAACGAGGAAAAAGTGCCATATTTCATAAAGTACCTTTCAAAGAGGACAAGCTGACAAGTGCCTTCCTGACAGGTTGTAATCATACTTCATGTTTCTTCAGAACGGGAAAAGTGAAGTCCTTTCAAAGGATGGAATCAGATGTTACTTATGAGACTGCAGTACGATCTCTGACTTGAGATGAAGTAGATATTCCAGGCGTTACTTCATTTGTCTGCTCCTTGTATGGATTCAAAACAGCACACATAAATGAAGCCAGATTTAAGGCATTTGTGCAGATGAGTGTTGGTAAAAAGGAAGACCCTCTCTCCAGAATAAAGAAGATCAACTGCGCTTCTCTTCCTATACGCGCCAAAACATTTCACAACCATATCAAAGGGCTCAGAATATGTGACAAAAGATGCGGAAAAGGGCTGATCAGGCTGATCCAAGTTGTGGAGTGAGTCCCACAGACTATGAGTGAAAATTGACCCAAAAGGGCTTTGAACCAGACTGGAAGTTCAGTTCCATTCTCTCACAGCTCCGGTCATTGGTCAGCTGGTAATGTAGACAGCTCCATAGTTATGTATGAGTCAGATAGTTCTTGGAGTAACTCGAAGAGTGAATATATATATATATACTATATGTAAATATGTATTTTACTGTTTTCACGAAATAGGATATTTGGTATCATTATCAGTGCTATATCTGTTTTAGGAAATGATACAGAATGGGTATTGGTATGGAATATCACCTTTTTATTTAAATGAATTAAGTCAAGAGCTTCATAAATGGAGGCGAGCTTTATATGTACGAATGCAAGGACAATGCGTATCGGAGAAGAAAAAGACCCTGATAAGATGGCTTCTCGCAGGTGATATACCAAGTCAATTATATAAAATGGGCAGATTTATAAAAAAAAAAGTGATGAACTATAAATTAGTTCAGTTTGTGATTGCTATCATTGTACTCATTGACCATTAAAACATGGTGTGTGGAGCAGTATAAAGTATAAAGTTTAGATGTTGAAAAAATATATGTTATGGTAATGGCACCTGTAATCACATGATTTCGGCGGATGAATAAATAACATTGAAAACATACTCACTATTTCTTACTGTCATTGTTTGACTATGGAAACATGGGTATCGACTCACTAATTTTAATTATATCAAGTATAGTTTTCTAGGTATTCAAGAAAATATATTTTATGGTAATAGAATCAGCTATCACGTGATTTTGGCAGATGAATAGAATACAGAGAAAACTACTCATTATTTCAAGATGTCATGATTACCATTGTATTTACTGACATTAAAAACATGCATGGGTGTAGACACATTAATTGTAATATTATCAAGTATCGGTTTCCAGATATTGCTGAAATGGATCGGTGGTAATGACGTCATTGATCACGTGATTTTGGCGGGGAACCAACTCCCCCCCCCTCCCCCTCCCTCCCCCTTCCCACGGCCCAGACCTAGCAGCAATGCATTTTTGTAGCGTAGATCCGGCAGCAATACCTTTTTGTAGCGTAGAGGAGGGGCCTGGGCTTTCAACCTATGAAGGTCAGTTGTTCCGGCGCTTTTTACTTGAATAAAAGTTGTGAATTCCGGTCTATTTCTCGAAGAGAAAAGTCTTCAGGTGTTTCTTGAACACATCAACTCTTTTGATTTTAAAGGGTAATGCATTCCACAGAGGTGGGCCAGCATGATATAAAGCTTGGTTCCCTACTTTCTTTTTTGAAGGGAAAGTAGCTAGCATATAGGCCTATAATATATCAATCATAAAGAGCAAATTAGTGAATAAATTAGTGAATAATAAATTAGTGAATAATAAATTAGTGAATAATAAGTGAATTGTTTTTTCTTAAAAATTATATAAAATATATGGAAAATTACATTAACGTTGGTAGATTATAATAAGATGAATGCAAAAGACTGTGAGGGATGTGAAGATCGTGATGTTAAAACTAGAGTCTGATTTCATTCGTTTTTTTACAAATGTAACTTTATATTTGAGTATCTCCTTGACCAGTTGAATTAATTTTGAAGAGTCAAGATTCCATCTTTTCTTCTGGAAATCTTCAATTTTCGAAAAATCTCCTTCAATTTTCATGAAATTTGCTTCAATTTTTGAAACGGCAGCTGACATGATTAGTTCATCATCACACCAGCACATTTCCGAATGTCTTTAAATGTGCTATTAAAATTAATCGTAAATAAAAACTATAGGGTATGAAAATAGATGGGCAAAACATCGTCATGTAAATTAAATTTTATGCACCAAATAAATAATGCCTTTCAATCATTTAATAATTTTTTGTTTTGTAAAAGTGACAGTGGTGTAGGAACCGAGGACCAGGAGGGCTAAGGCCCCAATAATTTTATTGGGGTGGAAAGTACTATTCCCCACTCCAATAATGCCCCACCCCAATAATGCCCCACCCCAATAATTCCCCACCCCAATAATGCCCCACCCCAATAATCCCCTACCCCAATAATCCCTCACTCCAATAATCTCCCACCCCAATAACCCCAATAATGCCAAACCCCAATAATGCCTAACCCTAATAATGCCCAACCCCAATAATGCCCAACCCCCCACTCCAATAATCCACCACCCCAATAATCCCCCACCCCAATAATCCCCACCCCAATAATCCCCACCCCAATAATCCCCACCCCAATAATCCCCACCCTAATAATCCCCACCTTAATAATGCCCCACCCCAATAATCACCCACCCCAATAGTTCCCACCCTAATAATCCCCTACCCAAAAAAATCCCCCACCCCAATAATCCCTCACCCCAATAAAGCCCCACCCCCAAAATCCCCACCCCAATAAAGCTCCACCCCAATAATCCCCCACCCCAATAATCCCCACCCCAATAATCCCCCACCCCAATAATCCCCACCCCAATAATCCCCACCCCAATAATCCCCACCCCCCCCACCCCAATAAACCCCACCCTAATAATCCCCACCTTAATAATGCCCCCACCCCAATAATCCCCACCCCAATAGTTCCCACCCTAATAATCCCCTACCCAAAAATCCCCACCCCAATAATCCCCCACCCCAATAAAGCCCCACCCCAAAATCCCCCACCCCAATAAAGCTCCACCCCAAAAATCCCCACCCCAATAATCCCCACCCAATAATCCCCACCCCAATAATCCCCACCCCAATTGTCCCCACCCCAATTGTCCCCACCCCAATTGTCCCCACCCCAATTGTCCCCATCCCAATAAGCCCCCACCCCAATAATCCCCCACCCCAATAATCCCCACCCCAATAATCCCCACCTCAATAATCCCCCTCCACCCCAATAATCCCCCACCCCAATAATCCTCCACCCCAAAATCCCCCACCCCATCCCCACCCCAAAAAATCCCCACCCCAATCCCCCACCCAATCCCCCACCCCATTAACCCCACCCTTAACCCCACCCAATAACCCCACCCTAATAACCCCACCCCAATAACCCCCACCCCAATAACCCCACCCCAATAACCCTCACCCCAATAACCCCACCCTCACCCCAATAACCCCACCCCAATAACCCCCACCCCAATAACCCCACCCCAATAACCCCCACCCCAATAACCCCACCCCATAACCCCACCCCAATAGACCCCACCCCAATAGACCCCCACCCATAATGTAGGTCTAACGAATTCATATTGAAGAGTCAGATTCCATCTTTTCTTCCGGAAATCTTCAATTTTCGATTTTTTTTAATTTTTATGAAATCTGCTTCAATTTTCGAAACAGCTGCTGACATGATTAGTCTAACATCACACCAGCACATTTCCGAATGTCTTAAATTGTGCTATTCAAATTAATCGTAATTAAACAAATAAAAACTTTAAGGTATACGTAAACAGATGAGTAAAACATCGTCATGTAAATTAAATTTTATGCACCAAATAAATAATGCCTTTCAATCATTTATTAAAAGAAAAGTATGACAGTGACAGAAGTGACAGTGGTGTAGGAACCGAAAGCCAGGGCTATGACCCCAAATAATAAAGAAGGTCTAATGAATTGATTTTGAAAAGTCAGATTTGGCATCTTTTCTTCCGGAAATCTTCCATTTTCGTGAAATCTCCTTCAATTTGCATGAAATTTCCTTCATTTTCGGAAACTTTTCTTCATTTTCGGGAATACCACGAAAATTGCTTCAATTTTCGGGAAATTCTCTTCATATTCGGATACCTTCTTCATTTCCGGGAAATTTGCCATTAATTCTCTTGAAAATTCGTTCAATTTTCGTGAAATTGTCTTTATTTCCTGGAAATTTGCATCAATTCTCGTGAAAAGTTGTTCAATTTTCGTGGAATTGTCTTCATTTTCGAGAAATTTCCTTCATTTCGGGATTTTTTATAACCTTAATCCCCCCTCCCCAATATCGAATACCTTCCTACGCCGCTGAGTGACAGTACACAGAAAGTAGTTTAAGTTTTTCACCAACCGTCCATTATGATTGTTTTCTGTCATCTACTGTATAAGTGCATGCATGTTTGACTACATTCTTTTAACACTTGGCGTAAATTTTCAATATTTTTAGGACGCCTAGTGAACGCCCTTTCAGTCGTTTCGCAACGCAACCACCACCAATGAGAAACATGACGATTGCAGCAACTCGTAAGCACATTTAATTTCGGCTGTCATGAAAGGCCAGAAAATAGCTATAAAACTATATACAAAACGTGCTGATGTTCAATAAATTTTCAAATCATCTGTAGCTACGTCTCTCTATAGTCCTATTTCTATTTTCTCCCAAGTTACCACGTAACGTGAAGATGGAAAATTGATGGCACCACGAAAATATTTAGAAGTATTTTACATTTCTACCCCACTAAAGCTCATATTTGATTTTAGAATGGCCCTGTATGTATATGTTGCACTTTTTATGACTCGACAATGTCATTGAAAATCTTCTTTCATGCACGCAATCTTGTTCAAGATTTTCACACAATGGACTTGTTAATTCTTGGAGTCATGTTTTCTTGTTTCTAATTTTCCATTATATATTTGATTTTGTTGAAGTAGACTTGAATTAATATTTTGATTTGTTGTAGTTTGTACCTTGTAAAATACACACTGAATTATGAGTCTGACAGTATGATATCACAAACCAAGTTTCATTCAATTTGCCATACGCATGCATGTAGCAACGACGTTTTGTCACAACGCCCATTTTTGTCACAAGTACCATAGGTCACCATTTTTGTCACAAGGTCAACCACTTTTGTCACAAATTTGCAGGTCACCACTTTTGTCACAACATCGCCCACTTTTGTTACAAACGAGGTTACCACTTTTGTCGCAACGTTCGCCCATTTTTGTCACAAATTTTTAGGTCACCACTTTTGTCGCAACCACTTTTGTCACAAAGTTGGGTTTGGTAAACATTTCAGGTCACCTCATATTATTTTTCGCCTACGGTGCGGTGCAATCATATTGAAGTTGGTGATGAATATTTCAAGATATCTTATTCTGATAAAACAGTGGGATTTATTTTGTTGTCAATATGCAGATCCAGACAGGAGCTCAAAAAGGGGACCGAATTATTTTCTATATGGCCCAATATTGAAGCAAAATTATGTGAAACAATATTGCTTTGTATAAAAAACTAGTCATCGTAAATGGTACAAATCTCCTTGGCACTGATTACGCACTTTCCACCCTTTGTCCCACATGCCCATCCCACCCTCTGTCCCACATTCCATTTCCCATCCAATGCACCGCATTCAATCACATATGAAATCCGGATCTGCCGTTCCACCACATTACCCACATGCCATCACAACTGAAATCCAGATGACACCCCACCACATGCCCTGTCATCCTGTTCTACATGTCAATCCACCGTCCTGTCCAACATTCCACCCCACTTTCTTTCCCACATGCCATCACGCCTTGTCCTTCATACAATCCCTCTCTGTTCTACATGACATCCCACCCTCACCCCAATTCCTCCATCTACCAATCATCATGTCATCTTCTACCTGTCTACCTAACATTCCAGATGATATCTCACCACATAACATCCCACCGCATGTCCTTTAGTGATATACTCAACTTGATATTTTTCCATCAAAATAAGATAGGGCTGTCTACAAAATCAAAGTCGTTTCCTCAATATTTTTCAGCCAGCACCTATTGATTATTTTTCTTTTCATGCACAAGACACGTAATTTTCAATTAAATTGAAGTGAGGGGCTCTTTTTGACTTTCTTCATGCCAAACAAATACTTTAATCGCTATTCATGTCAGGAATGTCATTATTATAACAAACAGACAAAGAAGCTCAACCGAATAAAGAAACTCTCCGACGACGCCGACGCCAGTACACATGGTATAGTTCACACTATTTTAAAACAGTCTAGCTAAAATTGGTAACAATTAACAAGTTAGTGCGCGGATGGCACACAATTTTTCCCCTTTTCGGAGCAAGTTTAAGTATCCAGAAAATGGGGGGGAGGGAGGGTTGTTCTCTTCTACCATCTTTCACTCCTAAGTAACTAAAAAGGACTCCGCGGGAAACTTATTTACGTTAGACTCGCAAATTCAACTGTCCAAAAGATACCGGACTGACGGAAATGGAACTAAAGACATGATTCACCTGCTTGATTGCAAAATTTATGGAGAGTTAAAAAATAAGAGCCTGACTTGAAATGTGTATCAAACCAAGCTAAGTTTGTGACAAAAGTGGTTGCGACAAAAGTGGTGACCTGGAAATTTGTGACAAAAATGGGCGAACGTTGTGACAAAAGTAGTAGCCTTGTTTGTGACCAAAGTGTGCGATGTTATGACAAAAGTGGTGACCTACAAATTTGTGATAAAAGTGGTGACCTGCAAATTTGTGACAAAAGTAGGCAAGGTTTACGTCAAAAGTAGTAACCCCGTTTGCGACAAAAGTGGGCGACGTTGTGACAAAAGTGGTGACCTATGGTAGTCGTGACAAAAGTGGTGACCTATGGTAGTCGTGACAAAAGTGGGCATTGTGACAAAATTGGTTGCAACATACACATACAAACTATCAGGCTTACCAAACAATACGAGAGAAACCCAAATGCCCAATTGCAGTTCTTTTTCTTATTGATGAACCATCTATTGCCGGACAGTTAAAGGAAAAATTATTCCCTGAACATAAAGTTAAAACTTCCAGTGTGGTCAAATTATTACTACTTAGTTTGTTGACATCTGTTTATGCACTTCATTACACTTGGGATATCATTTTAATGCAACCATTTAAATAATTATTCTCATTAAAACATTTCTCCATTTTCTGTCCTTCTTTATAGCTAAAACCACCGATGGTCCTGCGTCAGTGGATGTGATGTATATAGTTGCTGGGGCCGGGGTTGGACTCATAATAGTTGTTCTCATTTTGATATTGGTGTGCTATTGTCGAAGGAGAGATAGTTCAGCGAAGAAGAAACAAAGGTATGTGGTTACTTGTGACGATGCACTGGTAGATGGTTGACCTTCAGGGAGAGTAGTTTTAATCCTAACAGTCTGTTTGACTTATCCTTAATCAGGGCTGTAATGCATATCCACGAAGCTGGAATTTGGCAAGCAATGGTCCCTTGGTAATTTGGGGTTCATAGACGAGATCAGCAAAGTTAAGTAGGATCCAAGGGACCTTGATAACGTTGTTTATGAAAAATGGGTTGGATGGAAAAGACCCTGTCACTCGTTCCACGCCATGACCAGACCCCTAGACCTATCCCTATACAATATATTAAGGATTGTTTGAAGTATCTAATGATTTAGATTGCTCTGATTCTTCCATAACTAATTATTTAGATTGAAGTAAAATACTTTAAAGAACTTTCTGGATTATTATTTAAATTGAACAGAGCTAACAATTTAGATAGAATAGATTCCCACAACCAATGATTAAAATTAAACCAGGTCCGCTAGTCATTCAATTGTATTTTTGAATGCTTTGTCGTGTCATTCAAGACTGATATCCTTATCATTTTTTTCACTGAATAATAATTTTCCTTCAATATTCTTTGTGCCCTAAGAAAAAATACAGTCTGACATAATCCTTATTTCATATAAAAGAAATAAAAATAACAAAAATTCTGACGAAGTTTCATAGCTCCCTAAGCAATCCAACATCATTTATATAATTACTAAAAACTGTAATACTACTACTAAATAGTACTATGGGAGCTGCCATTTTGATTTTAAGACATGCAGAATATTATGATGTCATCAACCCAGCAGGATGTTTGAATACTTTGTATTTCTTTATAATCTACCTCAAACTTTTCTAGCTCATGAAAAATTGTTTTTCTGTTTAAGGGTCAAGAACAGTTTTGCATACACATGAAATTATAAAAACATGCTGTTAAACCTTTGTGTCACATCATTTTGGAATAAAAACTTTAATCACATTTATAAAGAAATATGTTATAATCCTCATGTCCCTGTTGGGGAAATTATGTCATCGTGCACAATATTCCAATACAGAATTGAACAAAATGGCAGCATCCATGTGTCAATTTCAAACATGAATTACTTGAGATAGGAATAAGATTTTGACTTGATATTCGTGGTAATTGGTTAAGATTTTAATCCTCTATCATATGAAGTAATCATTGTGTCAGACTTTATGTCTCCTTCAATGTTTCTCGTTTGCCTATATAGCCTAGGCCTATCATTGTTATCTTTACTTCTCTATAGGGCATTCAACGAGTGGGCATTATCCGCCCAACGTCATTCCTCAGTCCTCGCTTTAACTGTCAAATTTAATTTTTCTGTTACAACCTTTCTCTAAACACTTAATTCTTATATTCACAGAAATTTTGAGTCTGTGTATTCAACTATAGAGGACAATGGTATCGTTGGGCCAACTGCACAAGGTAAGTTTTCAGTCAAATTCAAGGACCGCATTGTCTCACATTAAAAGTGTTCCTTTTGTATACCACCATTCAAATAATTATGTTGCTTTTTTGTGGGAGGGAGGGGGGGAGGGAAATGAAGGGGGTGGAAAGTACAGAGTTTTGAATTAAGTTTAATTTGTCGTTCTACATTTTCTGTAGTGGGAATATTTTGTGTGTGAAATCATAACGTTATAAATTAATATGAATAAAAGAAACAAAACTCCTGTTTGTTGTAGAGAGAAAATCTCACATGGGAAGCATGAAGACTCATTCAAAAGTTAAAAGGAGATGTATTATATTATCACTGAGGCTCACTACCCTTCAGTTTTCAAAAAGTTCAATTCTTTTTCCATCCTTCAACCATAACTCGTCCCACCCCACCCGGCCATGGACCATGTCCGTCACTTTTTCCTGGTAAAATTTGTTATGCTTTTTTCGGAATAAAATACAACGAACATTTTTGTTTTTGAAGTAATGAAAATGCAACTTTTTGGCAGTGTCTTATTGACCGCGAGCCTCACCGCTGATTCAGCACCCATCTAATTTTTTAACTGTGGCAGATTTAATTTTCATGGTCATTTTCAAAATATGCATGCAAGATATGTAATGATTGATTGAGTATACTATACGAATTAATCTGTTTTCATATTTCTTTAAATTTGCTTTCCTAAATTTCAATTGTTAGAAATGATACATACATCTATTATGGCTTGATTGGGGTATGATTGAAATAGGCAAACAACCATAATCAACTCTTAATTCCTTTTCAAAGAACAGTGGCAGACAATTAAATTTAAAAGCAATATCAGATTTTTTGATTAAGAAATAGAACAAGTTGTTCTGGTCTTCCATCGCCTTAAAATTTAATATTAAGGTCTGCTATATGAAATACTTTAAAATTGACAAACTGATTTTCATGGAAGGTTGTTTTCAAGGATATGTGTGTTTCATTTCAGCACATCAAAATGGCAATGCATACCCAAACCAAATATACGATGGAAGGATTGGAACAAACACAACGTTACCATTCAGACCAGAGCCGCCTCCTCACCACAAATCGCTCCCATCTCTTCTTGAGCCTGCAGCAGTTTCACCCATTTCGCCAAACTTTCCACAACAACAACACATGGGACTGAACGTACCAGCAAAGCAAATGTACGTAAAGATAGATGGCACGACGGGATACACAAGCTACGATGACAGTATGATACCATCATCATCACCTTACATGTACCTAACAACAGAAAGGCTGCCAGTCATACTGGCAAAAACTCATCAGTCTGAAAATGATGGAGATGACGATGCAAATGATTATATGGGGCTGATCGATTATCAGGACCCGAACTCTACGCCATCTTGTCGCCCAAATAATCGGTTTCAGGGCGAACCTCAGACCTCCCAAAGTCACATCAGAAATCAGAGATCACTACCCACTAATGACAATCGAGACCGTTACGAAGAAAGGTCAAATGCAACCTATGGATTTGAAAAACGAAAACCGAATCATAGAAGCTTGCCAAGAGAAAAACCAATACCAGCTAAAAGAGGGATTTATAAAAGTACTGGGGGTGACTCATCAGAAAATGTGCAGGATGAAAACCATTTGCAGCCATCAGAGAGAAGGAACACGGGCGAAAGAATTAACAGCGATGATGGAAGTGTTCCTGGCAGTCCTTATTACTTTCAAGTGAACCATGATGACAAATTTCAGAACATCGATGCTACTGACCCTATGAACGATCCTGATTATCAACAGACAAATTTAGGTCCTAAAGAAGAGAAATCGGCGAGAAGAAAACCAAAATCCCGTAAAAAGTCTAAACAGCCGGGTACGAAGGACGAGAAGATGAACATGATTGATAATCCAATGTCACCCTGCAGTCTCTCCGATAACGAGGGATTAGATGATCAGTACTCAGACTCCGATCTTGATGATGGGCTTGAGGAACTGGGATTAAAAACGTTGAATCGTGATGCCAAACCACCTACTGACGATGCGTTTGAAGATGGCGACTACCAACCTCCAGAAATAATGATAACGTAAACCATTTGAGTCAATGGAAATATAGCCTTCTTTCTATTAGCATGTTTTTTTTTATTGCCATTTAAGAAAATTTAAAGGAATTTTCAGGATGCTACAGTAACTCGATGGTTATGCCTACCTATTGGGTGATGAATATGTCGAAATGATCTTAAAACCATCTTAATCAATTCATATCGTTTGAATTAATTCAGAACCCTTTTAGAATTGATGTTGGCATCAGCTAAATCACGCATGTGACATTCGTTTCACCCACCCCACAAGTAATCCTAGATAGTAGACTAGGTTTTACGCAGGCGCGTAGCCAGGATTTTTTTAACGGGGGGGCCTAGACCATCAGCCCTTGGTGAAGTTTGCCCTATTGTAACTGCGCTACGTACGCACCACTATGGGTTGGCGTGTAACGTATATGGAGGAAATTTTTTAAAAACGCTCCCTAGACTTGCAGGAACTGCCCCCCAAAATGGGAGAAAGTGACAATATTTTCTTCAATTTTAGTCAGTTTCCCCTGATGAAGGTTCCTTTACCCTCTCCAATGACGAAATGATCGATTTAAGTCCCCTTGTTTTAGCATTTGTCCTTAGAAATAAAAAACAAAACTCAATAACAAAGGAAGTGACTTGTACACCGGTTTATGTCTCTCAAAATTAGTGGATGGTAAGCATGGTACGCTAAAAATAAAAGTTTGCGATAACAATTTTCAATGAACAAAGAATAACATAACATGCCAAATTATGCCCTCAAGAGGAATACAATTGTTACCCACAGCGCCCTCTGATTATTCTAAAAGTCAAATTAAACACGTACAAAATGACCATAAAGAGAAAAAACATTGTTTTGTAAGCAATTTGAAAAGTAATAGGTATCTAAAGCCTATTGTTAGAACACATTGTGTGGTACCTGTATGGTTCTTTGTACCATTCAAATAAAAAAATGAGCTTATTGTCAACCATGGGGGAATCTTAAAGGTACTAAAATATTGTTTTTAAAACGGGATCTGGATATCCCATATCGCCTATGCATCCTCTATGTGATTTACTGAATGCACTTGACCACAGAGTGAGGACAGTGTACATGGACTGATGGGAGGGACAAGTAAATACATAGAAAATACGTCCAAATTAGCATTGTGATTGTTTTGTGAGAAATCACAATTATTAAAGCCAATTAACAGAAAATCCTTTCTATAAAACATCAGGGTCGTTTTAACGTAGGCCTACTAAGTGTGGGCCGCAACCCCCCCCCCCCCCCCCACCCCCAGCGGCCCCACTAAAGTATTTTGACCCCTTAGTAAAGGTCCCTTTTTTATTACTATTACAAAGGCCCCAAAATTACTGTTTCTCCATAATTAGATTTTGTTCAATGTAAAGTTGTTCCCCTCCTTCCCCGCTCAACATATTTTTGAGCCGATAACGTTTTTTGTTGCTTTTCTAAAACTTCTACATGAAAGAGATGGAAACTGGAAAGATCCCTTTTGATAAATGGCCCCCACTTCAGATTTCTAAAAAGGCCCAGAATAAGTGCGTTCTTTATACAGAATATTCTTCCTGAGCGTGCGCCGGGTGCGCCCCCCTCTGGATCCGCGCCTGCAGGCTGTTAATAACTACTGGCTCTGGCCTCAAATTTTTATAGAGTCCGACGCCCCTGAGGAACCAAATTTCACCCACATTGGGAAGGGGTAAGGAAAATACAAAAGATTGCATTGAAAATGCATGCTTTATCGTTGTAATACGAATTATTATTGTCGGCGAGTCGGAGTTGTCACTTAATGTACTCCCCGCACAACTCGGCTGGAATTCACGGTACAATACACATCCGTTAATGTGATTGGTAGGCACAGTGAATGTGATTGGACACTTTCATTGAACTTCTTCGAGCGTGCAGAAAGTTCACCAGTTTTGCACGTTATTGCATCTCTTAAGAGCGCATTTCTCTCATGAATAAGACATAAGTTCATATAATGATTAAAAATCTTACCTTCCTGTTGATTCCGATTGTGTAATTTGAAATTATTTTTTGCTGCAGAGCGTAGTAGTAGTCCACTCAAAGAGCACAGCATACATTAGTAGGATATACGCGACGACTACACCAAAAGCCTACTGTCAGTCTGTATCACGTCATACATGTTCGTAAAAAACGTATGCGTAATGGGTTTCGATGTTGTTAGTTTTTTTTATGTCCAGTCTCTATAGAGTTCATTACTGGTGTTTAGATTAGATCTCGAGTTTGTTACTTGGGAAGAAGATTCCTTCTTTTAAAGGTATTTCCGTAGTGAGCGAAAACCTTTTTTTTTTTTTTTTTTTTTTTTTTTGCGAAGGGAGGGGGGGCCTAGGCCCCAGGCCCCCTCTGGCTACGCGCTTGGTTTTACGTCATGAGGATGATGAGGTGTGATTTCGGAAGCAGCAGAGATGTACGTAATGTAAGGGCCTTTAAGGAAATTCACAAAGGATGACAAATCTGATGATCTCGATTGTACGAGCAGAGTTCCGTGCAAAAACAATTTAAATTATCTTAAGAAGCACTTGGTTGGTTTGTTTAACACGGTTTATATTATGGGAGCTTTGGTTATGGACTAAACTTCTGAAGGGGCATAAACCTGTAAACAGTTCAAACGAAAGACAAAAGCACCATTGTTTATACAAATCTTTCGAGATTCACAAACCTGTTACCGTCATACATTGCCATTGGTTAAATGAGGTTCACTTCCATCTGCTGTATAAAGATTCGTACCCGTGGTGTCCGCTTAGACTTGTTACTCACCAGCGACGGGGCGTGGTGCATATAATTGCAGAAGGGGGTAGGGGAGGGGGGAGGCAACCGCATTAAACTTTGTTGGGCTAGAGGGGGTACATGTAAACAAAATAAGTCCATCAGGCGGCAGGAATTTTTGAAGAAAAAAAAAACATTTTAAAGTTGTTACTGTATTAAGTCCAGGAGAAACTTGAATTTGATGAATTAATATACATTGTTAGACTCTAGACGAAAGAATTTTAAGATTTTATGCTATTTCTAATTTTAAAAAAACGCTTATACACCGTTATGTATATATACTCACCCCCGGCCCGCAGGGCCCTGTAGCTACGCCGCTGCTCTAAGAACAATACATACTGCACAATGAACTAAATAACATATTCATTCGCAGCCAAAAATAACAACCCCCACGAGAAAGGGTTAATAAAAGGAAAAAAACAAACTTCAGGTGATCTTTTCAACGTAGGTTTCAATAGGGGTAATGATTAGTTCCTTGCTACCTATCAGAAGACGAAGTATCAGTTTTCACGACCAAAAAAGTACATTTTCTCTCATAGACACCAAACGTTAAGACTCCTATGAGTTTAATTGTTAATTGTGGTAATTCCCTATAATTATTGATGTATCATTGAGCTCTTGGATATGGACTTCAAATGTTTCCATTTCAAATATTACTTTATTAGATATTATCCTAAGATCATCATTTGTGTTGAAAAAAATTGTAAGTAGCATACTTACCCTTTCTCAGTAAAGACTTTCTTGGTAAAGAAATCATGCATGAGCTTTTGTTTCTTCATAATAATCGCTCGGGCAGACGGCAAAACTTTAATGTACTGAGGGAGTACTGTTTTATTTATATAATTTATAGAGACGCATTGAAGAAATGGAGTGTGATATATTGATGTATAAATGTAATAATGATTACCGCAATTTATGGTAACACATGCTGCAACCGGCTATACAGATATCATGGATAGCTGAATGGCCGAAATACGCATAAGAGCATATCAATAAATAAATATTGTACGATTTTCAGTATTAATATGGCGGTGGATAGTTATTTAGCTCAAAATAATAACGACTGTTTGATTTTATAGGGCGGGTCATATTATTGAAAAGGGAGGGGGGAGAAGGAACAATTTAATATCATTGCCTCCCCCTCCACCCCACCCGACGTCCCGCCAGTGTTACTCACTGTCCAGTCTGTCCCGACTCGATAATAAAGTCGTTCACCCGATTTGAATCTCATTATCAGTAACTACTGTGAATAATGATAAAATTATGGTCAGTAACTACTGACATGTAGTATCATCCGGTAATACATATTACGACTATTGTCAGTAACTACTGACACATCTCGTAATACGGTAGCACAGAACTCATTAGGTACTACTACGCTATCCCAAAATGAGAACCCCTGCATGAGAAAGGTCTAATATATAATATTTTGGGAATCTTAGGATGCTTAGAGGTAGAAACTATTAGGGATGGTAGGGAAAGGACAGATCTTGACTATGTCTAATCTTGACGATATCTGCCTCAGAAAAAAAGTTTCATTGGGGACTATTTTTCCATTTACATAGAAACCCATGCCAAAATTTGCGTCATTGGGTGAGGATGCCCATCACCTATTCACTTCAGCCTCAAAAAGAGCCAAAACCTCAGGTGAACCCCAATTAAAAGTACCATCTTTCGAAAAATGATACTTTTCAGAAAACATCGCGAAAGTCTCCGATAATCCCTCTTTCTGTTCTGGTACAAAAAGACCCCCCAACTTAAAAGGTTTTATCATAGGTTTCAATTGGGCAAATTAAATAGTTCCGTGCTATCTTGGATTCACTTACAAGTAGCTTGCACTACAGTCGATTCAAGTTCGTCATACACGCCTATTTTAGTAAACACATATTTCATTTGGCAGACCTGCAGGGAGCTCAAAGAAATTTTAGAGGGCATGTATGCCTCCTTCTCCCAATGCAATGCAACCCAACCCGACACCTCCTTTGCAACTCCAATGGGTTTTTTTACCGGACTTTCCTGTGTTGACCGTTTTCGTGTAATTGAGCAAAATATTCGAAAAGTTGAGTGAAATATTCGAAAAAATGAGTAAAACTATCTAAAAGTCGAGTGCAATATTTGGAAAACTGAGGGAATGTTTCAGAAAATCTACGAATTTTCACCACAATTAAAAGATTAAGAACTTAATTTCCATTTATTAAATTGTTAAAATGTTTAAGCAAGTTTCAGAATTTTCCATGCTTCCTTAATCTTACGCCACTGCTTTCAACCCGATGCCACTTTTTGTTTCCTTTTTTTTTTTCTCGAGGGGCGGAGCTTGGGCGGCTTCTCAAAGAGAAATGGTAAAAATTCATAAAGAATACAAAATTGGAAATATGCATCCCCCAAAATGAATAAATAGATAAAATGATATTTGAAAAATATTAATAATAAATAAATTTACAAAAATAAATAAATAAATAAATAAATGATAATAATAATGATAATAATAATAATAATAATAATAATAATAATAATAATAATAATAATAATAATAATAATAAAAAAAAATATATATATAATGATAATAATAACTAAGAAGAAAAAATTAATAATAATCATATTTAAAAAAAAATAATGATAAATAATAATAAAAATAACCCCTACTATAAACGCTACTATAAACGATATTGGTATACTCTACTACCGTTCCCCGCCCTCCGATCACGTAATTCAGCTCTGAAGTACTACAACACCAGTCTCATACAAAATTTAAGCCCAGGATGAAAGGCGGATCCACAAAGTTACGTTGGGGGGATATGCATAGGCAGATAGGGGCATAGATATACGGGACCCGAACATGGTGCACAGGGCAATTATATCTATAAGATATATCGACAAATAAACCAACCCTTTTTAGCTCGACTATTCAAAGAATAGTAGAGCTATTCTACTACCCTGGCGTCGGCGTCCGGTAAAGTTTTGCTTAAAGTTTTTATAACTTAAGTTAGGAATAGTGTATATTCATGTAGCTTGACATAGGGGTAGAGGACATGGGTACTGTTTAAATGATCATGATTTTGGGGTTGCGTGTGTATACTAATTAACTTATTTGCATAACAATGAAAATATTTGTCAGGTTCACGTTTTTGGTTCAAGTTTTCATAACTTAAGTTATGAATGGTGTACATTCATGTAACTTGGCATAGGGGTACTGTTTACGTGAACATGATTAGGGCTTGTGTGTGCATACTCAGTAGTTTATTTGTATAACAATGAAAATATCTGTATTTATGTTATCTCTTAAATTAAAGTGTATGTGAGATTTTATTTGCCTAAATGATCATATATGTGAAAAGGATTGTCTACATTTAATGTGGAGGTGAAGTGTGCATTTTAAATAGGTCATTTGCATAAGAATAGACTTTCGTACAAAATGTTTAACATTCATCAGCGCATAACTTAAGTTATGAATGATGTACATTTATGTAACTTGGCACAGGGGTAGAGGACATGGGTACTGTTCAAGTAAGTATGATTGAGGATTGTGTGTGCAAACTAATTAGCTTATCCCTCGCACAGCGCTATATTCATTAATCCAACCCAGATGAACGATTATGATTTAGTAGACGCAGCTTTGTCCGAACCAACTCGTATTCAGTCTCATTTTAACAATGGGAAAGAGACAGGTGCATGTAGGGAGCATAAGTGCGCGTACATGCTATTCTCTTACATACACAATCAACCATCGTATCTCACCATGTAATGGACTTTCCTAGGAAACTTCTTAACTTTCAACCAATCAGAGTGAGTTTTAACTTTTTCTCATTACTATCAACTGATCAAGATTGTATTATATACCTGATTTCATTCTTGACATTCATGTCATCTCCTTCCCAATTAATTTATACATGGGAGAAAAAAGAAGCTGGATATCTAGCAATTTTATCCGTTGCAGTTTGCTATAATACTTCCCGAATGACTTACAATACCATGTGCCGTCGGGCATGTGCCGTCGGGCTGTGTAAGTTGGAAAACTGCCGCTGAAATCTTTAGGCTGGATCACGAAAATTTTCATTGAAATAAACTCGTTAGCGTAAAGGACTCTTTTCATTGGTGTTGAGGGGGAGCGACTCTTACCCCTAGCTGGTACCATCCCTGATCCCAGATCACCAGGGCTGTAATTATCATCTGGAAAGTGTGTGTGTGTGTGGGCGGGAAAAAAGGGGGAGCAGACCCCTCGCCCCGTACGCCTATGGTAGTGAGTCTACTATATGACTATGGGAAATTGGCGCCCTCATTGCCAATTTCTTTGTAACTGTTAATGCATTATAAAAATTGATTTAATTTATTTGTGTCTGATTCTACAAATTTATACAATATCTTCTTTTAACGGGATAAAAGTTTGGAATGCTTTCTTCACCAGTTTGTTTCTTTTGACTTCCTCTTTCGTATGAGATGAACTTGTGTGGCCACTAAACTAATCCGTTAAAAGTATATGGCTATAGTCCACTGACCTAACCTGTTATATGCATGGATAGATATACTGAAAGAGCATTCATTATATTCTTAGTAGAACAGTCTTTAAATGTTGGCAATAACACGCAGAGTTTTTAAGTTATGACAAATCAACCTTTGTAACAAATTCAGCCTTTGTACAGTGATTACATGTATGTATGAACATTATTAACATTATTCAATGTAATTTTCATGTTTTTCCAAAATTTAAAACATCAAAGGTTCTCAGATTGTGTTCTACTGTTAAATCTGGGTGATGGTTATAATAATATCCAATTTTCCTGTTCACTGTAGCCAACTTCTCTCATCAAATACATTTCTTAGGACCCCAAAACAAAAAGTTAACGGTAGTTTCTTATAGTCTGATATAGCTGTCCCATTCTGAGGTCACAAATTATCGCGTGTTTTATGCTAATCGGGTATCTAAGTTTGAAAACGCTGTAACATAGTTAGCTTTGAACCAGTTTTGATGGAGCATTTGATTTTTGCATGATTTTTTTGTATATTTTAACAGTTTAAGCTCATGATGTTGCTACCTCTAAGTTTCTATGCATGTTTGTGGTCGGTTTATCGTGATATTTAGAGGTATGCCGCATTCCTTTTTTTAAATTTTTTATTACAATTATTATAACAGGGCACCTCATTCCTGGAACTCGAATAAAGGAAAATAGGAACGCGACGTTCAACATAAGGTTTTTGTATTTTTTCCCGAGTGTATAGATTCGTCAAATGGTTAGAACTGTTCGGGTACTTCAACAAGCTTTGACATTCCAAGAGCTTATTATGTTGTTAGATTTCAAACGGGCACTTTCTCAGAAAAATGGGGTTCTTCGGTAATAATGTATTAAACATTTATGCGATTTTGTATTTAAAATAGGCCTACATGAACTAAGACAGCCTGAGAGAGAGAGGGTGGAGGGGGAGGGGGGGGGGGGTCGGGCACGTGATAAAGAACAGTCTCATTCTAAATGTTTGACAACATTTACACAAGTTTATAGTAAATTATTGAAAACCTTTCTTTTAAACTACCCATATTTTTCAAAGAGTGAAGATACACTTATAACCATGTATAAATGTAAACAATAATGACTATATTTCCACATTCTGCGTTTTCATGGTTTTGTGTTTTGTATATGGTGTATTATAGGTCTCTTTGACATGAATTTTGATTTGTATAATACAACTTCTTACTATGCGTTGTGACATACTTTTTTTTTTACTAGGCTTGAAATGTCAATTTTGCGAGAGCTTCCGGGGCCCCCTTGACCCCTACCGGGGCTTCGCCATGGACCCCACACCTACGGTGTCACCTCAAATACACCACTATATATCTTGTCGGTTCAATTACCCCCTCCCCACCCCATACGAAAATCCTGGCTACGCCACTGTTTATATGTACTACCGTATTATAATATGTGTCAGTAGTTACTGACCATATCCGTAATATGTATTACCGTATTATAATACATGTGAGTAGGTACTGACCACAATTGTATCATTATTTACAGTAGTTACTGATAATGCGATTCAAATCGGGTGAGTCGTTGCCGGCAAGACTTAGTTGGAACATGGAGCTATAGCTCCATGCTTGGAAATAATTTAGTATTAAATCTGACCAATTATCAGATTAGTGAGTGTGTTGATCAAATTTAATAAAAATGCAAACATCTGTCGGTTTTAGTTCATGTGAGATCAGTGGTTTGTAAGTCTGGAAAAGATAGCTAATCAGAAACCACACAAGCTAGCTATTGGAGTCATTGAATTATTGAAAGGGAATCATTTCAATTCAAACCGAAAAAGGAATAAATCATCATAAAACGATTTTTCAGACAAATTGTATTCTTTTTAATTATAAGTACGTTTTGTCCCAAATTGAAAAAAATACCCTTACATGAAAGTTATAGGTGTATACTATATCTGAACTGAAACATAAACTGTATAGCAAGACACATTTTGGATTATTTTCAAATGCATTCTTTTAGTACCAAGGTTTGATGCATAAGTTGTATGCATTGTAGTTCCTGTTTACTGCGTCAATGTAGCGCATATTATCTATATAGTTTTAACGCAGTTTTACCATACCTTATACGGCAGTAACTAACAAGGTGCAGGGAGGGTAGGGGTCAAGTAGTCATATCTATTTTGAAGTTTTAAACCCTTGTCGGTAATATTATGCTCTCACGAAATATGAAGTCAGAGGAAGCAATCAATATATTTTGCACTGTTTTGCGGATTTTATTTTCATTGAAATTGCATGTTGATAGAAGTGGTCATAGCAAAAGAAATGGTCATAATTTATACGCAGGTGCATAAATACCGAAAGTGTGAGACACCCTCAAAATTTCCCGATAAGCAGATAAGTGGAAATTGGCTCTGGTAAATTAAGTTTCCATTAAACGTTGCCGCTAGAAATTTCCTGCAATTGTCGGAAAATGTTGCCAAATTTTCCAATTTTTTTACCAAAATTTCCTTTAATATTTAAAAGATGTCCCAATTTTAATTCCCAACTTAGAAAAAAAAGGGGCAAAAAAAGTTTACACGAGAAAAAAACCTCTCAGGTGGCAGTTTTCCCCTAAAAATTTCCTTCATTTTGGAAAATTTCCTTCAATGTGCGGGAAATTTCTTTCATTATTCGGGAAATTTCTTTCATTATTCGGGAAATGTTGCCACAAATTTTACCACAATTTGCAATAATTTAAACAAATTTTACTACATGATAACTGCCTAAATACATGCAGATTCCTTACGAAATTTGCCGATTTTATGATATAAATTTGTTTAAAAAATGTAGGTTCTGTTTTCTATTGGTTGTACAGGGCGGATACAGGAAAGGAGTTATGGTTATTATTTGAAAGTAATGAAGGCCCGACGAATTCCAGTTGGGGTCTGGTGTGCACCTGGTCGCCTGAGATAGCCTACAAAAAACTTTAGACTGCATGTGCCAAACGCCTGACAGTATAGTTTTGGAATAATATGACAATTCGGGGAGGGAGGGGTGAGGGGGAGGGGTTCCATTCTTGTATAAGATACTGTTTTAATATTCTTATGAATATGTATACCTTATATGTGTCATGTGAAAATCGGCTTTGTACGTGATTAGGAGCGGAGGAAGGGGGTGGTTACATTCTCCAGAACACCCTCTATATCATGTTGTATAAAATACTGTTTTTATATTCTTATGAATACCTTATATGAATCATGTGAAAATCGGCTTTGTACGTAATTAGAGAAAGAGAGGAAAGGGGGTTCTATTCTTTAAAACACCCTCTATGTCCTGTTGTATAAAACACTGTTTTTATATTCTTATGAATATGTATACCTTATGTGTGTCATGTGAAAATCGGCTTTGTACGCGTATAGAGTGTTGTATACTGGTACAAAGCTTTTTTGTAAATAGATGATTTGAATTCGTAGCTTGTATAAAATTATATGTTGCCATGTCGTATGTACTTGTTTTGTTTCTTTACATAATATAGAAGATAGGGTGACGGTGAATTGGAAGGATTGCAAACGGAATGTGAACGAAATCGTGTTAGGAGATTCACGGTAATGATGATGGAAATGTATATGAAAAAGTAAATATAAAGTTAACTGGTTAAAGGAATATTCCCATGGTTTTTCCTAGAAAATTTGTCGAAACAAAGTGGGGAAAAATTATGTTAATATCTTATTCCGTTTAGAAGTTATAACAATTTAAAGAGTAGAAAAAATTTCTTAAAAATACCACGTACAGTATATGTCCTTCAGCTTGGTGATGTCATTAAGGCAATTCCAGCACAGTTCTTATGTATATAATTCATATAATTTTAATAACACTTTTTTACACTATCGAACAGCATTTTTGGTTCATTATAGAGATAGGATGGAACATACAAGAAAACATTTTGTTTATTTTCTTGGTGTACAGCACAGTTTCAATGAGAAAAAAATTAAAATCATTTTAAAAGAAATACAAAAGACGTTTTGTTGAATTTGTCTCTATGGCAGATGTTTCCAATCAGTCACTTTTGTCCAAATTCAAAAATACTTTCAAATTTCGTAACTTCTAAACGGATTAAAATAGTTTTTTCACCACCTTGTTTCTGAAAAATGTCATTATCATATATGAAAAAATGTAAATCCATAGGAATATTCCTTTCAAGATAACTTTTCACGTTTTCTGAAGTTGTGAAAATGCCGGTTTGAAGACCGTGGCGGTGCTACAGGTGGGAAAAATGGGGAGTGGGGAGCAGGGAGGGGGAGCAGGGAGGGGGAGCAGGGAGGGGAGCAGGGAGCAGGGAGCAGGGAGCAGGGGGAGCAGGGGAGCAGGGGAGCAGGGGAGCAGGGGAGCAGGGGAGCAGGGGAGCAGGGGAGCAGGGGAGCAGGGGAGCAGGGGGAGGGGAGCAGGGGGAGCAGGGGAGGGGAGCAGGGGAGGGGAGCAGGGGGGGGGCAGGGGGGAGCAGGGGAGGGGGAGCAGGGGAGGGGAGCAGGGGGGGAGCAGGGGGGAGCAGGGAGGGGAGCAGGGGAGGGGAGCAGGGGAGGGGAGCAGGGGGGCAGGGGAGCAGGGGAGCAGGGGCAGGGGAGGGGAGCAGGGAGGGGAGCAGGGGAGGGGAGCAGGGGAGGGGGCAGGGAGCAGGGAGCAGGGGCAGGAGCAGGGGAGCAGGGGAGCAGGGGAGAGGGGAGCAGGGGAGGGGAGCAGGGGAGCAGGGAGGGGAGCAGGGAGGGGAGCAGGGAGGGGAGCAGGGAGGGGAGCAGGGGAGGGGAGCAGGGGAGGGGAGCAGGGGAGGGGAGCAGGGGAGCAGGGAGCAGGGGAGGGGAGCAGGGGGAGGGGAGGGGGCAGGGGAGCAGGGGGAGGGGAGCAGGGGAGGGGAGCAGGGGAGGGGGAGCAGGGGAGGGGAGCAGGGGAGGGGAGCAGGAGGGGGCAGGGGGGAGCAGGGAGGGGAGGGGAGGGGAGCAGGGAGGGGAGCAGGGGAGGGGGAGCAGGGGAGGGGAGCAGGGGAGCAGGGGAGGGGGAGCAGGGAGGGGGAGCAGGGGAGGGGAGCAGGGGAGGGGGAGCAGGGGGGGGGAGGTGGGGGGATCAGGGGTGGGGGAGCAGGGGGGAGCAATCGCCCCCACAAAATTGCTTTGCCCCCTTGAAAGTTTTTGAAGGTCACATATTTTGTCCGACATATAGGCCTTTGCCCCATGTGAGACAAAGCTGCGCTTCTCTTGCCCCCTTATCATCAAAAGCCTGGCATCCCCACTGTTTAGATATGGATGATACTCTTTGACCAGTTGACGATTTCGAAAAAAAATTCATTCCATTTTTCCTCAGAACTTTAAGGCTAAATGTTTTCCCTTATCATCTTTAGTTAACAAATTATAGGGCGCCGTCTATTAGGACGTTCCGAAAAGGGGCTTAATTGGGTCTATTTCTCAAATTTAATTTTATATATACCGTACGTGTGCAGTAGCAGACAAAGGAGAAGAATCGGAATGGTTTGGTATTGGTATTAAAGCTGTAGTTAAACAGGGATGTAATGAGTCAGTGTCTTATTCCTTATAGCGATGGACTGGGTGATGAGGAGAGGAACTTTGGATGGCTCAAATGAAATAAGCTGGATTTTCATGACAAATTTAGACGGATCTTGACTTTGCAGACGCTTGGACTGCGGTCCAAAACCTAAGAACAAATTCGGGCTAAGGCAGAAAGATTAAAAGAAATGACAGAACAGGTCTGAAAATTAATGTGCAGAAGACAAAATTTAAACGTGATGAAAACAAATGCAAGAAATCAAGGAAAGATACATATTAATAATTGGAAATGTAGCGATAGAAGCCTTCCACCCCTAAAAAGAAAAAAGAAAATATATATATATATATATATATATAAATATATATATATACATAGATATAATAATTGATCAATCGATCGATCGTTTCATCGATCAATCAATCAATTATTCAATTATTCAATCAATCAATTAATCAATCAATCAATCAATAAGAACAACGACAACAATAATATTATTGATAACAACAAATACAAAAAATGAGACTTGTCGGTAAAATTTGAGATTAGTTCAATCTGGTATCAGGTCGGTAAAAATACCGAACTATTTTTTTTACATGGAGGCAGTTTTTTCAATTGGGTTGCTAATTTGAGGCTGTCCTGGAACAGTGGCGGCGCCAGGATTTTGATGCCGGGCAAGAGACAGCTTTATTTCATGGGGGCAAAGGTCCTATATCTATCTATCTATCTATCTATCTATCTATCTATCTATCTATCTATCTATCTATCTATCTATCTATCTATCTATCTATCTATCTATCTATCTATCTATCTATCTATCTATCTATCTATCTATCTATCTATCTATCTATCTATCTATCTATCTATCTATCTATCTATCTGTCTGTCTGTCTGTCTGTCTGTCTGTCTGTCTGTCTGTCTGGCTGTCTGTCTGTCTGTCTGTCTGTCTGTCTGGCTGTCTGGCTGTCTGGCTGTCTGGCTGTCTGGCTGTCTGGCTGTCTGGCTGTCTGGCTGTCTGGCTGTCTGTCTGTCTGTCTGTCTGTCTGTCTGTCTGTCTGTCTGTCTGTCTGTCTGTCTGTCTGTCTGTCTGTCTGTCTGTCTATCTATCTCAAATTAACATAATATTCCATTTAAAAGAAAAGAAGAAAAGAAATACCTCCCTACGAGGATTTCGCATACTCGGTTGTATGCTTTCTTCCCGTTTGGGAGGTAAACTTAAAGGAATCATTAAAATAAAATTGAAAAGAATTGGTACAACTAAATGAAAACTTAAATTTATTGGAAATTTTGGAAGAATTTGGCAAGATCTTTTGAAAATTGAACAAAAATTCCCGAAAATTGACCAATTCCCGAAATGAAGGATATTTTTCGAAAATGAAGGATATTTCCCGAAAATTTTAAAAATCAAAGAAAATTGTCAAAAAACAATGAAGGAAATTTCCAGGGCGAAACTGATACCTGAGATGATTTTACTTTGATTGTAAGCGATTTGGGCCTTATAGGACAATAGGACATACAGACATATGAGCCATTATTTCGGTTTTAAGATCGCTAGCACATGCGTTATTCCGAGCTGCCAAGTGCACTAAATATAACATCATATCGATGCAAGAAAAGCCGAAATTGCTTTAAAATTGCTTTAAAATGTTGCCAACTGACTTAAGGCCTCATACAAAATTTAAGCTTGATTACCCTCCCGCGCATTTTGAGAGAATCCAAGATTTTTTTTAAGTATACCGTATTTTTCTCTCGGATCGATAGTTCATTCAGCGTCCATATTTCTGTTTCTTTTCACCTTCTACCAAAATAAGAACAATTGCTTTCGATAGTTTTCAATATTTGTTACTAAACGCTGCAAATCACTGACAAAATTGGGATGAAAAAATAAAAACCGCGCGCCCTCTTCGTTGTTCCGACTGGGTTCGGTGATAAGCCAATAATTTGTTTTCCAGGGCAAACTTGTTTTCAGAGTTGTAACCAAGACATATTTTCCCAAGTCACAAGTCACTTGTTGGCAAGTCAAGTCACAAATCATTTGTTCGCAAGTCACAAGTCAAAATAAATGTGACTCGAGTTTAGGTCAGCATAATCACCTGATCTCTAACACGTCGTGCTCAGTTTACACGCGCATCATTTTGCGTAAAAAATGTTACAAGAAAATTTGTACATACTAAACTACAATGAACATTTAATAAATGAAGAATAACCAACAAATATCAAGGATAAAAAACAAGGAAGATTATCATATTTGAGATTTTGAACATATAAATGTGATAGGTGTGCCATAAAATGTCACACTTTGGACCTATTAATGGAAGCACCCAAACAGCCAAATGCATTTTAAGTACAGAAATTATTATCGCCTTTCCAGAGCAACTTTAGAAAGGTGCTTTGCGCCATTTTTTAGAACATTTTCCCTCTGAACTCACTCCAACTCCAAATAATTCAAATAGTGAAAAAAGATTAGTTCAGTGGTCAAACATGTACATCTTATATTAAAGAGGAATTTAAAAGAAACAAAATAGTGAAAAAGCATTAAAAAATCTTATGCCGTCAAGAAGATATTTAAGTTTAAAGTTTTATATCATTTCTGTAGAAACGACTAAAATCAGACTAGTTGTGGCGTTATAGCCTCAGATTCCTCAGTCTTGATGTATTTTGGAGAAAGTTTATTTATATTTTTTCACTATTTAAATTATTTTTCTTCAAACTTTCTTCAGGTGGTATATTATAAATACCCTTCCTAGATTAAGTTTTATCACTTTTATGACATATTCCATGGTTTATAAGCCACACAATTGCATAACAAAATATTATAGAATACATACAGACTTTAAGAAATCTGAGGCTATGACATCACAACTAGTCTGATTTCAGTCGTTTCTATACAAATGATATCAAACTTTAAACTGGAATATCTCCTTAACGGAATAAGATTTTTGACAGCTTTCTTCACTATTTTGTTTCTTTTGAAGTCCTTTTTTATATTAGATAGACTTGCATGACTCCTGACCTAACACTTTACAAAATAGAGGACTTTAGCCTTCAAGTCAATAAAACGTTTCAGGACCAAACTGACAAAACCAACACTCTTTTATATTGATCATAGATTTTTAAGATTCAATTTAAAAGTACATGTATAGATACAGATTGAAAATTTTACTGAAAATCATGGAACTTAAAAGATTTATGGACACGTGGCAATTTAGATAATGGAAGTTGAAAAATATAGGCTAAACCGAATCAGTTTTTATATTTAGAAAATAAATAGCCTTTGTAGTTTTTGAGTTATGGCTGATCAATGTTTGATCAATGTTTGATCAAGTTATTAATTAATGCTAATTTTGTGATGTATGAAATTATGTAATAGGGTGAACAGCTCAGAAACTTTATAAAATTATTATAGAATTAGAGGTAACTTTTTATAATTCTATGGTAAGTATTTAAGATTTCATTCCTAACCTCAGACACTGTACGTAAATGATGGAAAAGTTTATATTCCTGCTAGAATTTAGATGTGGGTATGATAAAGACTAAGAAAGTGTGTTTAGAAATTCATCAGACTTTGTATCTCATACTTATTTTCTGAAATTTCCATAGGCCCTGGAGACTCTATTTCATGTTGAAATTTTAATTTACAAAAAACAAAGGATTTACATATGAACATACTAAAATCCCCTAATACAATATCATAAATTTTCCAAGTTTCCAGGACTTGAATATATTTCAAAGCAGTTTAGCTTATACACGCTCATATACTTAAAGATGCATGATGTATGTTTTTATGTATATTATAATATTGAAAACACGACGTATATTGCAATGAAGCAATACGTGAACCTGCGGTATCGAATTGTAGTATAGTATTAGTTCATTCACATGATAACGTTAGTGTTTTGTTACAAAGTAAATATTGCCCAACTTACAGGAAGGTGCTGAATATTCAATATAAAACGTCATGAAGTATTTTATCATGAATATCCATAAATAAGTACACGCCGCGCGTGTTGTGAATGTTTTGGAACAAGTCTGCAAGTAGGCCTAAAATCAATTGCTGTTTGGACAAATTTAAATTGGTTTCAGATGGTATTGACGGAAATTTACAGTTGGGGTTCATTACACCGCGTCCTATGTCCTCAAGTGCACATTAAAAGAAATTACTACAAACGATAGATTTCTTAATTTTCTTGATTTCTTTTATGTTTCCGAATCAGATTCGTTTCCCGATTTTTTTCAAGTCATGATGTTATTAAACAAAATTTTCCAAAAATTGCTGTAAAATTTTCAAGAAAATCTGCATAATTTTTCAAAAAAATTCTGCATACATTTTCAAGAAAATTGATTTTCGGATTATTTATAACATTTTCCAAAAATTATACCAAATATTTTGGTTTATTTCCTAAAAATTGAGGATATTTCTTCAAAAGTTGGTCATAAAATCGATTATTTTCGGCTGAATATTCGGAAAATTCGGGTACAAATTTCTGTTTTTCGGAAATTGCACTGACTTTGTTCCGCTGGGGCACAGCAACTTTTAGAATTACTTTGGGGGAACAGCATATTTGGTCGTAATAGTCTCGGAGATGCCATGGCAACACCGCACATAAAAGTGTGCAGCTTGAAATAAAAAAAACACATGCATTTTCCTCAGATCGATCGATATTGTTGATAACAATTCTTCAGGTGATAAATATGACAGGCCCATCACCCGTGGGTCGAACCCCTTATCTCAGTGGCGTAGGAAGCGGGCGCAGGGAGCAAGCTGCTTTCCCGATCGAACCATCTCTTTTCCGGTCAATCCGCCGCGAAATTCATTAAAAAAAACGTATTAGTAATTACACTAGTAAACTTATCATCCTGATATCGTAAAATTCCTCGTAAAGAAGAAGAAATTATTTTCTACCATCTGACCATACTCAGATATGAATATCGATCGACCAAACTTGATCAGTTGATTTAAAATTGTCCAAAATTCTTTAAAAATAGTTAAAATATGGTTGGAATTGGCCCAAATTTGGTTTAAAATGGCTAAAAAATTTCTAAAAATCGCCAAGGATAACAATCGCTCAAAATTGATTAGAAATTGCACAAATTTGATTAAAAGTCGTCCAAGTTGGGTTAGAAATTGTCCAAGTTTTGATAAGTAACTCTTAAATTTAATTAAAAATTGCTCAACTTAAAAGTCGCCCATATTGGTCAAAGTTTGTTAGAAATCTCCCTAATCTGCTAATTTGGCTAAAAATTGCCTAAATTGGATTAAAATGTGCCCAAATTTGGTTATAAATTGCTCTTATTTTGTTAAAGTTTTTCCCAAATGTGCTTGAAATTGCCCAAACTGAGTTAGAAATTGTCCAAAGTTCGATGTGTAACACCCACATTTGGTTACAAATCAAGCAAATTAAAAAAAAAAATGCTCATATTTGCTCAATAAATTGCTTAAGTTATGTCAAATGGGCCCAAAATTGGTTGATTTGACAAAATTTGCTTAAAAATTGTCCAAATTTGGAACAAAAATTGCCTGATTGCCCAAATTGGGTTAAAAATTGTCCGTTCATCAAAAGTATATCATAATCTATAAATATATTTTTTTAAAGGTAATTTTGACCTTAATCAGGTGATTATTTGGTTTACACTCCAACTAAACTGTTGCTTCGTGATGCCCCTGAATGGAGGTAAGCGGGAAACTTGTGGTGTTTGCTCCCCTCCGAGAAAGACTTCTTCCTACGTGCCTGCCCTCTCTTGCGAAGGTCTGTTTCTGCCACCCTACTCCGGCGGAAATTCGTAAGTAAACTATGTCCACTGGCAAAATTTGGTTTAAATTTGCCCAACTTTGGTTTTAAAAATCGCCCAAATTTGCTAAAAATTCCCTAATTTGGTTAAACTTGCCCAATCTTTTTTAATAGTCCAAAGTGTGTTGAAAATCGTTCTAATTTATTCAACATTGCCTAAAATTTGTTAAAAATTGCACAAATTTGGTTGAAAACCGTAAAAAATTAGATTAAAATGTCCCAAATTTTGCTTAAAAGTGGCCTAAATGTGGTCAATGAATCACCCAAATTTGTTTAAAAATCGTCCATTCATCAAATTGGCAGTGATTCACTTTGCTCAACAGCTTAATCAGTTATCAATTTTCGTTTAGCATGTCTAGCCAGAATTCGGGCACTTTCCCATCGCCGGCACCGAAAGCCGGATACGCAACTGCCCTCGCTGGCTCCACGGGCAGACGGTCATGGCTCCGGACAGCGGCGGGGCGTGGTGCATATGGATCGGGAGGGAGGGTGGGGGCCGCATTGAACTTTGTTGGAACTAAAGAGGGATGAATTAATATGCTTTCTTAGACTCTAGACGAAATAATTTATGCTAATAAAAAAATAAAAAACGGTTATACACAGTTATGTTTATATACCACATACTCGCCCCCCCCACCCCCATAGCTCTATAGCTGCGCTGCTGCTAACAATATATACTCCACAATGAACTAAATAACATATTTATTCGCAGCCAAAAAATAACAACCCACATGAGAAAGGGTTAATAAAAAGGGAAAAAAAAAAAAACCCTCAGGTGATCTTTTCAATGTATAGGAATCAATAGGGGTAATGATTAGTTTTGTGCTACCTATCAGCAGACGAAATATCAGTTTTCACGTTACCAAAAAAACACATTTTCTCTTATAAACACCTAACGTTAAGACTACTATGAGCTCAATTGTGAATTTATGGTAAGTCCCTATAATTATTGATCTATTATTGAACTCTTGCATGCGGACTTCAAATGTTTCCATTTCAAACATTACTTTATTATCTTAAAATCATCATATTTGTTGACTGACAGAATCATAAGTAGCATACTTACCCTTTCTCAGTAAAGACTTTCTTGGTAAAGAAATCATGCATGAGCTTTTGTTTCTTCATGATGATTGCCCCGGCAGACGACAAACTTTTATGTACTAAGGGAGCACTGTTTTATTTATATAATTTATAGAAACGCATTGAAAAAATGGAGTGTGATATATTGATGTATAAATGTAATAATAATAGCCCCAAATAATAGTATCACATACTACAACCGGCTATGCAGATATCATGGATAGCTGCATGGACTAAATACTCATCAGAGCATATCAATAAATAATTATTGTACGATTTTAAGCATTAATATGGAGGTGGATAGTTATTTAGCTCAAAATAATAACGACTGTTTTATTTCATCAGACAGGTCAGATTATTAAGTGGAGGGGGGGGGGTGGAACACACAATTCAATATAAGAATTTCATTATAGATATCAAATTATATAGACATATGCGTTTTTATTTGGTGAGCATCGGATGGGGGTGGGGGACGGGGTACGGATTGTATGGTTGGGCACAGAACAATGGCATACATACAAGGCCACATTTGTAGGGAAAATTGAGGTACCTTGCCACTGAAGGATGGATGTATACCACCCGCCCCTGGTCAATCATTTTTATTCGAATCATGATCTAAAATTTCATTCGAAAATCTTGACTGCAAATTTTGAAAAGCAAAAAAATAAATAATGATAAATAATGATAATAATACAAAAATAGATAAAGAATAACACAGAAAAAGAGTCTTCAGCCCTGATCCTCATCCTCATCCTAATGCCCCATCCCGGACCCTTCAAAATACATAACTTTTTAACAAACATTGTTATATATGTGAAAGCCATGCTACCTAAAATTCGGGCATTTGAAGAAAAAGATAGGGTAAATTTAGTTAGCCTTCCCCCACCCCCCCCACAATATTGTCTACGGTCGCGACGCCCCTGACTGTAATTAACAAGTTACATACAACTAACGTTAACGTTACGGCAGAAAATTTCCATCACAAAAACCCAAGTTAAACCTTCCAAAACTTCCAAAATCACCCAATCTTCTTCGCTCCGCAAACTTTGAAGTACTTTGTGCCTCAAATGCTTGTGCGAATTCCTCCGCTTCCTAAAAAGTAAAAAAAAAAAAAAAAAAAAAAAAAAATTATCATCCATTTTATAAGAGGAAAAATGGCCCAGGCCTTGTTTTATTTATTTAAGGCCACATATCTGGCTGCCCGGGAATTTCCCATTGCACTAGATTGTATTGTTCTAGACCGAAACTTTCTTCTTGTGCGATAAACTTTGTTCATTCAGTAGACAAACCACACATATTCATGAGTACGTGGTGACGCGTAAAGATTGAAACGTTATAAGGGGTCAGGAATATTCAATACCTCCTATGTTGGGCAATATATTACTTTCCGTTTTGTTATGTCTTTTTCACGGCTGTCAATATGAACGGTTGTATTTTAACATTAATAAAAATGTGACTGATAGTTCCGCTCGATGGCTTGGAATTGTATTTATTGTCATACATTGACACTTTTACTCTCTTTTGTTTGCAATGGTAAGTTTTCAGATAAATTTTCAGGTATTTTTATTGCTGAACGTCAGGGTTTGGTGGTGGTCAAGTCAAGTTAAATGTTAACAATGTTATGATAATGTCCTAACGTTAAGCTAGGCCTAACACTAACGTTACACTTGTTAAGCCTAACGTTTATGTATTAGGCTAACGTTACGTTAGACCTAATTAGTTATACCATGGAAGTAGAAGAGAAAGTTTACGTGTCGTGGAAAATTGATGATTGAAAATTAACTTAATTTTTGGATATTCTTAAAGTTAAACAAATTACTAATACTAGGGCTAGTCAAAATAATACACTTCCCCCTTCCCCCAAAAAAAAATAACCTTTACCTACTGTAGTGTAGGCTAGCACCACGACGGGATAAAGTTCTACGATTCATGTTTTGGTCGCCATCTTTCGTAGGCACCGCACATTTGTGATCAACTAATAATAATAATAATAATAATCGTATTGCTTATATAGCGCTTTAGACTGTCATAGACTGTATCAAAGCGCTTTACAATTATTACCCTGGTCACTGGGCCTTAACTCTCCTGAAAACTTTCTCACTCCCTGGGGAGTCACAAGCCCGTTTTATCAGCAGCCATATACAGGCGCCGGGCTCCAAACACATAGAACTGTCACTGCCCTCACAGGTACCCATTACAGCTGGGTGGACTGAAGCAATGAAGATAAAGTGTCTTGCTCAAGGACACAACACACTGGCCTGGCTGGGAATCGAACCCAGTGCCTTCCACACCAGAGCCCGACGCCTTAAACACTAGGCCACTGTGATCCACAACTATCTGACTATTTAAACATAAATAGGTTTGGAAAAATCCTAGTCCCAGGCCTATAGCTGACTATTTAAACATAAATAGGTTTGGAAAAATGCTGATAATAGTCCCAGGCCTTATTCAATTTTGGTATAAAATATTTCATCAGAATGCTCCTTAATTCCTGGAGTCTTCCGAGTCACTGACACGTTTCCCAACCATATTTACATAATAACGATGGAAAATTCCATTTGGTCACACTTCCGGGTTCACCATGCCTCATTGTTTTTGCATGTACTTTTGGTGCTGGGAGGCCACACCCCCTCATTAATATACCAAGCGATAGCTGAGAAATTCTTGTACAATTTTTTAAAGAGCAACTAACGATTTAGTGAAAAAATGTTTGTATTTTCTTTTACTATATTGTTCATCTAATAGGCAAAATACGGTATAAATAGTCGCTGATGAGTAAAATGTAATAAAATTTGTCTATTTCAACTTTCGAATAAAATTATTTTGCTATATACCTCAGCGCCAATAGGCTTTCTAAAATTGTGAAAAGTTGCGAAAACAGTTCCTACGTGATCTTCCGGCTATGGGAATTACATATTCATCATGTAAATAGCAGTGCTCAATATGCTAATGACCAATAACATACAGTATTTGGATTTTTGCCAACAACTATGGACTTGACATGTCAGGCATTTCAAACCGTAAACAAAGAAGTTGTTGATCGGGAGGATCTAAGAAACTTTTGTGACTCATCAATGCAAAGTATTGTTGATGACTAACAAAGACGGGAGGCATTTTTCCAAAAGAAAACTGACAAATACTTACTTAGATCAACCGTTGATAATTTTGGGGTAAGACTCGAAGAAATGGCCAGCGTTGAATGAAACAATGCAGATAGAGTAATTTATTTGGTGCAGGCTCAAGGAGATTGATATGGGCTTATTAGGCCTATAGGTTTATGTGACATAGTCAATGTAAATTATAGGGAGTGGAGTGACTCCAGTTTTATGCTGTCTACAGCATTATATATAATTTTAAGATGGCACAGGAAAGGTTTATTTGACAATTAAAATGGAAATAGGAAGTTTCTATTGATACAGTATTTTAAGATACCTTTAGATGCCATATTAGTTTTTTTTAGTTGAATATGGATAATCAACTATTATTTCTAATGGGCATCTTCACTGTGAAATCTTGGAAGGTTTAAAAGTGGTCATGTTGGTTCTAGAGCTGTGAACGTTTAGGGATTTTAGTAAACGTGTACACGCCAAAAAAAGCGAGCTGTTTTGTGTACACGCGTTTAGTGCCGTAATTTTCGGAAATACACCAAATTGCTCCAAAACTACGAGGCGAAGTAAAAAAAATCACGCAACTAGTATGGCAAAAGTACTGACTCCATTGCCTAAATAGACATTGAGTTTTGCTTTCCAAATCGTAAAAAGTTTACTTCTACAGTATAAATCATCATTTTTATGGAAAATATGCATGGAAATTCAGTCTAGAAAGAACAGATAACTTCCTTTCAATGTCATTTAAACTCAAATCGCGTAACTTTTTTGCCCTATTCGCTACGGCTTTCAAAATTCTTCTGTGAAAATCTTGCATACTAGGCCTATGATATATCTTGCCGTAAAACATTTTAAAAGTACGCCACCACCACCAGGAAGTTCTGAAATATCAGTCCTCTCAAAAAAAATGGCCGTCATCTTTGTGACGCATGCAGAATTTCAGCTCTGGTAAAACCTTTTTCTGTTTGTTTATTATGCATTATTTTTTCTCTCTTGCAAAATTTATTTGACTCATCATGCAATATTTACATGTAAATGTACTGATTGTCACAATTCAAATGGTTTTTGGTCGATTTAACAGCTTGTAAAATGGGCCTTGATTGCGTGGGATTTAAAGCCTTATGGCCTAACGTTAAGCCTATTGTTAGTTTCAGTTTACTGCTGCACAATCGCGATGCATTTTACAAGTTAGATTACTCATTGCATAATATCCCCATTCATTGGTGATTAGTGCGCCTTTGTGATACGCACATTTGAAAAGGATTATGCTAATCGGGTTTATAGTTTGTAAAAAGTCATTGATTGGAATTTTGTCAGCCGAATGTGTGTGTGATTTGAATCATGAATTATCATATTGATTTTCAACGGCAAGACTGACTATGAAAAACTTTTACTCGCAATTAAGTATTTAGTAAACGTTTACAAGATTTGTGAGCGTGTAGCGTGTACATGCTAAACATTCACAGCTCTAGTTGGTTCATAAACTATTGATGGTATGTTGAGGGACTAAATTAAAGAAGTCCAGTGATAGAAAACTGCATGGCCGTAGAATTCTTCTTATAAATACTGTAAGCGTTGGCTGATTTAAACTCATTTTTGATTATTGCAGGTGTTGATCCAGTGGATGCTTCTGGTGACCCCGAGAAGTCAATGCAGAACAATTGCGACTAACATGTTAAAAGCAAATATAAAAACTTAAAAACTCTTCATTTTAACAGATTTTAGGAACCCAAACAAACGTAATAAATTACCAGTACAAGATGTCAAATATCTTTAACAATTCATATCTGTATCTAAATTATTTCAACGGAAAGTCACACATCAGGTTCCCACTTTATTTTCCTAGATACGCCCCTAATTGGAGATTCTTTAAATTATTTTGACTAAAAGAAATATTTTAAAATAAAATAAACACCACACAGTACATGCAATATAATTCATCTGTCACATAATTCATTACTGTAAATCTGAATTTGCCGTATACTTTTAAATCTGCAATATATTTTTATCTCATGAATTTGCAGCTGAAGTAAAAAATCATTTAAATTCATACTGGACAATTTGTATTGTTCTTATCAATTTAAAAAAGCTATAGAATAATATTGTAAGTATCAATCATTTCATAATATGTTTTCTTTGAAATGTAATAGTTGTTCAATGTCTTGGTCTTTGAACAAAGTTTTCCTGCCAGTAATTATATTTTGCAGCTGTGAAAGGAGCATCCGTCAGCTATGAAGATCATCTGATCATGGGGCGGTGGGTAAAGGTGGTCATGGCACCAATGACTTTCTTGACATGGAAAACAAAAACAAAATATTAAGAAATCATAATGAAAGAAATCACAGTGAAGAATTTTGGTGCAATTGAAAAGGAAAAGAAACAGTTTGACTGAAATGAAAAGAAAAAAAAAGTATGCTGGTTTTTTCGGTCATCAACTTTGTGGTTCAAAGAAGAAAGCATAAAAAATAGGTCAAAACATCAAAAAATATGTTTTTGATAGTTTGTTAGAAATTTAAGGGAGAAAGAGACATGTTGTATCTGAAGAAAAAAAATAACAAGAATTTTGTTTTATAAGAAACTTTACTGTGTTAGGATATAATTACATCAAAATTCCAGAAGTTAAAAAAAAATACAAATATGAACCAAATTCAATAAAAATATTGTTCCTTTTTGTGAGAGGTAGGTATTTGGCTATCAAATGATTGTATTTTGGAACAGTAAAAGTCAAAATTCCTGAAGAGAACGCACAAAGAAAAATCAGATCAGCCGAATTCCTTTTGGGTCAACTTTACTGTACAAACATTATGGCAGACAATAACACTAGCTTTCCACAATGGATATTACTGTGAAAATTTGCAAAAATTATTGATTGAAATGATGAAATTTCGGTATATTTCGGGAGAAAAATAGTCATTATATATCAGAATAGTAATATCAGAATAGTAAGGACTTTATGGGTAATTGCAATTTCCGAATGATACATTATTTCATGTCGGAAATGGTACGGCACTTTTATTTTTATTGCCATAAAATTTGTTCTAGCAACACACGAGGTGGTCGTGGCAAATGATCATAATTTTTGTATGATGAATATATTGCATAGTATTCATTATTCATATTGCATACTATTTTCGATGCATATTTCGTGATTGAATATGATTTATTGTTATGACAGGTGTTTTTTGTTTGTGTTCGTACCATGATTGCTTATCTCTTCATCGTTACGACATCTGGTAATTTGACACCTTTTTCACAATGTTCAAATTTGTTTTTTTAGCAACCCAAAGGTCTACCAGCGTAAAATTTGAAATGAGTTCTAATTGGACAAGGGGTTGCCCAAAAATGGTTGCAATATAACTGATATGTATTATTTAAAAATTCAGTGGTATCATTCCTAATTTAATTTGAACATTTTTATTACTTATAGGTGATCGATTTTCTTCAGACTGAGAATTTATAAAGGGAAGACTGAAAAATCTTAAAATATCAATTTTAGTCAACAATCTAGTAATTATGAGGCAAAATACGGGTTTTTATTTCAATGCGATAAAATTTGGAGAAACAAAAATAGGCTTTAAGAAAATCATGCTTATTAGGCCTAGTCTTTTGGAAATATTTCTTACCTTTCAGCAATTTTACTGTTCTTTATCTTCCCATTATTCCAAAATAATTTCAAATTTATACCTTATCGTGCAAATTTTGTTGAAAAAGAATAATAAATCACAAGCTCACAAATTTTGCGTTTTTGTTGGCCATTTTGAATAAAACTAAAGAATACAAGTTGAAGAACAGTGCGGAGGAATTTTAACAATGTCAAAATCCTAAAACCTAACCTTAGAACCCTAAACCTAAAACCTAATCCTAAAACCTTATCCTAAAACCTAACCTGAAAATGAGGATCTACATTAGTTATGCGCCGTTTTTTTTTTATATTTCAGTTTAAATGGCAAAACGGCTTGCAGACTCGTCAGTACAACAGTAGGCTAGTAATAGTATATACACTGACGAGTAAAAGTTTCGATCGAAAAGCCAAAACGTAAGATTTCTCTGTTTTAAACAATTTTAGCTTAGTTTCTACTTAAAAGACCCAAATCTACAAAGGAAAATAGTTCAAATACATAAATACAACAGAATAAAACCAAAATTAAAAAAGAAAAAGCAAAAATTCTTAAAAATTTTTATAAAATTTATCGCTATACTAGGATTTTACCATAAGTTTGAGGGTGTTTCACTAAACTGCAGGTTGATTTTTCGCTGACAACATTTTTATTGTTCATATAATTTTATTAAATACTTTTAGTACAAAAACTGTGTGCAAAAAACAAATAAATAAACATCAAGAAATGTTTAGATTATATAATTGTACTTTTTAAGTATTATTTTAATTTTTTTCCTTAAATAATCTAAAACATATTACCTCTGCTAAAATATTATAGTCCTGATAGCAGTGTTTTGAACTGTACTTTGGAGAGCTTGTCAGACGATTTTTACCAAAAGAAAAGTAGTCCAGTAAATGCTTCGAACAATCGTAATGTTGAAAACCACTCGGACAACAACAAATAACATAATCATGAAATAAAAACCCTTCTCAAAACTTACAAAAGACTTACGAGCTTTGATTTTGATTTCATTGACATCTTTAAACTTTAAAGTATCTTTCAAACTAAGTTACAAATAAAATGATGAACATTTTGTATCTAAATTTCAGAAGACATTCTGATTACTTTGCAAATCTTTCATTTCCTAATAAATCAGAGAGAAAAGTATGCCAAATTTGGTCAAACTGACTAAGATCTATGCTGTAACCTACATACTTTCCAGTCTCGTGATGAATGACCCGAATTTCAACCACCCCTAATGTTACCCTCCTTAGCAAAGTTGGACAACATTTTTACGATTACCAATTGTTAATTAAACTCCATTTTCACTAATAAAATGCTTTATAAGTTGATTGTGCAACTACGTAAGATAACAATTTATTGACGTTTATATTGACTTTTACCGATGATCATGAACAATTATAGCCCTGTCGAACTTGTATTAGTTTGAACTTGTAGGCTTAACTTTTACATTTGAAACATTTTTGTTGTTTTTATTTATTGCATTCTATTTTAAGCTGTGCACATTGGACTATGTTGTTGCTCAATTGAAATCTGGCATAATCAGCTTGTCAGCAAGAAGTTTGTTCCTGCTGAAACTGAAATTGAGTACATTTGGTATAATTTGTTTTTGTGCGTAGAATTATTATTGAACGGTTAATCTGTGGTTGCCATGATTAATGTAGGAGTTTGATACCTGTACCCCACATTAGAAACTGTCAATCTAATGAATATGCAAGTTGCAACCTTCTGGTTATTGACTGGGAGTGCTGTCATTGGTCATTTTTTTTAGCTACTGTTCGTTCATTGAGTAATACCGGACAGTAGGATTATGCAAATGAGGCTTGTCAGCCAATCAGGTAGCTTGGAATTAATAACCGGACTCTAGTTGTGATAGAATGTTTATTAGAAGTTAAAAATAATTCACAAAGAGTTATTGAATTTTATTTGTAGTTAAGAGTTCTATGGTACATTAATGTGTATTATAAGTTAATGTGAATTAGAAGTTAAACCAATGTTAAACAGGTTATTGGATGGTAGAATTTTGATATACAAGTTAAAACAACTAACAAGAATGCATTTAATATTTCACTGAACATGCAGAACAGTTTTATCTTTCATTCGTCAAAAGGTTTTCCTGCGAAGATTTTTGTACATTTATTTGCATAGTTACATTTGCGGTACATTTTGTTAAGTATTGTTTAATAAATGTTGTAGTTTGTAAGATATGATATGGCATTCAGTATTTAAACTTTAAAAACTATGATTATACCACTTGGCCAATTTGTGGTGTAGCCATCTTAAAAAGTATATTTGTTTTACCCCGAGACCTGGGATAAAGGCCCAATGAATTTTTTTCCTTCAAATGGGGGCATTTTCCCCCAAATCATTATGATGGTACCAAAGTTTTATAAGGTCATTATAGAGCAGGTATGTAAGGCTAAAAACCACATATTGATTTCCTTTTATAATGCAATTTGTTGTGAAATGTTTTGTATTAACCTAAAAAGTATGCCTTTTTACCCCAGTTTACCCTATATAGGAAACAAAGAATAAAGCTTACATTACTACCGTTTGAGTTTATACGTTATTTTATATTTAGATTTTCGATATGCATATGACACACTTGGAGCTGAGAATGCACGGTAAGAGATACGTATGCGCAATGCATTTCTCAAAAAATTGGGCTGCCATCTAAAAAAGTGCCAATCATTTGTGCGAACGCTCTGGCATTTCGGTTTTGCATGTGATCATAGATAAAAATTGGTGTATGTCATTTTGGTTAAACGTAGATCATTTTTTTTAACAAACTTTTTTTGAAAAGCAAAAATATTGCCTTTTAAATGGCCTATCATAAATTTTCTTCAATGCAAGTATGTATGCTTGATTTTTTAGACAAGTAAGAAAATTTTCATATCCCAAAATGGACAAATTGAGATGTGCTACATGTAAGTTTAAGACACGTATTGTAGCCCATGAACTTTTGCTTCAGTGTGATGTTCGTCTTTTTCAGATTTGGGTCACTACGTGATTTGGGCATGAATATTTGTACTATTGCAAGCTAATAATTTTGGCTACAGTACAATAGTATTATAAACTTCCTGATTGTATTATTTATTTCTTACAACGGCCATGAAATGTACAACAGATATAATACAAAATAATGATTTTTGGAGCAACTAAGTCCGTTTGTTGATTCATGAAAGGAGTACACAAATGATACACGCATAAACTAATTACGCAGACAAATTGCTATTTATCTGATTATCGCAATAATGATCTTCCACAAGAGTTAACAGCGTAAGAATAAGAAAATATTTTACAATACATATTACACAATGGAGGAAGCATGTTTGATATGCAACAGTAGTTTTGGGAAGGAATACTGCCATGAATATCATTTGAAATAAATAATGCGCAGATGTGGCTTAACAGTTATAATTAAACATTTGGAAAATCTCCCCCTCGATGGGCCCACTAGTGAGAACGCCTCGCTGTGCATTTCTATGTGAAAAAAACTGGGTCCTTTTTTTTTCTTGCCTACCTTTTACTTTGATGCAAAAATTGATACACCTTCTTAAAATTTCAAAAAGTAAACTTCAGAAAAATAACAAATTAGCAACACGTTTATAGGCTGAGAAAACTTATTCATGACAATTTACAAAGCTAAATTTTGAAGGAAATAAACCTTTTTTCGACACTTGATATTTTGTTGTTCACAGCTTCAGAAAGGTACAGTAGTTGGTTGTTAGGTTTCAGTGTGTACTCGAGCAAAGCCCATATGCTCTGTCACTCAGGTGTATACGTGTAAATGTACGAGCATTCTTGGGTAGAGTCGATCACATCATACACATGCATTCCAATGCGTTAATGGGTTTTAATTTATTTAAATAACACGCATCATTTATGGCTCATTTTCTGTTTTTTTTAGAGGGAAAATTTCAAGACTGGATATTTTCTTCTTTGCGGAACACTAGTAGAAAAGTTTGACTACTGTTTTATTGATTTTGTAGGTTAAATAAATTTGCACAAAATTTGTTGGACATGTATTGAAGACCATTGACTTTTTCTTTATCTTGTAATCATAGTGGTAACTCCTTGGTGTAACACGGTCTTCAATGTGCATGCTTTCATGCTCAAATCTGTACTGATTGATCAATCATGACTTACTGTAGTATTGCATTATCTTAAGCTTACAATACTGGTCCAAATATGTAAAACTAGTCATGAAAATTGAACTGCATATGCATTGTGAAATCACAATGTGCGAATGAAGGAATGGGAATGTTTCAATGCTTGTTTGAAAAACATGCTTATATAATAGTGGATGTTTTTAGTAGTGTAGGCCTATGCACAGTGATGACTGAACCACATGGGCCAAGGGAAAAACTTCCCATTTGGCCTTTAGTAAGGGGAAGACATTGGCAGAATGTACCCTTTTAAAAGTTATATTAAAACCTCGTTGTTAAGGAATTGTTAATAGTTCAGAACTATCCTTGCAGGCATTTTATACGTTACTGGAGCCAGAGGTGGTGGAACGGAGGGGGATGGGGTAGGGGGGGGGGGGGATGCAATGTGTATCTTCCTCCCATTTTTCTCAAATGTTATGTTGGAGCATTCACATCTACCAACCTTTATTTTCCTAGAGTTTATAAAAAAAGCTCTTTAAATATGTCCTTGCTATAGGCTAACTCCAGCATGACAGACAAGACAGATTTACACTTTTTGTTTGTTTTAAATGCCTGCTTAAACAATATGTAAGATGTAAACTTTTGTAAAGTTATGGATATAGTCATGGTAAACAATCTATAATTCACATTGAAAAAGAATCCATGAAACTAGAGGATTCATTGGCTGTATGTAGTGACAAAGTATAATCTGTGTGACAGATGCGACGAAAATTACACTCAACTTTTTTTAAAAGGCTGTCGTTGGAAAAAGCTATCTCTTCCCACATAAAATTTGATGTTTTTTCTTTGTCAAGTTAAGCCTTTAATGCAAATACTCTGTAAACATATGACTTACGTATTCAAAATATGTAACTGGAAACAAAAGGCTCATTAATGTTGTAAGAGACGGGACATAACAGACAGGGCAATTTTGCATATTTTATAAACACATTTAAGCTATAGTAATGTGATGATCAATTGTCTTTTCTGAAATTTATTTTTAATCAACAACAATGACTTACACTGGAAAGTAATAATAAAATTACTTTTAAGAATAATTAATCATCTAAGTTCCCCTTTAATAGACAGTAAATTGGAGTACATTCATTCCTGCCTAAATTTAAGCTAATTTTGGTTTGCCTGTTTCATTGGTCAACTAAGTACTCAACATTTCACTTTAAAGGGAATGTACTTTATCTTATTATTTTGGCACTAAGAAGTATGTGCAAAAAGATGTCAATATGAAGCCACATTTGAATCAACTTTACAATCTTGAGTGAAAGTCAAACATTAACATTTAAATTTTGGCACCTTTGCATTAAAATTAATTCAATTTTACTGGTGCTTCCTAATACAAGTTACTTTAAACAATTTAACTTGAAATGTAGACATACAGTGAGCATTATATGTTAATTGTTAAAGTAAGGTTCTCTCTGTCCAAAGGTGTTGGCGATGATGGCTCATCTACCTCAGGTTGCGCACCTGTCTCTTACCTTACCACTCCTTTCTCCTGGGTATGGAGATTGAGGCTTCTGTAAGCAAATTCTTCCATCTCTTTCTGTCTCTTGCTACTACTGCAGCTTCTCCCCAGCGGTTCCATCGAAAACCTTTTCTCCTTTTCTGCCACTCTTCTCTATGTAGTCTTAAGTCTTCCTTTCTTTCTTCTACCTTCTAGTGTCCAGGTGATGGATAATCTGGCAAAGTTTTCTTCGTCCTTTCTTAATACATGACCCCAACCTTCTCCATCTTCTCTTAAATATATCCTTGATTATATCCATTGTGCCTGTTCTTTCATATGGTTCTCCATTGGTGACTTCCAATGGCCATCTGATTCCTAAAATAATTCTAAGGCATCTCCTTTGGAAGTTTGGAACACATCTACATGTAGTTTCTTCTCGTCAGCTTTTGTCAGCTTCCAGGTTTCACATCCATAGAGGTACTGAGATTACATTTGATTGAAATATTATCAGTGTCTCCTTCTTTGAAAGTGTCGCACCGAGATAGAGCTATCAACATCTTCAGCTCTGCATTTGCAACTTTAATTGTTGCATCAATTTTGTTGTTAATTAGTGCTGTCATGACTGGCTCTATTACGTATTGATTATCGTGGAGAAAAATATTGCAATATATCGTAGTATCGCGATACCTTTTAAGAGAATTGACTCAAAACACAAATTGTTAATATCGCTAAAGTTATGATAATAGAATTACAATATACTCCATGATATGATGAACGCAAGTTGCAGATCTAGCAGATGACATGATCGCATGACTATTACGTTCATCACGCATCACGCACGTGTTTGGTAATTCAGCCAACGTGACCGTGAATCATTGAAGTGAGTGGCACATTCTGGACCAATTTTTTGTTCTTTTTGCCAACTTACATCGGCGCGTTCCAGTGTGTGGTGATGGAGGATGATTTTTAATTAGTTGTGTTTATGTTTCATGATTATTTTGCACATTTTTAATGGCCTAAACTTGACTTTTAGATTTAGTTCCATAATGTAAGAATTGTAACGTACGAAGTAGCCTAGCCTAGTTGCTTGAAAATTTCTTAGTTGAGTATTAGTTTTTGGTATCGCGATATGTCACGAGAGGCATATTTCATGTCGTGGGAAAAGAATGCGCATGATTTTCGTCTTTTTTCATTAATCTTTAGACCAACCGGTTTACCTGTTTCATGTAGTTTGCTTGTTTTGTCTTGGAGTTGTGCTTTGGTGCTAGAAATAAGTGCAATGTCATCAGCGTAGTAAAGATTATCTAGGGCTGTAAGTTCCACCAGATTCCATTTCTTCTGCCTTGTGTACTGGTTTTCATCAGCCAGTCAATAGCAAGTATAAATCAGACATTTACACATCCTTGTTTTATCCCAGTTTTCACAGAAAATCAGTCAGATAGTTTTCCATTGCTTAACACTGCACATTTGCTACCATCATACCAGTACTGTTTGATATTTGTATATTTCATGGGTATCTCATAATCAGCCATAATCTTCCATATCATGCTTCTGTCTAGATTGTCAAACTTTTTCTGAAAGTCAATGAACTTAAGGTTTACTGTGGCTTTCCATTCCAAGCATTGTTCTATTATATTTCTAAGGGTGAATATTTTATTCAGTAGTTCCTCTGCCACTCCTAAAGCCAGCTTGCTCATAACGAAGTTTGGTATCTATTGTTCAAGGTAGCCTGTCAATCAATATCCTTCCAAATATCTTACTTGCTGTTGGTATTAAGGATATACCTCTGTAGTTGTCACAAATTGTTAGGTCACCTTTCTTTGGTATAATAGTTACAATGCTTTTTTCCATGCATCTGGCACTTCTGTATCTACAATTAGGTTGAATAATGTAGTTAAGGTCTATACTATCTTTCCACATGTCAATGCTTATTCCATCTACTCCTGGTGCTTTTCCATTTTCCATCTTTGACACAGCATTCTGTTTTTCTTCGGCTTGGATCTCACCCATCTCGACATTAATGTCATCTTCGTTTGCCTCATACCTTGGTTGGTTGCCTCTGGTATAGTTTGGTTTAAAGTTGATTCAAAGTGTTTTTTCCATCTTTCTCTCATCTCCTCTTCTCCAGTTATAAGCTTTCCATTTCCATTCCTTATGCACGTGTTACTGTAGGTTATCTGACTGAATGCCATCTTTGAAACTGAAAGTGATTAAGTCAGTTGTATGGTGGGATGGTGTCATCGTATAACAAAAGGTTCCACAGCCACACTCTCATAGAAGTGACCACCATAAGGTCCAGGAATGGTAAAAATTTCTGGATCTCTGGTTGCCGTGAAGCATACATGTTCTTCCTGTGTTGAGTTACATCCTTAAGTGATACATACAGGATATATTCTGTTAGTGTTTCAGTTGGTGCCATTTGCCAAAACATATTCTGTGACATGTTTCTTTTCAGGCCCCCAATACCATCATTACACCCCTTGCAGTGGGATGTTGCTGTGCATACACATCACATGTACACATGTTTGTAGTGCGCAAGCATATCACATGTACAATACATTATGTGTGTATTGTGCAATGTGCTTGCAACAGAAAAGTAGGACCATGGAAGTAGAAGAGAAGCACAACTAGCATGCTTCTGTATTGCCCTTTTCCTGGGCCTGACTTCATGACCGTACATGTGCAAAAAACATAGCAAGACTACTCATGCAATAGATAAAGCAGGTGGTTTAAAAAACAAATTAAATCAATGTGCACAAACTTACATGGATTTTTAGGCATTAATTTCAGGCCTACTGGCAGAAACAAGTAGGCCCCTATGGCAGAAAGTTTGCACTCAATGCCTGTCGCGGCTCCGACCCGTATATGTACACATATCTGTACATACTGGTCCGATATCAGCGGCAGCTCAGTGAATTTGTTTCTGGAATAGTTTTAAAAGTGTTCTATGCATAAGGAGAGCTGGAAGCTCCGCCCACTTAAAGAAATAAGATAGCAATAAAGATAGCAAGTATAAAACTTTCATTTCCATCAAGCAAAGACATTACTCAGAAGGATATAGCATTCCTACCCAAATTGACACTAAAGCGTTTCTTGCAAGCTACGTGAGCCAATCAGATTTATCTGTATAGCTGGGTCATGTGGTAGCTTGTTGAAAACAACAAGATATTGCACAATTTCCCCAAAGTACGCCCGTTGCCTTCATACCATGCCATTCACTGGATGTAAACAGTGTATATGGCTAAACAACAGTAGGTGGTAGGTATATGGCTACACACAAAAGGTGGTGTTTTGGGCAATTAAAGTTGACGGCTATCGGCCAAATATTAATTTACGATCGGATTTTCATGGAAATATCACTTTGTTTTTGTGTGTGTGGAGGCATTTTTTAGTAAAGAAAAAAACACGAGACAGTATTGTATGTTATGCAAAATAAAACAATCTATCAAAGCAAGATTTTCACTCGCCATGGCTTTATTAAATGTGGCGAGTAACATAGTATATTATGATATTTTTCCTCGCCCCCTTTTTTTTGACTTGCCCATGGCGAGTAGGTGAGTGATTTTTCAAAGCCTGCTATGATCTTTTAGTACTCTTCACAAACTTGTAAAAGTCAGAATTAATGTATCTGTTGCTGCTAATTGCCATTGTGTTGGATTGCTCATCTTTAAAATTAAAATTTCTGTAAATGTCAGTGGTTTAAAGCCAGGAAAGCTATTAGACATGAACTTTCTTCCATGTTTATAAAATCTTAAAATTATGTATATTTTACAAATTGACTGCCTTAGTCCCAACTGGAGAAAAAGACATATTTTGGTGCATGTTATTTTTTGACCACAAAGCCTCCCTAGTGTATGGGAAGAATCTGCTGTAGATCATTCCTGCTGAGTTTGATTAAACTAGACTAAAATTTGGAGAAGAAACAGTTTCTTATGTTATTTTGTAAGTGATCGCTGTGTTGAAACACCAATAAGGGTAGACAGTATGACCAGAGGCTTGAATCTGCAAACCATTACGCTCCAGACAAACACGTGGCTTCACTTAATACCAGCTCAGGTTTGCTTCAATTCTCTCATATTTTGTCCTTGAGCATTTTATTTAGGTTTATATATTTTTTAGAAATGAGTGTTTTACATAAAGTTTCCAGCCGCTGAATCCTTTTTTTCGTTAAAAAAAAAAAAAAAAAGTTCACACCTGCATGATACATTTTGAAGGAAAAAAAAAAAAAATTCTTCAGAAAGGTATTTTTTCATAATTCTTGAACTGTTTTATGGTATTTTTTACTTGAAATTTCTTTGCGAGGATAGAAGTTACAGAAATGTATGGAAAGGATATGATAAGAAACTTCAAAGAACCTTCCATTCTATCATTATTTGATGAGCTTGGAAATGTTGGCTTTTGAGGATCAAGTTGAGGCTCTTGTGTAATGCAGAAATACTAAAAATAAGAATTTTATAGGATGTTTTACATGTGTTTTTTTGGCATGTATTATTTTGTGTTAGTATGGAGGTACTGATGTAGGAATTAGTTCCTCCATAGTATAAGTATCGCATTTGTGAATGGTTTGTAACATGTTGATCTTCGTATCTTGTGTATTATGTGTTTTGTTCAGAATGAACAAATATTAGATAAGTAATCCAAACATAAGGTACAGTACTAGTACTTTATGATTCGGATTCATTCATACAATACATCACAACTTGTATTTGTTTGTTTTAAATTAATTACCTCTTCCAATGAAGTTGGACAGTAATATGTTTTCACCTCTTTGTTTGTTTGTCATCAAGATATCTCAATAACTGATGATTGGATTTTGATTAAAATTGGGTGTGTGGTTTTTGTTACTGCTTAATGAAGAAGTGATTGAAATTGGGACTTATTGGAACAGGGGAGAGTAGAAATGTAGGGGAGGGGATATTTTAGGGCAAGATTTATCAAGACTTAGTTGAAAGTTCCCATTGGAATGTGCTAAACAATGAACTCATGCCATGAAAGAACAGCCATACAATCAATTTTCCGGACTCAAAAAAATTAAGTGAAGCGGTCTCTGGTATCAAAGAAGTCAAAACAATTGGCTTCTGCCATGAATGAAAATGATGGAATGTGAATCTACCCTGAATAGAGCTCAAACAATGAATGCTTAGCCTGAATTAAAGCAAAAACAATGATCACAAGTGATGGTCCTGATCTTCAAGTGTTTAGAATGTGAATGGCAATACAGATCAACAGCGAGAAAGAGATTGTTTAAGGTTATAACTTGGTGGGTCAAGGGTTTCTGAGGTAAATTGTATTTCGGTGGGGAATGAACAGGGGTGGAGGTATGCTCTTTTCAGAGTGCTACAATTCTAGTTTTGTAATGTTTTTATTTACTGATGTGGATTAAGCTTGGGCGATATTGAGCATTAGGCAATATCAATATATCACCTGAAAAATATTGATAATATTGAAATATCAATATGCGAATTATAGGATGTCATACGTAAGTCGTATGTAATGTTCTGGCAAGGTAATCTCGTCATGGCTCAAAAAAAGTCAAGTAAAACTTTTTGTACAAATTAACAGAAATCACTGCAAAATATATACATATCATCTTAAAATAAACACCCACTATGTTTAAAATCAATCACAGAAACATTGAAAAAGTTTAGGCCTCAGCATATTCTTAAAATTTGTTGTTGTTGTTGTGGAACTGGTATTAGGCCTACACTGTATGCCTACACTGCTCTAATTCTTCTTAAAATTGTATAACTCACATACTTCTTATGAAAGTTCTACTGAAAAGGCATTATTTTGGTAGCACTTCTTGACATTCAGAAGTCCATATATAATGCATAATATCCAATTTCTAGTCTGCTTCAATCATAGCACGAGTGGTGTCACTCAGAAGAAACAGTGGTAGATGGTATGTGTGTACATAATAAAGTACTGTACAGTAGTGATACTGTGTGTATGTAGTTACTGCACTGTACATTATCTGATCGATCTGGCAAGACCAGTCTGTCACTTTTACTTAGACTTTCTGAACGAACAAAATAGTGAGATAAACCTAATAGTTTTGTCAGTAATTTGTCAATTAATGACTGTTTGATATAAAAATTCAGATTCAGTATTCCTTTTGGGAAACTTAACACGATGTTTGAGGATTCAACATCTTATGATTTTTGTTGTCTAAACATCGTATGCCATCAAGTATAAAGTTTAAGTATTGCGCAATGCCTCTGTACTCCGCGAGTTAAGTGGTTTTTTGTTCATAGAAGGATTTTTGTTCATGGAAGGATTTTTGGGTAATTATTACAATATTAATGTTTTAATAAAGTTTTTTCATAACTGACTTTCTAAAACTTTGATATAAATGAAATCTATTAACTTTTTGTGGCTGTTTATTAAAAAAAATTGGATGTTTGATAGTCATGTGTAGCTTTTTAATAGTTCATGTATTGTGTATTATTGAAAAAACATAATATCGATATATCGATACAACCTTTTGAACTCAATATCGGCCATATCGATATAGGTCAATATTGAAATATATCGAAATATCGATATATCGCTCAAGCTTAATGTGGATGTGTTTGTTTTGCAGTTGTCATGGTGTCAACCATTTAAATAAAATGTAGTGAGAGGTTATTCCGGATGTTTATAGACATTTGGAACGTACAATGCCTGTCATAAACTTTCATTAGTTGTTCTGCTCCTTGAAGTTTCAAACAGTCAGACCTGACCTGATCAATAACCAGGTCGGGTCAGATTTTTCCTCTTTATTTTCTTTATCTGAAAACCTTAGTTGTTGTGAAAGTTGGTGCTGAGTATCATATAAGCAATGGATGAAGGCCTTATTGTGTGGTTATTTTAATCAATATAAAGTGGTCTCACTATTCGACACAGTAAGTTTGTGGTTATGATTTGCTGGAACAAATTTTTAAGGAGAAGGACAAGTCATGTTGCATTTTGGGGGACTATTTTCTCATGCAGCAATAGTGAAAAAAGTGTTGTCTAATCAGGGTATTTACTAGAGCTGTGAACGTTTAGGGATTCTAGTAAACGTGTACACGCCAAAAAAAGCGAGCGTGTATCGTGTACACGAGTTTAGTACCGTAATTCTCGGAAATACACCAAAATTGCTCCAAAACTACAAAGCGAAGTAAAAAAATCGCGCAAACAGTATGGCAAAAGTACTGACTGCATTGCCCAAATAGACGCTGAGTTTTGCTTTTCAAATCGTAAAAAGCTTACTTCTATAGTATAAATTATCATTTTGTGGAAAATATGCATGGAAATTCAGTTTAGAAAGAACAGATAACTTTCATTCAATGTCATTTAAACTCAACATCGCGTAACTTTTTTGTCCTATTCGCTACGGCTTTCAAAGTTCTGTGCATATCGAGGTACCTCGCCGTAAAACATTTCAAAACTACGCCACCACCACCAGGAAGTTCTGAAATATCAGTCCTCTCGAAAAAATGGCCGCCATCTTTGCGAAGCATGCAGAATTTTAGCTCTGTTAAAACCTTTTTCTGTTTATTTATTATGCAATATTTTTTCTTTCTTGCAAAATCTATTTGACTCATCATGTAATATTTACATGTAAATGTACTGATTGTCACGATTCAAGTGTTTTTTGGTCGATAAAACGGGCCTTGATTGCGTGGGATTTAAAGCCTTATGGCCTAACGTGAGGCCTATTGTTAGTTTCACTGTTTACTGCTGCACATTCGCGGTGCATTTTACAAGTTAGATTACTCAGATTTCGGCGAAATCAAAGTGCATAATATCCCCATTCATTGGTGATTACTGCGCATTTGTGATTCGCACATTTAAAAAGGATTATGCTAATCGGGTTTACAGTTTGTAAAAAGTCATCATTGGAATTTTGTCAGCCGAATGTGTGTGTGATTTGAATCATGAATATTGATTTTCAACGGCGAGACATTAGGATGTATGAAAAACGATTACTCGCAATGAAGTATTTAGTAAACGTTTACAAGATTTGCGAGCGTGTAGCGTGTACACGCTAAACGGTCACAGCTCTAGTATTTACTACCTGTTGACTTTGGGTCTCTAAAAAGGGCCAAAACTTCAGGTGAACCTGTAGTAAAATTATCGTCATCAGTAAGATATTAAATGCTTCTTTAAAAAAAATTACTAAAATCCATATAACCACCCATTAAATGATACATAAAAGAACTCAAACTTGATGCTTTCATTATAGTTTTCAACAGGGCAAACACAAGTAGTGTTAAATTTCTCTATTTACCTACTAACTCTGGTTTTGTTTCATTGAGTTTTAGCTCAACATCCCTTTAAGGGATTCGAGCTGATGCAATGACTAACTTAAGAGCAAGGTTCTCACCCAGATACCTTCAGATTTTTGCAGCGTTTATTATATCCTAAGCGTCTTTTGGATATTTTGCTGGGTTGCTATGTTTGGCTTAAATAAATTGATATGTTGATGCAATAACAATTCATATTGCTGTGTAGTTCTAACGAATTCTGCATTCCAAAATTCACTTAAAATGTTTCAAATACTCAGATTTCACTCGACGCAATCCGAAGGAATTTAGCTTATGAAATAACATTGGTTCAGGAAATAAAACTGATCATTTCCGATTGAATGAAAGCTATATTTTCATTGGCTAGAACGTTAAAATAACGTCTTGCACATATGTAAATTGAGTGTGATATCCCTTTTGGGAATTCTCCCAATGAGTAGTCCAATTGGCCTATAACGTTTGTAGTTGATATCTGATTTGGGCTATAAACTGGGTTAAAAAACCTATTAAAAGAATGGCTAAATAGCTTAAATTGGACATTTCAACCATATAACGCGATTGAATCTCTGGCTGTAAAATCACCAAAGTGAAAATAAGTCAGTGATAAAAAACCACCTTGCTTGAGTCCCTTGTAGATCGCATTAGACACATGACCTGGCTTGCAGTCGTCTTATACACAGTAACTTGTTTGTTTCAAGGCTACAGACTGTATTACTGTAACTTCTGCATAAATCCAGTGCCTTTTTAAAGAAATTCTAAATGGTGGGGTGGGAGTGCCAATACACTAAACGGACCTTTTTGATAAATTTGTGACTTGTTTCCCCCCCCACTGGGTAACCCCAGAAATTTTCCCTGGGTAACAATTTTCTTTAATCTTTCATTTTTGTGAAATTTTCTTTAATTTCCAGTTATTTCTTTAATTTTTGGGAAATTTTGCTCATTTTTGGAAAATGTTGTTTATTTTCGGGAACTTTTTGGCTGATTTTGGAGTAATTTCCTTCAGTTCCAGACAATTCCTTTTTGATTTTCATAAATTTTTTGAAATTTTTTTATTTTGGAAAAATTTTTTTTAATTATCAGAAAATTTAATTATTTTGGGAAGATTTTGCTTATTTCCGGAAATTTTCCTCACTGTTGGGAATTTTTTTGCCAATTCTGGGGTAATTTCTTTCATTTCTGGACAAATTCTTTCGATTATTGGAACATTTTCTTCCATTTTCAGGAAAATCACTGTTATCTGTGATGGGTATCTTAAAGGGGTCAAGTACATCTTATCCGCTGATATTAAAACGAAAGTTGAAAGATCGTTTTAGCTATATTTTGTTATAATGATTGCTACTTGGAAGATGCTATTAGGCCTAGATGCTATTATTAGGTGATTCATTAATTGCAAGGATGTAAAATCCATCTTGATTTCATACAAAAGTATTTTGCTGTTGGTATGTCTGTTTATGATTTCTATTTCACTTAAAAGCAAACATTGTTAATCAAATTTACATCATATTGATGTTGAGGCCTAGCTTTTTTAAGCTTACTAGAAAAACAGTTTTCACAAATTCAAACGGTATTAAAGCTCTGCTCCCATACACAGTGGGGCAGTCCTGCGGGTTCCCCCCGGCAAGGTGGGGGAGGAGGGAGCACTGCCCCTGGCTATAGAGTAAGGAGCAGAATGTGCCCTTTTGAAGTTGTGCTGACGGGGGCAGGAGTTGCCCTTTTGAAAATCGTGGGCGCACTTTTCTGGATACTGTGGGCAGACTGGTCTGGACCTGAAGGTGCCCTTTTGAAACTGATTAGAAGTTATTTTTGGTCATTCTTCAAGCTTGAAAACAAAGTTATCCACTCACTTATCAATACTACAAAATAGAGGTGGTCACATACATTTAGTATTCATTTGCCATAATTAAAGCATAACATTTTACCAGCGGCACCGACACCGAGGGCCGTGGTAGGAGGGTTATGCCCCTAATAATTTTCTAAGCCGACCTCCATGGCAGTGTGGTAAAGCTTCAGCTTTCCAATCTAGTGTCTGGGGTTTGATTCCAATTGGGTCTCCAACCGATGCGCCACGAATGGTTAATAAAACAGCCATCACGGTGGGTTTCTTACATGAATACTCCAATGGAGTTCTCTTAAGACGTTTTAAACCTTGGTAAACCTAAACTTATTCAGCAATTTTAAAAAGAAGCATTTTATTTGTTCACTCGATGGGTAATTGTCAACATTGGTCCTGGCTCCCAAACCTTTGCAGCCATAGGCGGAATTTGCCTACTGAAAGTGTGGGAAAGTAAAAAGTGACAAGCAAAGACTGTCAACTGACAAGAGTGCCCCTTTTTAAAATGTAAAGTGCCCCTAAATTACTGTCAAAAAATGCACATGAACTTGATTTTCTGCTCTCTTCGTTTCCCCGAGTTTCTTCCAACACCTCTGGCACTTTGGGTCTCATGACAAAGATATTGCATTGTCATTGTTAGAGGCTAGTCCCAAATGGACTTTGCTCAGGTTTACCCACCATTCCAGGTGTTTCAAAATCTTTTATTGCACCACAACTAATTAAACTTGTATTCCTTTCCTAACAACCCAAGCCTACCCAATATAAATCCTCACCAACAAAAACAGTCTTATCCCTAGCCCCAAAACATATATTGAGCTACTACATCATTTATGTTCTTGCATCACAACGATATTGAAGTTTCCACTTACATGTACATTTCCCCAAAAATAAACATCAAACATGTATTTCTTTCTTCACAACCTCAGCCACACTTGAATTTAAAACCCACCAACAAAAACAGACTTATCTACCCCCAAAATATGTTGCACGACTACATCATTGATGTTCTAGTTTCTGTTTCTATTCCTCTGGTACAGATGATTTTGACTGTTGATGTGATGTCAAATCCAAACAAACTCTTAATTGTTTGACTGAGTGCAGATCATGTGAACTCACTTTATATCTAGGATTGTTGTCAAGGGTGCCATATTGTTTGTAAAATGGCCGCCTCCTTGTTCAGCAACTTTGAGCAGATAATTTGTTTCAACATTTTTCAAAGCTCACACTTCTTATCATGTTCCCCATATGAAAAGGTTTGCCCAAAGACTTTTCCTTCTTTTTTGTTTAGCATGTGTCAACATGCATTCAGTAAAGCTTGAGTTTTCCAAGTAATGACAGACTTTTTGTTTGGTTGTTTGCCATTTGCTATCACTTATCAGTGTTTGTTCTAGGGGACATCTAATTATAAACGTAGTAGATTGCTTCATTGTACAGAAAGTTTGGGCGATCCTGGTTAATGGGTGTCATGTTGACAGAACCGCACTTCTGTTACAAAATTAGAGGCCCATGATGTGTACTCATTGAAAGTGTGTTGTTGGGCTGTATTGAAAAGATTTGTCAAGTCAGAATGGAACCATGTCTTGGGAATGTGAATTACTTTGTGCGTAACTTTCAGGTTCAAATGAAACAAAATTGATATGCTACTCAGTATGGAACATTTTGAAAAGGAAGAAGACGCTAAGCATCCAATAGTGTTAATCCATCGTGATAAGAACTAATTCATATGCAATCACAATTTTTGATAGAACAGTGGTTAATTTTAGAAACACCTCATAAGTTTCTTAGATGTAACTGATCAAAATTTGAGGAAACTTTATATTTGCATATGCTAAATTTGTGATGTATGACTGGGTGAACAGCATTAAATCTTTATCTACTTGCTCACACTGAATGTATTGAGAATTTGAAAGGGTTATGCTTACATGTAGGTACTATGTATGGTAAAGACTCAAAAACAGTTGAATATACAGTAATATACTGCACCCCTTCAAAAAATTATTAAAAGCAATCAAGAAACAAAGCATTATCAGAAGAAAATGCAGAGGCTGCCATGTCCTTCCTTGAACATAGCACAAAAAGTTGCACATTAATGTGTAAAAAAAAAAAAAAGAAAAAAAAGCTTTAAAATGGTCAATTTTTAACTAATTTTACGGGTATATTGTAGTACTTTCATGATTTTAAAATGATTTGAAAGCACCTTACAGTAGCTGATGTTGCCTCTTGTAGACCCTTCAAAATCCAACACAATCTAAGTATACACTAAACGATATACAGTACTATACTTCATACAACAATTGAAGAATTTGTAGTTATTGAATATTTTGACAATTTGTCTTTCCACAGATATTACAAAAATTCTTGCATTGGAAGGAATAAACATTGTTGTGGCACCAGTTGATGTTTATCCATTGGAACACCATCCCCTTACATGGGACTGCCAAACCAGTGGTCAAGGGGAACCTCAAACTCTATGGCAAAAGCAGGGTAAATGGATTGAGGAGGACAGGAGAGTTCTGGCCAATGGGTCTCTCCACTTTGAGAATGTTCTATGCTAAGTGATGAAGGTGCTTACAGATGCTGTGTAAGAAACATTTTGGGAACTCTCTGCAGTAGGAGAGTATTTTTGAGGATTGCAAGTAAGTCCTGCATATTTCTCTGTTTAGAGGGAAGGGATGGGGTTGTAGTTACTTTTCAAAATTGCCTGTTGTTTGCCTTATTTAAGTCTTAAGACTTCCTTCCATCTCCTCACTATCCTTACTCTTACACCATTATTTATTACCACCCTCTTGGCACATTTGACTCTGACTGTTGCGTTGCTAGTAAACATCAACAAACCAAACCAAACCTTAAGTCTTGTAAATCATGTAGATTGTTTGGCCAGATTAAATGCAGTTATAGCTTTAAATTGTTGTGGCCTTTCAATTGACATTTCAACAAGGAAATATTACATTTAATGTATTTCGTGTTGTCCAGAAAATTATATCTTTCTTAACCATCTTGTCTACTGTAATTTTTATGCTTTGTTATATGTACTAGAATGAATTGGTTTTATATCTAATTTTTTCTATTTTGCATTATATTAATTAATTTGATAAGTCTAGTGAACAACACATAATAAAACATGTACAGTAAACAGAATTTCATCAACAGCATCAGTTATTTACATACTGTACTTCAAGTTTACAACCTACATGTAAAGTGCAGTTATCATGCGGTCTACTGTTTACTTGCCTCCCGAAGGCCAAATAAAACAATTGTAAGCTTCTGGTTGCCAACCGATAGTGTTGTGCAGGATCCGGGTAGTCACGTTAGTCCCTGTATCCCGATCTCAGTATTGTGCAATTCCGACAACATAAAGATTTGTTACTACAACTGGGAATCCGGGAGTGATAAAAACTTTGAAGAAAAACATCTTTCCCATTTTTTTAAAAGAAATATTATGTCAAAAAATCATATTTTGGGTCTTCTTTTCTTCATTTTTCATGTAAAAACAACTTACTCTTACAACATTTAAGTCAATTTTGACATTTGGCAAGCACAAAGTTATTTATAACTTGATCAATCATGAACAAACTTTCAACTCATGATGGCATAAAAGACACAAGTTTTGTGGACTTTTTAGATACCAAATTACAGAATTCTCTTGTATCTTTGCAAGTTGTCTTGTATAGAAGGTTAGACCACACATTCTTTTTAATCATGCAACTATCAAAACCCTCCAATAAAAGTGTAATTTCATATTGGCTTTTGGATGCCACAAGCAAACTCACATATCAGCATCAGCACACTCTTTACACACTACGCCACTAACAGGTTATACTGTAAAATTAGGCCAACAGATTTGTTATAAATAACACAATTTTGTCTCTTGGTTCAAAAGTAGAAGCCTGACATTAAATAATTTCATCAAAGGGAAGAAACTGATTTTACACTCATTCATCTTTTATTAAATCTATATAGCAGGTAAGTATTCGATTAGAAAAGTCAAATAAATTATTATATTTTACAAAATATAATGTTTCTTCCTACAAATCCTGGATTGTGGGAAACTAAAATCAGAAACTAACAAATGCAAAATTTTAATCTGGCTGAAAGGCTTAGATAGATAATTAGTGCTGTCATGACTTGTCAATTATCACGATATCTCTTTTCCCACGACATGAAATATGCCTCTCGCGACATATTGCGATACCAAAACTTATACTCCACTAAGAAATTTTAACGCAACTAGGCTAGGCTAAGCTGTATGTTACAATTCTAACATTACTTATTAATTCTAAAAGTCAAGTTTAGGTGATCAAAAACGTGCATAAATAGCGTGAAACATTACAAGAAAAACTAAATAAAAATTGTGCTCCGTCACCCCACACTAGTACATTCCGATGTAAGTAGGCAAAAAAAAAACCGAAAAAATTGGCCCAGAACATGCCTCTCACTTTGATGATTTATGGTCACATTGACTGAATTACCAAACACGTGCGTGATATGTGATGAACGTGATAGTCACTTGATCATGTCTTCTGCTAGATCTGAAAATCATTTATTCTTGCGTTCATCATCTAAGAAGTAACGTTGGTGATATTAGCAATTTGTGCTGTGAGTCAGTTTTCTTGAAAAGTATCGCGATATACGAATATATTGCGATATTGTTCTCCATGATAATCGATACGTAAAAGAGCCATCTTGTGACAGCACTATAAATAATATGATAGAAAGAAGTCCTGTCTTTCTGTTGGTGCATGGGAAATTTTGCATATGTCATATAATCTTGACCATTGATCCAAAGGTAATTATTGTATTTGATGTAATAAGCACCAAGGGTGCTTACGAAAATAGAATTTCACCACTTTTTAGGCCCAAAGTTTATTCCTATGAAGTGGGGACCACGTACAGTGTGCTATTCGAAGTACATTGTACATACATAAAAGAGTTTTATAGTAGCCCCACAATAACACCACAAAAAAGTTGTGAGCGTCAGATGAAAAATAAGCAAAGAATGTATCAAAACTTGAGTGTTTTAAGTTTTAAAATTAGTCAAATTGTGATATTAGTCAAAAAACGTTGAGTGGGCACTTTTTAGAACATGGGCATTTAATAAGTCGAATATGGTATGCCATTTTCAAAGTTTAAAGACTTGTTTTGATCACATACTGTAAGGTGTTGCTCGTTTCAATATAATAAAAAGTAATAAAATATCCAGATACAGTACCTTTGCTGTGATACTTGTAGTATTGTATTGTAGCAACCAAGGGTGCCATAAAGCTGAACTTTTATCTTTTGCATTGTTGATAGTAATACCCGAAGATGGGCGTAAAGATTTTCAATCAGGAGTTGTGAAAAGTTAACAAGTGAGCACAAAATCCAATGATTCCAATCCTTCAGTAGCTGTAAGAGACAACCTCATATGGCAGGGTGTAAATTGCACTTTCATGATTGGTCACTTTCACCCCTCTTCCCGATACAAAATGTTCAGTTGTACTCTGATAGTAATGTGTACTGCATTTTAGACCTCTTGTATTGAAACATTTTGGTTTGGAAAGTATGATTTAGTTTAAGGAACGTTATTATTTTGGGTATATATTATACTTTATTTTAGTCCTCTTAGCATTGCAAGCTTCAGATGAACTTGTAACCAATCCACATACAGTGCCTGCATCCTTTGTTGTTTTAAGGATTGATTCTAAATGATGTCAACTTATCAAGAACTTTGAAAGCTTACTGTGAACGTGTAATGTATATTACATGCCTACCCGCATTCAGTAAGTGGGTTGAAAAGTCAAGTAAAACTTGTTTACCTATTGAACTGCACTTAATGTAACTCGAAAAAGTTGAATCGAGCACAAAGTATGTTTGCATATGATATATTTTTATTCATTAGTTGCGAGTACAAACAAGTGGTATTTCTCATCATTTGAAAGCTGTGTGTAACTGCTTATAAGACAAGTAAAGATAAGGAAGCAAAACAAGAAGTGATTTGCATTACTCAATTAGCACATTTCAAGGTAAATCATTAATACCTATGCACAGTAGAAGCAATTTCATAATGTACACTGCATCTAAAATAGTAATTTTGTTAGAGGACATGTAAACAAAATGGCAGCTCCCATGTAAGTTTATATTGACAGAATTAATGTTTAATAAAGTAACAAATATATGCTAAATTGTTTTGTACTATGTGAAATTTCTACAGATGACTTATAATTATCATTTCTTACATATTAAATGATGAAAAAGCCAGACTCTATGTTTCCTTTAAGAAATAAGATTTTATAAACCTTTCATCGTAAAATTTGCTTTTTGTATTGCTCACTTCCATATAAGATGAGCATGCTGGACCATTGAACATATCCTTTAATATAGCGACAAGATATGAGCTACTGTACTGTACTTTGAAACCCTGTGACAGGGACACTCATGTTTTATACAGCAATACAAAGAAGTTATGAGCACTGCAAGTAAACAGTAGCTGAGGTGAGAAAGGGTAAAAAAAGATTAAAATATTCTCAGGTGAATTTGTGATGGACTGTTTATATCATCATTGTTTCTACACCTACTGTTTGTTAGAATATAATATACAATATATTGATTTATTACCATATATATATATATATATATATATATATATATATATATATATATATATATATATATATATATATATATATATATATATATATATCTATATATATATATATATAGTTACATATATATATATATATATAGTTACATATATAATATATATATATATATATATATATATATGAATAAATATATATATATATATATATATATATATATATATATATATATATATATATATATATATATATATATATATATATATATATATATATATATATATATATATATATATATATATACACATATATGTATAACGTACACAGTAGCCTAGTTGAGCAAAATTTTCTTAGTTCTGTATTAGTTTTTGGTATCGCGATATGTGTTAAGAGGCATATGTCATGTTGTGGGAAAAAAAATATTGCGAAAGTTCCTTGCGATGGTTATCCAGCTTTACATGAGCCATATTGGTTAGGGCAGACATGGAAGGGGTCTCTCCACCCACACCCTTCCAAATTAAGAATGGTGTGAAGCAAGGATGTGTTCTTGCACCCACACTGTTCACCATATTCTTCAGCATGATGCTTCAGCGTGCCACCAAAAACCTCGACGAGGGTGTCTACATCTGCTTCCGTACAGATGGCAGCCGCTTCAGCCTCAGGCGCCTGAAGGCCCATACCAAGACTATGGAACAGCTCCCATGTGAGCTGCTCTTTGCAAATGACACCGCCTTCATTGCCTATACTGATAGAGCTATTCAACCCATAACATCTTGCTTTGTTGAGGCTGCACAGCTTTTTGGACTTGAGGTCAGCTTGAAAAAGACTGAGGTTCTCCACTAGCCTGCTCCCTGGGAAGATTACCACCCAACATACATCACCATTGAGCAGACACAGCTGAAAGCAGTCTGCCAATTCACCTACTTTGGCTGTGTGATCTCAACAGATGCCAAGATTGACAAGGAGGTTGACAACAGGCTGTCCAATGCAAACAGCACCTTTGGAAGACTGCATAAATGCGTCTGAAAAAACAACAACCTCCGAATGGAGGCGAAAGTCAGTGTTTACAGAGCTGTTGTTTTAACCACCCTCCTGTATGGTGCAGAATCTTGGGTTCTGCATCGCCATCATGTTCGCTTTGAAAGTTTTCACCAGCGTTGTTTCTGCAATTTCTTCGGCTTACACTGGAGTGACTATATCACTAATAACCAAGTACTGGAGTCTGCAGGAATCCCCAGCGTTGAGATTATGTTGCTCCAAATCCCAGAATGGGGGACCATCGTCTGGCAAGATTGTTCTGTATGGTGAACTTAACTAGTGGCAGGTGTGATAGAGGGGCCCTAATGAAGCGGTGTAATGACTCACTGAAAAAGACCCTCAAAACATGTACATGTAAGATAGACCATCGCCAATGGGAAGCGCAGGCTGCATACCACAATGCAAAATCAGCAACCTCGCTTTCGAGACTGAAAGGAGATCCAGAATTGAAGAATAACAAAGATGTAGAAAAAACCCACCAGCTCCCACAAACAACCCAACCTTTACCTGCAGCCACTGTGGCATGGTTTGCCTGTCAAGGATAGGTGTCGTCAGCTATATATATATATATATATATATATATCAAAGGCATTAAATGAGGCATTTTGTTTTAAGAAAAATCTATCTTCAAAAATACCATTTTAAAATGAATGATCACGAATACAAAATTAAAAATGTTTTAAGTACTGTATGTACAATAATGTCTATGAAAGGGAAGAAATATTTCTTGTGGATTAATTCAGAATTAAACAAAGTTAAAAAAGTCAATTTAAGAATAATTTGGATAAGAGGTTTTGAATCAGTATTTTCTTCATTCAGTCGGTTTTTTAACAATTAATATTCTACCTGTTCATGTTGTTGAATAATGAATCAAAGATTTTATCATCAATATTGAAATGCACTTAAGTACCATGGGTGGGATTTGCCCACCAAAAGTAGGAGACAAAGTCACCAATGAAATATGCTTACCAAAACTGTGTGTGTGTGTTAGGGGAAGGGGAGGGGGGGGAAAATCATAAAATCACATTAAGATACAAAAAATCACCATACAAAAGATATAAATATGCACCTACAAATCTTGCCTAGCCTACATGTATAGATGTACTACCGTAGATGTAAATTACTAAACTACAGTATATTCTATTGTACTCGTATTTCAAATGACAAGTGTTCTTTTCCCCTGAAATTGTACTCATATTTCAAATGACAGCGTTCTTTTCCCCAGAAACTGTTTATGGTCACAGATTGCATTTTGCAGATTTAAGGTGTACACAACCTTTTTTCTCTCTGCTTTCAGATTGATGCAGGTGAGTGAATTTATTATCTAGGAAGTTCAGCATGTGACCCACTTTTTCTGTTTGGTAGGGAAATGGAAAAAGTACATAAAACATGTTGAATCAGATTGAAAATATATTTTTAAATTGGGGTGAAAATTGACTTTTGAAAATGTTGAGAGATGTACTTTCAGGTGGAATGTTTGAGGGGTGACTACAAACATAGTGTTTCCAGAGATTTGGGTTTTGGGGTATAAGTAGTTTAAGTTAAAAATTACTAAGAGATTAAAAAAAGTTACACCCAAGTCAGGGAAACAATTTCCCGAATTACTGAAAATGACAAAATTTAGTTACCAGGGAAAAGTTAATTTAATATATGCTCTTATTCCAAATGCTGCTTAAAAAACAAAGAAAAATTTCATTTGCATAATACAGTACTTGCTGTGATTTTTGTACCAAATTTGAGAGAACATTAAGCAAAATTGATCAAAATTAAGAGAAATATTATTTGGTTATATGCCCTTTGGTTATATACCCCTTGAAAATTTTGGATCTGTACTACAGAATGAATTTTATTTTATTTAGTCCTTGATTACAACAAAAAGGGTGCCTTTTAAATTTTTTGGTACTATTTATACAGTGAAATAGCAAAACATGGTTTAAGATTTAACAGAAAGTTTATCAAAGAGATATATTGAAACAAGTTTGTCAAGTGTTCCAATATTGATTTTAGTTGAAGAATCTAAACTTTTACAGTAAGTTTTATTGATGTGACAAACAGGTTTAAGTTTCAACTTGACCCATCATTACATCTATTGAAAAACCTGTTGGGAAAAGATTCCCCCTCCCTTTAACTTCAATGTGCTTATGCATATTGGAAGTGGATATCTGAGTGGAAGAGCATCTGACCGAATGTGCTGGGTTCAATTCCCACTCTAGGTACTACATTGTGTTCTTGAGCAAGACACTTTATTTCCGATTGTTCCAGTCAACTCAGCAGTCCAGCTGTCTGGGGAGTTAGCCTGTGATGAACCGTTGTCCCGTCCTGGAGGGGAAATTAAGTACTCGTATCCAGATGGTCCAAGCATGTAATTCCACCTCGCATGCACCAAGGAAACTTGGGATAAGCACCAGCCGAAATTAACCTTCATTGGCGCCAAAGGATTAACCTACAAATAACTACCGTATATTTCCTTATAAACGCCCCCTCTAATAAACTCCCCCCAATGTTTTTTTTTCTGCGATAACAATCGTACCTTTGTTCAAACCCATGGTATCTGTGAGAACTAAGCCCAGGCTACAGTTAAAAGCCATCATAAACGGAACTGACTTTGTACAGATTCTATTATGATTTGATCCCCGTAAACATAAGCCTTTTCAATGTGAAGATTTATCCGGAAACAGCAAATAAATTGTGAACAAAATTCACCGTACAAAGCGCGCGAGTGGCCTGAACAACAACACAACCTTAGCCTTCAATCTCACCAACTATTACGTTAAACTAAGACCTGTGAGACCCGCCCATTTTACAAGTTGTAAAACTGACCCATAAATACTCGGACAAAAATGCTTGAATTGTTACGACCACTACAAACAAATTCAAATATTTCCTGATGCGTCAAATAAATTACACAAAAAAGGAAAAAAAGGTTTACGGAATAAAGTAACAAAAATGTTTCAAAGAAGCTGAGATTTTAGCGTGCTTTGCACAGACGGTAGCCATGTTTGAAGAGAGAAATTATGGATCGGTGGCGCACTTTTGAAATCTGTGTAGAGTGCTGAAACTGTCAAGAGAACAGTTCAAATTGTAGGCAAATTTACTCATTGATACTTTCAATTTTACATCATTTTAAGCACTTTTGAACCATGGTTGTTAATTTTTCAGAATTTTTTCCAGTCTTAACGGTAATTGAAAAAATTAGATACTCAAATTTTGTGATTTTCTTTGCTAATATACAGTAGTCTGAACATCAGGATGGTTTGTGGTTGTTATTGTAGGACTTGAATGGGTTCCGCAAAAATGTTGTAAGTACATTTGAAATTTAACCTCAATAAACGCCCCCCTTTTTGAAAATGTAACACCCCACGGGGTGTTTATTAGGGAATATACGGTATATGTATTGATCTACACAATATATCTACTGTGCTACAGTACTTCATCTTCCCATGCAAATGGGGCCTAAAAAAATTCCTAGTCTTTGCCATAAATCTTTATCTCTTGCAGGTAATTTTACTGCTTCTGTCAAAATCTAAACCTTCCTTTCTTATTGGTTCAATGACAGCCAGTTACATTGTAATCCACTTACCACAAGAAATCAATCTCTTGAGATGATTTGGTACCAGTTCAGTAGGATAAGATTGAACTTTTGTTGAGATTCTTCCTTTCAACAAGATTATAATTATTGGCAAAATCAATGAGCTTTGTGCAGTGCAACAGTTTGTGCAATTTTGGCATGAAAACTAACCCAGTTTAAAAGACAATAAATCCTTCTTTAGAATTATTCCTACTTTATTGGCGTATTTAAGTTTAATCTCCTACTAAAGACATGCTTGTTAGTGCCCAGAATTGTCTATTGGGAGAATAAACCAAAGTAAGTACATTGGCTCCTTTAGGGGAATGGAGATAAAGAATTTTCACAGTCTTAAATTGGCAGCGAAAGATATTTATAACCTTACTTACAGTATGTCAGTAAAAACTAGAACATCAATGATGTAGTAGCTCAACATATTTTGGGCATGTTTAAGTCTTTTTTTTTTTTTTTTTGGTGGGCTGTTAAATCTGAGTAGACGGAGTTGTCAAAAAAGTGTGTCACATTTTCCAAAAATAAGCAAAACGTCCGAAAATGAGCAAAATTCCTAAAAATGAACAAATTTTCTGTTAATCAAAGAAATTTTCCTGGAAATTAAAAACTTATCCCCGAAAATAAAAGAAATTTCCACGAAAATGTTTTGAAAATGAAAAGAAATTGTCCGGAACTCCCCAAATTGGCCAAAAATTTCCCGAAATTAAACATTTTCTGAAAGTGAGCAAAATTTCACGAAAACTGAAGAAAGCTATTCAAAATTTAAGGAAAATTTTCATAAAGAAAGCAAAAGTGACCCAGGGGTGAAGGGGACGGGGAGGGGGGGGGGGCATACAACAAGTCAAATATTTATCAATAATGTCCGTTTTGTGTATTGACACCCCCATTCTCACCCCACCACTAAGAATTTCTTTAAAAAGGCACTGAATTTATGCATAAGTGACAGTAATACAGTCTGTTGCCTTGCAAACAAACAAGTTACTTTGTAGAAGATTACTGCAAGCCAGGTCATGCATCTAATGCGATCTACAGGGGGCCTCCTGTGCAAGGTGTTTTTTATCACTGAGTTGTTAATTTTGGTGATTTTACAGCCAGAGATTCAATCGCGTTATATGGTTGAAATAACTGATTTAAGCTATTTAGCCATTCTTGGCTTTTAATAAGGTTTTTTAAATTTATAGCCCACATCAGCTATCAACTACGAAAGTTGTATATCAATTGGACTACTCATTGTGAGAAATCCCAAACAAGATATCACGCTCGATTAGCATATGTTCAAGACGGTATTATAATGCTCCAGCCAATGAAAACATAGTTTTCTTTCAATCAGAGACGATAGGTGGTATTCCCCAGCCGATGTTATTATATAAGCTAAATTCCTTCGGATTGCGCTTAGTAAAATTCGAGTATTTCAAAGATTTGAAGTGAATTTTGGACTTCAGAATTTGTTAAAACTGCGCAACAATATGAATTGTTATTGCATCAATATATCGATCTATTTAAGCCAAACATAGCAACACGGCAAAATATCCAAAAGACGTATAGGATATGATAAACGCTGCAAAAATTTGAACCTATTCGGGTGAGAACCTGGCTCTTAAGTTAGTCAATGCATAAGCTTAAATCCCTTAAAGGGATGTTGAGCTAGCTGGTGAGTTATTTTTCAGCTATGAGTAAACTCATTCACCTTGTGACCTTTTATAAAGTGAAACATTTCGAGCAGCTTTTGTGACTGAAACTACAGTTTCCAGCTACTGTATACAAAATGCAATTTTGATGAGGGATTTCATTCTATATGCTGTATATACTGTACTTCTTTGTTAGACATGGAAAAGGATTGTTAAAGGAATGATGGCAGGTTATGCAGTACCTAGTTCATGCAGTACCTAGGTTATGCAGTAGCTAGGTCATGCAGTAGCTAGGTCATGCAGTACCTAGGTCATGCAGTACCTAGGTCATGCAGTACCCAGGTCATGTGGTACCCAGGTCATACAGTACCTAGGTCATACAGTACCTAGGTCATACAGTACCTAGGTCATGTAGTACCTAGGTCATGCAGTACCTAGGTCATGCAGTACTAGGTCATGCAGTACCTAGGTCATGCAGTACCTAGGTCATGCAGTACCTAGGTCATGCAGTACCTAGGTCATGCAGTACCTAGGTCATGCAGTACCTAGGTCATGCAGTACCTAGGTCATGCAGTACCTAGGTCATGCAGTACCCAGGTCATGCAGTACCTAGGTCATGCAGTACCTAGGTCATGCAGTACCTAGGTCATGCAGTACCTAGGTCATGCAGTACCTAGGTCATGCAGTACCTAGGTCATGCAGTACCTAGGTCATGCAGTACCTAGGTCATGCAGTACCTAGGTCATGCAGTACCTAGGTCATGCAGTACCTAGGTCATGCAGTACCTAGGTCATGCAGTGTAGCATTTGTAGGTGAAGATTTTGGGAGTCTCTAACGAAACAAAGATTTAAGGATCCTACTGTTCAATCATTCCAAACACCTGTGAGTTTTGCTGTCATAGTTTCTAAAGTGGCTGGTGAAATGCACAACTATTATCTTTACCTTGTGATAATGGAATGGAGAGAGGGCAGGTAATAAACAACCAATGGTGTGAAATATCTAAATTGATCTGAACTTACTATAAAGAGAATTCCATAGGGAAACGAGTAACCTGTCTCAATTTTGTTCGAGATGGGCTAGGACCTGGGATTTTTTCAATCATAGAAAATAATCCTTTAATAATCTTTCAATTTGGTTGGTGAGGTATGTTGAAAAGATTTTACAGTGCAGTTAGCTGACTCAGCACTTAACACCTTCAGAGAATGGTTTTCTTTTCTGATTATTCAAAAATGAACAAAAGAGAATTAAAGTTTGTGCTCAAAATTAATCTAACACCTATCTCTTACTGGAAATATCATGAGGTTATACTAAGGTTAAGTCCATAAAATAGGTGGTGGACGTCTTATTACCTAAGTTCGGTTAACGTTTTGTTACTGCTTATCGGTATTATGTGAGAAATAAAACTTTAAAAATCTTATGACCGACAACTTTATACTAGATGAGTTTTCTTGTTACTGTACAGTATGTGGCACTGTACAGTATGTGGTTAATTTATTTGCCTGTGTAGAATTATATTTTAGGGTGAGTCAGTTGCAATTATGGACTCAGAGACAGACAATAACGATAAAACTTTCTCAGACATGGTATTATACCAGATGAAATATTTTTTTGAAGGATTTTGTTAATAAAGGAAACCAATACAAAGCCATGAGCGTTTAATATTTATTTCTGTCAATAACTAATACCTGTTTTATTTAGGAAAATTCAGATTAGGAAGCAACTGCTAAAATACATTGAATATGCGAGTTGTAAAATTGTTGTAAAAACCCAAATACCTTCATGAAATGAATTATCATTGTCTTACTTATGCTTGAAATTTTTGGTAAAATTGAAGTGCAGTATCTGAATTGAAACTATAAGGAAAACAAAAACATATTGTAGCTTTATTGTATAAGTAAATTATATCAAAATGTTTTCTTAACTTGGTTTAACTTATTTTGATTTTCTTGTAAGAATTTTTAAAGAAGTTATTCATGAATACAAATCACAAGCAAATTCTATTTAAAGATGACTGTTTTGATGACTGTAAATAAACAAGAAAACAAATTCTTAGTCAAAAGATGATGCTTGCGACATGCAGAAATTGAACATTAACAACAACAAAAAACTTGAACTAAGTACTCTATTGAGTGCATACCTCCGCCACCTTCTGCAATTCCGGCAAGTAATATATTTCTTACAGTTAATACCTCCATTACTTAACATCCCAAATATAATCAACCACAGAAATCATCTCAACAAAACATTTCTTCCAATTCAATAACTATTTCTTCAGATATGTTGATGACAGACACAACACCCCCACCCCCTCCCTTATGCTCTTCCCGTACTCCAATTCGTCCCAAATTTTATTCACCTCTTAAACAGAAACGAAACCCCACCAAATTTAATCCAAATCCAATCGTCAGTTCTTGAGATATCTTGATGACAGACAAAATGTTTTCACTCCCATTTGCACTCTTCCCCTGTTCCAATATGTCTCAAATTGTAATCACTTCTTCCTTAAACAGGAACAAAATCACACACCAAATTTAATCAAAATCGGTGACTATGTCTTGAGATATGATGATGACAAACAAACTCACCCTAAAACATCCCCACCCCTCCCTTTTTGCCCTTTCACTACTCCAATATGTCTCAAATTTTAATCACCTCTTCTTAAAGCAGAAACAAAACCACACACCAAATTTAATCCAAACCCAATCATCAGTTCCTGAGATATCTTGATGACAGACAAAATGTCCCCATTTCACACTTCCCCTGTTTCAATATGTCTTAAATTTCAATCACTTAGTCCTTAAGCAGAAAGAAAACCACACACCAAATTTAACCTTCCATCTCCTCACTATTCTTACTCTTACACCATTATTTATCAACACCCTCTTGGCACATTTGACTCTGACTGTCCCAGTGCTGTTAAACATCAAACCAAACCAAACCAAGTTTAATCCAAATCCAATCATCAGTTCTTGAGATATCTTGATGACAGACAAACCGGGGCGAAAACATAACTTCCGTCCTTGGCGGAGATGATAATTTAAAGATACAATAGCTAAGGAGTAAAGGGCGTAACACACTGAATGTGACGCGGTGAGCGATTTTTTAGAAAATCATATAGGAAACAAATATTATAAGATACTTTTACTTTTTTCTTATACACGATGAAGTTTACAATTGAGGCTTTCTGATGATACTGGAAAATTTGTTAGAAATGCTTTTTTGTTCAAACTGTGGAGAAATTCGCTTTAGTGGGGTGCGATTTTCTGTCGCGGTGCGAATTTTGCTTTAATGGGCGTAGAAAGGCTCTTTCAATCAATTTTCAGTTATCATCTGAATAGCCATGTGATGACGATGCTTCTCTGAAAACAAGAATTTTAAATGTTTCTCTTCCTATCTTTTATTCTATTTTGTTTAAAAAATTGCTCACCCTGTTGCAACTGAAAGTTTGTCAGATCATCTACTAAGAGAAAAAGTATGTCACAGTAACTTAAAACTTAAAGTAGAAAGGCCCTTTCAATCAATTTTCAGTTATTATCTGAATAGCGATGACGATGCTTCTCTGAAAACAAAGAGGTCAAAATGTTTCTTTTCCTATGTTTTATTCAATTTTGTTTAAAAATTGCTCGCTGCGTCACGTTCGGTGTGTTTTGGCCCTCAGAAACTAGAAGTTTGTCAGATCATCTACTAAGAGAGAAAGCATGTCACAGTATTTTAAACTTGAATTTGTTTTGTTTTTAAACCCCTAGCTTGAGCCAGAAAGGGGGCAGGGTGCCAAGGACAGAAAGGAGGTAAGGTGGCAAGTACAGATAGGAGGCAGGGTGGCAAGGACAGAAAGGGGGCAGGGTGGCAAGGACAGAAAGAGGGCTGGGTGCCAAGGACAGAAAGAGTGCAGGGTGGCAAGGACAGAAAAGGCACAGGACAGAAAGGGGGCAGGGTTGCAAGGACAGAGGGCTGTGCCAAGGACAGTAAGGAGGCAGGGTGGCAAGGAAGGTAGGGTGGAGGACAGGCAGGGTGGCAAGGACAGAAAGGGGGCAGGGTTGCAAGGACAGAAAGAGGGCTGGGTGCCAAGGACAGAAAGAGGCAGGGTGGCAAGGACAGAAAGGAGGTAGGGTGGCAAGGACAGAAAGGAGGCAGGGTGGCAAGGACAGAAAGAGGGCTGGGTGCCAAGGACAGAAAGAGGGCAGGGTGGCAAGGGCAGAAAGGAGGCAGGGTGGCAAGGACAGAAAGAGGGCTGGGTGTCAAGGACAGAAAGAGGGCAGGGTGGCAAGGACAGAAAGGAGGTAGGGTGGCAAGGACAGAAAAGGAGGACAGAAAGAGGGCTGGGTGTCAAGGACAGAAAGAGGGCTGGGTGCCAAGGACAGAAAAGAGGGGTGGCAAGGACAGGCAGGGTGGCAAGGACAGAAAAGGGGGCAAGGACAGAAGAGGCAGGGTGGCAAGGGCAGAAAGGAGGCAGGGTGGCAAGGACAAAGGGGGCAGGGTGGCAAGGACAGAAAGAGGGCTGGGTGCCAAGGACAGAAAGAGGGCAGGGTGGCAAGGACAGAAAGGAGGCAGGGTGGCAAGGACAGAAAGAGGGCTGGGTGGCAAGGACAGAAAGGAGGTAGGGTGGCAAGGACAGAAAGGAGGCAGGGTGGCAAGGACAGAAAGGGGGCAGGGTGGAAAGTACAGAAAGGGGGAAGGGTGTTAAGGACATAAAGGAAGGGCATGGTGGCAAGGACAGAAAGGGGGTAGGGTAGCAAGAACAGAAAGGGGCATTTACAAAGTAGCAAGGGTCAGTCATTCAGCATGGATTTGGGGGACATTCAAACATAAATTAGAGAGGAATCAATTAAATCATTGTATCAATTGAATCAATAAAATCAATATATCTGCATCTTTTTATTGGGGAACTGTAAACAGCATCAAAAAAAAGGGAAAGCAATTATCAATATAAAATTTTCTAGAAAAATTACATATGATTTGTGAAAAAGGGGCAAGGTGGAGGAAACGGAGCAAGGTGGATGAAACGGAGTATTCCTCTGAAAAAAAAGCCCATCTAAGGGCCTGCATATATATATATATTACTAAAAAGTAATCAAGATATAATTATTGTTTTTCTTCTTCTGTTTGCTTGTTTGTTGGTGTCACCCGGAAGTGCCTGGTACCAAACGTCATTAATGCTTTATTCAGTATGGATATTGTGAAACTCTTTCAGATGTGTCAAAAGTATATTCCGTTTGAAATAACCAGATAATAAAGTCCTAAAGATTGAAGAGAAAATAGAGCACAAGGTGTAGTTACCTCACTTCATGTGAGGCAGAGTTTTTAATTTTTATTTAAGTCTCCTTTGCTTTTGAAATAAAAAGAAATCCCATGAACCTGCATCTCTTTTGAAGTAGTGTACTGATTGCAACATAAAGCCTCCCAGGTTAAGATGCACAGGGACTAAAATTTGCATATTACGTGTACTCATATATAAAAATATACATACATCATCTTATGTGACAGTAGATAACACGCTTGTTCTTTATTTGGCCTCATGAAACTGACATATATCTCTGTTTAGGCTCGAGATATTTTTGTAGCTCAGCTTGGCATGGTTGACAGACCTCTAAGGCTGCAGCTTGTTCTTTTCTAGTATGATAAAAGGTCACTTCATTGAGGCCCACTCAATAACACCGCTATATTGTTTCAAACTCAAAGCCTGATCAGGGAAAATGTTTGATGCATGATTTTAAGTGTTGGTTTAAAGGAATATTCTCCTCTTTTTTTTGTAACCCTTCATAAGAAAGAGACAAATTTTAGAAACAATTTAGTACAAAATTCATGTTGGTATGTAATTCCTACCAGGAGATATTTAAATTTCAAGGTGCACAAAAAATGCCAATAAACGAATAGGAAAAGGCTCAATATGACATTACAGCAACCTATCTCCTACAAAGTTGATGTATTTCATTAAAATCTATCATCCTTTTTTATTAGTAAAACCTGCTAGAAAAATTAATTGATGAAAGTTAGGTATTTATATACATTGCCAAATGTACCCTACTTCAATAACTTTCGAAAAATTGTTTCTAATCATACAGAAACAACCAATTAACGTTCAAAAAAATACATTTGCAATGGAATTGTCTCTATGACATCATCAAACACAAATTCATCATACTGTACAAAAACTTTAAAATTCAATTGGAAAATCTTTAAAAATCCATATCTCCTGAACGGAATATGATATCAACCTGATTTTTGTACCAAATTGGCTCTAAAATTATGCTCTTTCAAACAAAATTTTACAAAAAACCCATAGGAATATTCCTTTCAAGTTTGTATATGTTGAATGGTAACTTAATGGTATGAAATGAAGCACATAGGAGGTTGTCATAAATTATGTGTGGAGTATATTGGCTTAGTCGCAAATTTATAACAGCTTTTTTTGTGGACCACAGTATTTTTGTCCTTGTGAACATGTGAACATGTACAGGGTAGCTTGTGCTTTTAATTACAGGCCCTTATCCCTGTTGGTAGAAGTTAAAGAATAATGAATTCTGAAACTGAAAACTCACACCTTTACTCTGAGCAAATAACAATATGAACAAACACGTTGCGTTTTACGCATTAATTGATTATGCGGAAATTTAAATTTGAATTCTTTTCTCAAATCATCTCGTTTTTCTGGATTAGATGCCCCTCAAAAATTGCTGCCAGCTATTTTGGTTAGATGTTGAAGAGAAATACTGATAGCTGATCTTGGTTAGATGTTCAGCAAAAAGTATTGAATTTTATTTTGGTTAGGTTATCCACAAAAAGTACCGATATCTATTTTGGATAGATATTCAGCAAAAAATAATGAGTGTTATCTTGGTCAAATGTTCAAGAGAAATACTGACAGCTCTTTTGGTTAAATGTTCAACAAAAAGTACTGATTGCTATCTTGGTAAGGTGTACTGATTGCTATCTTGTTTAGATGCTCAGCAAAAAGTGATGATTGCTATTTTGGTAAGGTGTTCAGAAAAAAAAGTATGGTTGCTATCTTGGTTAGGTGTACTGATAGCTATCTTGGTTAGGTGTTCAGCAAAAAGTACTGATAGCTATCATTGTTAGGTGTTCAGCAAAAAGTACTGAAAGCTATTTTGGCTAGGTGTTCAGCAAAAAGTACTGATTGCTATCTTGATTAGATGTTCAGCAAAAAGTGATGATTGTTATTTTAGTTAGGGTGTTTAGCAAAAAGTATTGGTTGGTGTTTAGTAAAAAACACTGATACTATCTTGGTAAGGTGTTCAGAAAAAAGCACTGGTTGCTATCTTGGTAAGGTGTACTGATTGCTATCTTGGTTAGATGTTCAGCCAAAAGTACCAATAGCTATCATTGCTAGGTGTTCAGCAAAAAGTACTGATTGCTATCTTGGTAAGGTGTACTGATTGCTATCTTGGTTAGATGTTCAGCAAAAAGTGATGATTGCTATTTTGGTAAGGTGTTCAGAAAAAAAAGTATAGTTGCTATCTTGGTAAGGTGTACTGATAGCTATCTTGGTTAGGTGTTCAGCCAAAAGTACCAATAGCTATCATTGCTAGGTGTTCAGCAAAAAGTACTGAAAGCTATCTTGGTTTAGTGTTCAGCAAAAAGTACTGATTGCTATCTTGATTAGATGTTCAACAAAAAGTGATGATTGCTATTTTGGTTAGGGTGTTCAGGAAAAAGTATTGGTAGGTGTTCAGCAAAAAGCACTGGTTGCTATCTTGGTAAGGTGTACTGATTGCTATCTTGGTTAGGTGTTCAGCAAAAAGTACTGATAGCTATCTTGGTAAGGTGTTTAGAAAAAAAGTACTGGTTGCTATCTTGGTAAGGTGTACTGATAGCTTTCTTGGTTAGGTGTTCAGCAAAAAGTGATGATAGCTATCATTGTTAGATGTTCAGCAAAAAGTACTGATAGCTATTTTGGTTAGTTGTTTAGCAAAAAGTACTGATCGCTATCTTGGTTAGATGTTCAGCAAAAAGTACTGATTGCTATTTTGGTTAGATGTTCCATAAAAAGCACTGATAGATATATTGGTTAGGTGTTCAGCAAAAAATACTGATAGCTATCTTGGTTAGATGTTCAGCAAAAAGTACTGATAGCTATCTTGGTTAGGTGTTTAGCAAAAAGTACTGATAGATATCTTGCTTAGATGTTCAGCAAAAAGTACTGATTGCTATCTTGGTTAGGTGTTCAGCAAAAAGTACTGATAGCTCTCTTTGTTAAGTGTTTAGCAAATAGTATTGATTGCTATCTTGGTTAGATGTTCAACACACATTACTGGTTGCTGTTGCGTAGTTCTAACAAATTTTGCATTCCTAAATTTACTAACAATGTTTCAAATACCCGGATTTCGCTCGGCGCAATCCAAATGAATTTAGGGTATATAATAATGTAGGATCCGGGGAGGGAGGGGGGGGGGGGGTGGAATACCACCAAATCTCTGTTTTCATCAATTTCCTGAATAGGTTATCCTCAATAGTCAGAATATTGGCATTCTTTCAAAACCACATCAGCCCTTCCATATCACACATGACTTGGCATAAGTAAGTCTAACAAGAAGTTTATTGTTCGCCATGGAGATAATTGAAAGCCTGTAATAACTGATACATAAATCACTAGGTCAGGATGGGTGATCTTGAAGGATTAGTTCAGGGGGAGGAGTAAGTCCATCATATGAAATAGGACTTCAAAGAAATTTTAAAATCTTTTTAGTTATAATTTGTTATAATAATTGCCATTGAAAAGATATTTGTTGGATGATTACTTATGATTCATTAATTGTGATTCATTAATTGCAATAATGAGTTATTTGCTCAGAATGGCTATTTTATTAGCAATGTCAAGAAAATATGCTGTAGATAAATAATGTCTTGTTGCAAGGATGTAATATCCATCTTGACTTTATACAACAGTATTTTGCTGTTAGTGTATGTCTGTGTATGATTTCAATTTCACTCAAAAGCAAACATTATAAATAAGATTTGCATCATATTGCATTAGACTTACTTGAAAAACAGTTGTCACAAATTCAAACGATATTAAAGCTCCAATACACAGTGGAACAACTAGAGTCCTGGGCCCATAAAGATTTTGATCTCTGCAGCGATGCCCTGGCCCTAAACTAAGGGGGAAGAAGGTGCCCTTTTGAAAATGTGCGGATGGGAGCAGGAGGTGCCCTTTGAAAGTTGAGGGCGGACCGCTCACAAGGTGTCCTTTTAATCTCTGTCATTCTTGACTCTTCATAACAAATAGTAATTCACCCACTCACAAGTAAAAACTACATAATACATAGAACTTGTCACAGACATTTAATATTCATTTGACACAATTAAAGCATATTACTAGGGGCAACGACACCGAGGGCTGCGGTGGGAGGGAGATCTGTTTCCAATTATTTTGTAAGCACAATTTTCTAAAGAAGCCTTTTACTTATTCGTCCGTTGGGTAATTGTCATTATTGGTCCTGGCTCCCCAATCTCAAACCCATAGGCGGTATTTGCCTATGTCAAAAGTGTGTGTGTATGGGAAGGGAGTGGGTGGAGGGGGGGAAGGATCACAAACAAAACAGGCTTATAAATACCCAAAATATGTTGAGCTACTACATCATTGATCTTCTAGTTTATAAATTTGTCATATCAATTTTAGTATTGATTTCTTCCCATATATATTCATCCTTTCTGCCAAGCCTTCATGAAAGCAACAAGGTGGTATTAATCAGGATGGATACTTCTTTAGTCCTGTACACATACTCAAGTCATCCACTTGAAATGTTCTCTTCAAGTTCATTCAACTTTTAATCACAAGAGTACGGACTTAGCTGTTCGAAACTTGTAATATAATCTGAAAGGGATGGTTGATAGATGTCATATCCCTGGTACTGTATACCTGAAAACACAACTTTAAATCCAAGTTGTTTTTGATGTGATTGATGTTTAATATTCATGAACACAACTTATAGTTACAACACACTAAGGTTTGCTGAAGACAAGTATTGATAGCTATGGTACACAAATATATCTCATTCCATTTTTACGATGTCACTCTTTCAGTGTGTACATATTTATATGGATTAAACTGCAAGTTGTTTTGCCAGTGCCCACCCGCCTGCCAGTCCGCTGAGTTTTGGTGTGAAAAGTTACTTGGGACAATTCTTTAGATTATTTGTAGGAATACAATTTGATCTTATTCTCTTTTCAAAATGTAAGTCTGTGATCAATATCAGTTAGCTTTAAAAGAAAGGTTTTGAACATTCCTATTGATTTTTAATGCAATTTAAGAGTTCGCAGCTTTGTTTTCATTATTTTATATTTATCCAAAATTAGAAATTTCTTCTGAACTATGCAATATACCATGCAATTTCAAGATGGCTTACTAAGATATGCCCCTAATTATAGAGTGAGATTTATGCTGGCCTAGATGAGGATTTAATGAAGGTTCCAATTTAATATAAAAATGGTTTCTCTCAGTCTGGCGTAGATCAGACACTTACACAGTTTTGTAGGTATTGCCAGTATTATTGTAATAAAAAATGGTGTTCAAATCATTTCTTCATCCTTGATTCTATTCCTGTCATTGCCCTTTGTTGTACTTTAAATAAACAATGGAAAGGATTTTGCACTTAACTTTTGCTTTAATATTGAAATACATTAACTTACATTTTGTTCTTCTTGGAAAACATCAATTAGATCATCCCCTTAGCTATCAACCATTTATGAACTTGTCAAATTCTTTCTGAGCTACTTTTGTCAAGGTTAGGGATTCCGTATTATCTACAGTACAACTGAGGATCCCTTATGTTGCATTCTCTTTTCAACGAAGTGATTCAGAAAAAATCTCATATATTAACTTTGAAATGAGGATGCGAAGGAGTTTGCTTTTGGTAATTAAGTGAATCACTGTTTGTCATTTGCATAGTAAGCATTGTACACTTTGTGTAAAGAGAATCACCTAATAGATCATATTTTCAAACCCGTAGGAAAATGACAAAGAATGAAAATTTGACAGCAAAAAAAAACAGTTCATGCGAGGTTGGTGCAATTACTGCTGCTCATCAGATCAAGGAAAGGCTAGGAATTTATTTTCAAAAGACTTAATGAACAGTCTAAAAAAAAAATTTTTTAATGTGAATTACGAGTCCTTAAGACAGGGAAGGCTTTTTATCATTTTGATTAATTCAATATTCAGCTGAGGTGGTGTTGTAATTTCGAAGATTTAAAGAAGAGTATTTGTTTCCAAAAGCTATTGCCAAAAACTCTTTTGACCTTATGTTTGATGAGTATATTATAAGTAGCAGATTCTGGATTAAAAGATGTGGATAACATGATTTGTTGTACAATATTGAATGCCAAGTTTAAAACATGTAAGAAATTGTAATTTTTTTGGACATTAGTCCATTTGGTATAATTCATTAAATTTGTAAAGGAATAGGACTATGAATTGTTTTCACGTACCTTGAATGAAGCTTTGAAAATCTCTAGGCTCTAAAAGGTAGGGAAATACCACTAACCTTTAAGTGTGAAGTTAAAGCTAGGAGCAGCACTATAGAAGTTGGGTGTTTTATTGATCTATGGAAACTTACAAAACATTTTTTAAATTTTTTTTTAATAATAAAAAAAAAATAATTAAGAAAAGTCTAAAAATGATTTGGCATGTTTTTGAGTTAATTAAGGTTTTAAAATTTTTTGCACACAGGCAAACTCTTGTGTTTCTTTTCTTAAAGCTGGTCTTTCAGAGCTATGAGAATTTCTTTTCTGAATTTTGATTGGGAGCATCATTCATTTTCAAAAATCATTCCTGCCATAATCAGCAACTTCCCTTTAAAATGTTAGGTTGGTGATTAAAAAGTAGTGGATTTACATAGAAAGTTAGAGAGTTTGACCTATTTATGCATCACAAATTACATACAAATTAACACCTGTAAAGTGGTCAGTTTTAACCCTTGGCTATAACCATGAGATGGTCATGGTGAGACTCGAACCTGGAGTGCTCGCGTGTTAGCCGCGTACATTTCCTCTGCACCATGTAGTGGTTCAAATTGTAGAGGTGAGATAAAACAGACCACCAGCTTTGCTGTTTTGCAGGGCTGGCAGGCCGCCCACCCCTCCATGGGCCTGCCCTGGCCCCTGGGGTCTGCCCTTTTCCTCCATGGGCCTGCCGTGCCTCCTGGGGTCTGCCCTTTCCCCTGGTGATCCGCCCTACCCCTGGGATCTGCCCTGCCCCCATGGGGTCTGCTCCACACCCTGGGGTATGCCCTGCCCCCTGGGAGTCCACCCTGCCCCTGGGGCCCGCCCTGCCCCTCATGAGAGAAAAAAATGAAACATTTTTTTTTATGGATTTTTCTTTTTAACTTAATCTTAATTAACCTCATAAATAAATACAGAACACAGAATGATAGCATAGTAAGTAATTGTCCTGTTGGTAAAGGGGCCCCTGGACTCCATAACGAAAAGATGCAGCACTTCACACGCGCATTTATGGGCCCCTCAACAAGTCTAGCATGCTGCCTTTATTTACATCAAGCTAGAGGTCTGAGATATAATTCTTATAGGAAAGGTTCTAAATAGAGGGGGTATGCCTATATTTATATATCAAACGAAATGAAAATTCAAGCACTTTCGAACGGTGGTTCAAAAAAGCATGTGCGATGTACGTTTTGGGTACACGATTTTTTGAAGAAAACAAACTGGTTAAAAATGGCAGAAATTCATGAAATTTTGAAGAAATTTCTCCAGAACAAAAGATTGCAGGTAGGGATTATAAAAATTAGACCAGAAACCAATACTATCATGTCTTAGACTTGCGTGTTTGAATTAGAGGCAAAAATGTGATCTTGAAGTTATCATAAGATTTGAAAGAAAAAAAAAAAAACATTTTTTGTAAATTATTTAGCAATTTTTTAGTTTTACCCTTTTAATGTACTTGTTCTCAAAATTCTGTAATAGGACCTCAATAAAAATTGAATATTGAGGAATATTGGTGGGGAGATTGTCCCCTCTGCCCACCCTTTGGCTACGCCACTGGTGGAAGTAATATTTTAAAAGAGCTTTTTTGAAAAGAGATTAAATTGGCATTTACCATACAATGATTTTTTTTATTGTGACAGTCCCATCAAAAATGAAATAATACACCATCAATGACTTTTTATCAACAGCTTTAAAAATCTCAGTACATGTAGCAGCATTGTGAGCTTAAATAAAAGAAAGTGTGCTTTAAACCATGAATATAGTAAAAAATAATTTCATCACAATTGGTTCAAATTTGACTGTTTTACAACAGTATAAATTGTAAGGCCTTAATATAATTTATGCAAATTTTATTGAAATTTTTTGATATCACAACAAGAAAATCTATGAATTTTCATCTGTTAACTTATTGTTTTTCAAACCTCCAGCAATGTTGTTTTAATGGGAGCAGTTGAATGACTAAGAATCTTGTATAAGTTTAGATTCTCCATCATATACTGTATACCCTCAATTAAAATTTTGAGGGAGAAAACAGATGATTTTCAGAGCCTGAGATTTAGGACAGAAATCTAATTATTTCATAAATTTCAGCTCTCCTCAGTTTTGTACATCACAACTGTTGCATACATAAAGAATTCTTCAAACTTTGATTAGCTAAAACTCAAACTACAGGTGCTTGTGATGTAGTTTAAAGATTTAGTTCAGTGGTCATGCAAGTGTATCTTATATTAAATAGGATTTAAAAGAAACAAAATGGTAAAGAAAGCATTCAAAATTCTTATTCGTTAAGGAGATTCAAGCTGAAAGCTCTGTCTTATATGTGTAGAAATGACTGGGGAAGTAAGTCTACCATGGAAAGTTGCTGCCTTTATTCTCACATTCTTAACAATTGTTTATGTATTTTAAAGGAAGTTGATTCAATTTTGTGCCATTTAATTTATTTTCCCTCAACATTTCTTGAGGTGGTATATTATAAATACTCTTCCTAGATTCACTTTTACTACTTTTCTGACATATCCCATCCCATGGTTTTTAAGCCACAAAATCGCAGGACAAAATATGATAGAGAACATAAAGAGGAATCTGAGGTTATGACATCATAATTAGCCTGATTTGAGTCGTTTCTACATCAATGTTACCAAACTTTACACTTAAGTATCTCCTTAGAAGAATAAGATTTTTGAATGATTTTTTCACCATTTTGTTTCTTTTGATGTCATCTTTCACAAGTAGACTTGCTTGACTCCCGCACTAACCATTTGATGTGACCTTTTACAAAGTAAAACATTTTGATCATATTTCGTGACTTAAAGTACAGTATATGTTTCCAGCTACTGTATATAAAATGCAATTTTGATGAGGGATTTCATTTTATATAGTGTATATACATCTTTGTTAGACATGGAAAATGAGTGTTAAAGGAATGATGGCAGATTATGCAGTACCTAGGTCACGCAGTACAGTGTAGCATTTGTACTGTAGGTGTCTTCTATGGAAGGTTGGTGCCCTCATTCTGACATTCTTAACAATTATTAATGTATTTTAAAGAAAATTTTTCTTGAAGGACTGGTGTTAGTAGAAGCAAGTTTGCTTTGAATGATGTTTGGCACTCTTTGAATACTTAGGAACCCCTATTTCTCCAAAATAATAAATGGAAAAGTGTGAAAATCCCATTATTTTGAAGTTCAGAATAACCACTTTCTGTGGAGTCTGCAAATTTATTTAAATATGTGACATTGCAAGTGGTAGACCCTGTGTAAACGTGCACAAAGTAATTATAGACAGACCTAAAATGTCGTCAGCAAAGAGTTCGGAAAATTCATCCTCTGATACCTCAGATACAGAAGATTCCTTTTGAAAACTTGACAAAGACATTATAGATCACCATAGTATACCTGAAGATGCAATCCAACCTAAATGTTCCAGATGTTACCGGGGAGGTTAGCCACTCTGAGCTGGCTGAACGCGAAGTTCCAGACCTACATACATGTATCAAAAAAAAAAAAATCACAGATTTAAGGTAACTTACGAATACAGTTTGGAAATGCCTCTCAGTCTTATCTGGTAGCTTACATGCACTGATTGATACAATTTTCTGCTTTTCGTCTAAGCTATATAATAATGCGATCTATTTCCTAGAAATTACTGAAGCTTAGGCCTATAACTGGACTTGAGCTAGTAGTACATGATACATGCATTGTGTGTGTAGGCCTACGTACTGCCAGTTGAAGATAAATTATATCACTGCACTGTCCAACTTGACACGTCACAAAATTTTAATAATAAAATTAGAATAGGAAGTTAAGTCGTTTATATGTACGGCAAAAAAAGGATTTTCTAGATTGTAAAAGACAGACATTTTTTAAACTACACATGTATTAGAAAGTTGTTCCAAATTGAAACATATATCAGTTGATACCAAAATTGCTACATGTCACCAGTCCTTTAAATTTTTTACTATTTGAAATATTTTTCCTTGAACTCTCTTCAGGTGGTAGATTATAATTACCCTTAATGTACTATAGATTCTTGTTTACTACTTTGCTGACATATCCAAAAAAAAATTCAGCCACAAAATCACTTTAAAATATGAATACTAAAAATTAAACCTCGAACCAAATTTCTTCTATAGATATACCTCACTCGGACTTTTGCCAAAATACCTCCAACTACAGTACTTCAGGAGAAAGACTCCTGGAATCTCGAGACTGAATAATAAACTTCACACTATCAATCCCAAAGTAGGCAGCAACCCTCCCCTACTAAGTCGCAATCTCAGAGAGGACGTGGTCATCACCCGCATTCGCCCAGGCCACACCTATCTCATCCACTCCTACCTCCTTTCTGGCTCTCCCTAACCTATCTGCCCCACTTGCAATACTGATCTCTCGATCAATCATATCCTCTTAACCTGTCCAATTTACACCAACTCCAGATCTTTTCTATCCTCTGCCACTACTATTTGGGACTTCTTCAAGAACAATCTCCCCTCCAACAATCACCTTCCTCCTCAAGGGCGACCTTTTACACTTGATTTATTCTCCCCACACCCCATCCTTTCCTATCTCACTTCCCTCTCCCTCTCTTCTGACCACCTTTTTTTCTACAACTTATTTCCTCTGAAATTTTCACTTCCTTCCATCCTTTCCTCCTTTTCCAATCATCTCTTTCCTAACCTTTGCACCTTAATTATTTCACACCCTCTTGGCACGTTTGACTCAGCCATTAAATCTCATCAAACCAAACAAAATTTTAAACCTGAATATCTCCTTAATGGAATAAGATTTGTAAATGCTTTCTTCACCATTTTGTTGAAGTCCTCTTTATATAAGATGGATTTGCTTGACCCCTGAACTAATCCTTTAAAGAATATTCTGTTGAAAATGTATTTGCTCTTTCTGGTGCATATATTTTAAGCAACTGTAGCGTGCTTCCTTTATAGCCAGGAGAGTGATTGCCACGTAAAGCTCATTAGAGTTTTTGCAATCACTTCCTATCCCAACTTGCATATATCAGCCATTTATTTATTGATTGTAATTGATTCGCCATCTTCATTGTAATTTTTTCTTTTTAGAAAACTTTTGATATAATTTATTATATATACATATTACTGTTAATTTATCTTTACTTTCATGCAAATTCTGTATTACTATTTATTTTGTGATTTTCCTGTTATTAATGTTATGTAAAGTCAAGTAGTGATTAAACAAATAAAATTAAATGAAATAACATCTCCACATGTTTATATACCTTTAACAAAATGTTTTGCCTTTTTTGCTTGATAAAAAGTGTGGCCTAGCAGTTGTTTTGCTTTTTCCTTTTTATGTTCCATTTCCTTTGTGTATTTTTGTCATTTATCAATATTTATGATCCATTGTCATTGTCATGTGCATCCTTGAATTTAATGCTGAAAGCATTTTAAATCTGCAGATTGTGGGATTGTACAGGATTCTCTTGAGTATTAACAGTAAGGAGAATGGTTTTGATTAAAGCACTTTTTAGCCAGGTGTGACAAATAAACAGCTTTTCTTTAAATTGTGCCAGAAACTTAAAAAAAAGTTAATATTTGGCCTATTTCCGAAAAGAGGCGTAATTGAAGCATGAATATTTCTATATATTGAAGCATATGATACTTATGTGCACAATTTTGATGACAGATACCATCAATTAGAGCTGTTGAGTTTTTCCCAATTTGTCTAGTGTTTTTTCTCTTATGGAAGACAGCATATCAGTCAATCTTCAAACTCCAGTTAATGAGGCATTTAACATCATTCTCTTTGAGACAAGCCTCGCCCACCCGATCATTTTTGACGAGTTGTTATTTCATTTTGGAATAGGTACCTCAACTTTGGTGGACGGTAGAATGAAATCTGTTCCGAGCAGGAGGGTGGTTTTTGAAGTTGCCCTGGCTTTGAGAAAACGTTCAGTGGGTTAAAAAGCAGATCCAAAAGTGTGCATTTCTCCAAATATTATGTTTTTGAACGTTTCCAAGGAGTCTAGTGTGGGCCTAAAGTGTTACTTTACAGGAGTGGAAGTACAGGTATATCATACTTTAAATGGTAATTTCTAGCTGAAAAGGTTTAATTTTGGGAAAATTTAATGGTAACATTAGAGCCTAACATCGACCTAAGACAAATTTCATTTTCTACTTGGGAGTTCAGATTGCCTCATTTAGCAGTAGATCATAAAGGTTTTTTTTTTTTAACATACCATGCATGATTCCAAATTGTTGATTTATTATTTTTGACTCTAGGCCTAATAATCAATTTTCGGAGATGTCACTCTCATTTTGTTCAATTTATTTAAATAATAAATTCATCCAGATCATGGATCATAAATTTCACTTAAACATCTTAAGTTCATCTTGGTCATATATCCCATCCTTTTCACTGAGTGTAGAATATGCGCATATGTTAGGCTAGCTAAGCTTGCAACACTGGCAATCATGACTCCACATGGGTATGTGTAGTCCATTATTTGCATATCACTCTGGATGGTGTTGTTGTCAGGTGATATGTATACACCAATAGCGGTGGCGCATTTGTCATTCTTACAGATCCTTTTCTGATCAAAGGCCCCTCAGTTCCTTTTGTACCAACTCTCCTTCTGAATCATCTAATTCTACAAAAAGATGTTGTTTGGATGATTTTATGCTTTCAATATAACTGTACTTCATTGGCTCATTGATCAAAAAGTTATCCAGCCTTCTCTCGAAGGCCTGAATACTTGGTGATTTAATAACATCACATGGTAAATTGTTCCATAAGTTCCCACCCGATTTCAATCATAAACTAGTTAGAATAGGTCTTTATTTGCCGTGCTCCTGGTTTGGCAGTTCTTGTGATTAAATATTATTTGAAAGATGTGTAAAAGCAAATTCTACAGTTCATAGTCAAAAATCACTCTGTTGTGAGAATGATTACCCCCATTGCATGGGAAAAATTCTTCTGATAAATTTGTCAGTTTTGTAATGTTTAGTCTGTCAATTTCATTCTTTTTAAAATCAATGATAAGTTTAAAAAGCCAGTGAACAAAATTATTCAACCTTAAGCTAAAATTTTTATAAAAATGATATTCATTTACACATTCTTTGACCATCAAGTCATCGTCTTTCAAATGGCACATTTAAACTCATTTTCATAAATCCCAGTGAGGAACGACTTATCAGAGTTTGGAGATTGACTAATTGACTTTCGTGGTTCTTCACAAAGTCCACCACAGTGGCATGATGTGCAAGGCTCAGTTCACTGTTGTAACCTCAAGCATTTGATCTCTTACACACTCTTACACACTGGGCAGGATTTGTCTACCAAAAGTGTGTGGGGGGGATCAAAAGTGTGGGGGGGGGACAAAATCACAAAATCATGCTAAGATGCAAAAAATCACCATACAAAATATACAAACTTGGCAAAAAATTGAGGGGGGCAAGTTCCGCCTTCAAGTGCCCCCTTTCCCCCCTCAAATCCCACCTATGACTATGGGTTGGGTGGATGGACTTAATGTGGGGAGAACAACTCCCACTCTTTTCAAATTCACTTTTTGAGGTTTCTTGGATCCCCCACTTTTTTTCAAAAGTCATCATGGTTTAATGAAGGTTGCTCCAATAAACCCATTATACTATCCTGTTCATTGATTACCTCATAGCATGATGATTGTGCATTCTGAGTTTAAATTATAATAAATATGCTGATCTTGATACTGAATATGCTGATCATGATACTGAATATGCTGATCTTGATACTGAATATGCTGATCTTGATATTGGATATACTGATTATGATACTGAATATGCTGATCATGATACTGAATATGCTGATCTTGATATTGGATATACTGATTATGATACTGAATATGCTGATCATGATACTGAATATGCTGATCTTGATACTGAATATGCTGGTCTTGATACTAAATATGCTGGTCTTGATACTGAATATGCTGATCTCGATACTGAATATGCTGATCTCGATACTGAATATGCTGATCTTGATACTGGATATGCTGATCTTGATACTGGATATGCTGATCTTGATACTGGATATGCTGATCTTGATACTGGATATGCTGATCTTGATACTGGATATGCTGATCTTGATACTAGATATGCTGATCTTGATACTGAATATGCTGATCTTGATACTGAATATGCTAATCTTGATACTGAATATGCTGATCTTGATACTGGATATGCTGATCTCCATACTGGATATGCTGATCTTAATATGCTGATCTTGATATGATATGCTGATCTTGATATTCTGATCTTGATATGCTGATCTTGATACTGGATATGCTGATCTTGATACTGGATATGCTGATCTTGATACTGGATATGCTGATCTCCATACTGAATATGCTGATCTCGATACTGAATATGCTGATTTGATACTGGATATGCTGATCGTGATACTGGATATGCTGATTTTGATACTGGATATGCTGATCTTGATACTGGATATGCTGATCTTGATACTGATATGCTGATCTTGTTACTGGATATTCTGATCTTGATACTGGATATGCTGATCTTGATACTGGATATACTGATCTTGATACTGGATATGCTGATCTTGATAGTGGATATGCTGAACTTGATACTGGATATGCTGATCTTGATACTGGATATGCTGATCTTGATACTGGATATGCTGATCTTGATACTGAATATGCTGATCTCGATACTGAATATGCTGATCTCGATACTGATATGCTGATCTCGATACTGGATATGCTGATCTTGATACTGGATATGCTGATCTTGATACTGGATATGCTGATCTTAATACTGGATATGCTAATCTTGATACTGGATATGCTGATCTTGATACTGAATATACTGGTCTTGATACTGAATATGCTGATCTTGATACTGAATATGCTGAATTTGATCTGCATTACTCCTGGAACTCAGTTCTGCAAATGGCAACTTTCCTTTTAATGTTTAGGCTAATATATACAAAGAATTTGAAAGAAATATTTGTCCATAAAGTCATATTACAATTTGACATACAGTACATGTCCATTCTCCATCAGGAGGACAATTAGAGGATTAAAAATGAAGGATGATGGAATTCATACATTTTGCATATTCTCATGAAATTCAGTCAGTGGCAGTGCTTCTTTCTAACTGGTCCACTTTTAATGGCATTTTGTGCTTGATATTTCTTTTTCATTGTTTGAAGCCCTTTTTTAATTTGATCTAGCAAATGTTTTCTGTACATGATTATACCCATAAATCCCTCACAAGTATTTCACCACCCACCTTTTTCAATATGCTCTAATTCACCCAGTATTTCAGCCTGAAAAATTTCCCTAAAAACAAAGCTAGTGGCAAAAGTGCCATTACAACTAATGGTTTGAGCAGGTAGTTGTTAACAACTTGTTAACAACTCCCTGGTTTGAGGTAGCCTTCACCTTGACTGCTATAATTCCTCAAATTCACTTTGTGTTTTCTAACGAGGCCCCTGTCTTCATACTTAATCCTGTCAACATGAACCATTGTGGGAAGCATTGATCAGTCAATCATAAGCTATTATAGGTGTATGCCTCTAAATCCTGCTGACAGTACAGTAGCTCATGTGGAAACATCAGTGTACACTAAAACTTTACTTGCTGCATAAAATACCATGACACCATCAATCTTACTCATCCTCAATAGTCACAAAGTAAAAAAAAAAAAAATTGATTGAAATGCAGTCTTGATAGAGTTCTATGGTCATTTGATTTATGAACGATAGAAAATTAGGGGTAGATATTGGCATTGGAATTTGGAATTATAAGAAGAATCAGAGAAGGCCCCAACCAATATTCTTCACTAAAGTGTTGATGTGGATATTTGATATGACATTGCCCAGCAAAGACTGCAATGAACAATGCACTGTGTCTGTATGTCTAAGGAAAAAAAAAAAACACTAGATGCGTTCAACCCAGATCATGTGACCTATGACCCTTGCCTTGCAAAAATGTTCTGTCTCTGTATAGGGATTCAAGTAGCATTCAAAAATTGAATTTTCAAAAATGTAAGCAAGGATTTATAATGATGAACAGCAGTGGCCCTGGAATGCTTATGAAGTTGGGGCCTTTGGGGACACATTTTGTGTGAACAAGTTAAATTTGACATATTTCAGAATATTTTTGAAATTTAATAAGCCATAAGTTTGTACCAAATTAAAGGCCATCTATTGTGAATAAAATTCTGTGCCATACATTTTATTCCACAACGATTCTGATTGGCCTATAAATGTAAGTGCACATTGTACCATTACGTTTCGACCAATCAAAACACACGATTTGAAATCTACAGTATGTACCTCTGCGTTATAGAGACGATAACTGGCCTTTAAGCTTTTAACAATAATACTAAGACAGTACTTCTCAGAATTCAATTTTCTGTCTGAATATGATTGTAAGTGTTGTTGGTCTTGTAAGCGAATGAACTCATTTTAAAATCTAGACAGTACGGAGTCTGACCTCGATATACGACCGTTATTACGTAACTTTCAACAACGTCGACCTCACCCGGAAGCGAGCTAAACAGTACGTGTTTACAAGCGAAAATCATCAACGAACGATTCGTCAGTTTTATTTTATTATTTGCATTTTGTTTAGAATTTGATGCAAATTTTACCAAATTTGGTTATAGTATCACCAAAAAGGTTAAAACTCCATATTCATAAGGTGATAAGACCTAATCAGCGTATCCTGTGCAAGATTTAACCAGATCTTTCCTCTTCACTGGTGACAAAAATCGAGCAATCAAGGTAAATATTGTAGCCACTTTAACATCTGTAAGGCTTCCGATTAGACGTTCTTTGGATAAATTGATGCAATATATAATGATTTTAGATAATATTCTACCTCACAATGTAATATAATTTGGGTTCATTCAGAAGAAGTGTGAAAAATAGATCGATAATTTTTGGCTTCAGTTAAGCTTCCGGGTGTCCTATTGTTAGGCTTGTATGTACTTAAGTGGGGACACGATAACATTAGGCCTACTTTTTTTCTTGTGTCTTAACTTAAAATGTAATTGTAAGTTGTAGGCCTGTGTTAAATTTAGTCATAGGCCACATATGAGTGTGGCCTAGCAATGGTTACTGTACTATTATAACTGTCTGTTTGTTTTGTTTAGCCTAACGTTTACTCAATACAAATTGGGTCTAGTACTTTACATTCAAAACATTTTGACTGGTCAGTCACACAACACCATGGCTTAAGTCAAGTCTAGCCTTTTTACTCAGTTTTGATATAATATAGCCTAGGCTCTGGCCTTTTAAATGTAGCCTAGAGTAAAATCTGTTAATACTAAAAGTAAACATGATGAGATTTCATCATTAAAAATACTGTTAAATTTCATTATCTACGTTAGGCCAAGCCTGGCTGTACCTTCTCCCGTGTTCGTTTTGGGAGGACGACGGCTGTATCACCTTTTGTCTTTGTTGTTGATGTTTCCTTTGCCATAATCGCATTTACTACATTTAAGTATTTTGGGTGAAAATATTCAGTCCTTTTTGTTTTGCAGCATGGGTTATCATTTTCAATTTTATCTTTGATGATTTTGCCTTATTGCCATTTACTACTGCAGTAAAGGCAGCTGAGCTGAATTCATTCAAGCTATTCATGGCATAGGGCGGTTCTTATAAATATGGTTTATGTAACATTGATCGGATATAAATTTTATTCCCAATTTAGGCCGCAAGTCTATTGCAGGTTAGCTTTCCAGCATTGCTGGTATTTATTCTACAGCCAAGTTAACTGAAGCAAACAAAGTTAATGGTCTTGCTCGAGGACACAAATGCAAATAGTCCTGGCAGGACTCAAACTATGGCCCTTTCCATCTTGAAGCTGAGTCTCTACATCTATACCATATGCACCTCCCCATTTGTCATTGCCATTTACTGCATTGAACTATTTTGTCCTGTTTCAAATTTTCAGATATATAGTATTGTTAATGCAGGTTTTTTTGCAGCATTGTTTTTCCATCGATTTTTCATGTGAATAATTTTAATTTTTGACCCAATATTTTACCATTATGCCACCAAAAGAACATTTTGTCAAATTCTTCATGAAGGCAGAGAAAGTGGTCCCTGTGCATTTTGTGGTGAGCATAAGCCAAGGTATTGGCACATTGCACAAGCTACCCCAAAAATGCTTCAACACTTATTTTATTGAAGCAAAACAACATTGCTGAGAATGACTGTATTTGTTATGCCTGCAAATTAAAAGTAAGTCAGGACAGGGTTACAACCACCAAAAGAAAACTTACAGACTCCTGTCAAATCCCAAATTGTAAAAGTGATGAAAAGATTCACCAAACCTCAAAATTATTGGAGAGATCAAATTTACAAGAATTATTTAATCTTGGTAAAGGAACTGCAATTGAATTGTGTAGCAGTCCATCAGGTATATATCTCTGCCACACACACTATTGCAAATTGGCTAACCAAAGGACTTCCAAAGTTTGTACATGTAGCTTGTGTTCTTCACGCACCAAAACCAAGACAAGGACTTTTACAGACTTGGCTGTCTTAAATGATTTTGTGAAGAACCATCTTGAGCAGACTGATTTGGAAATAAATGAAAATAACCTTTTATGTAATACTTGCTATCAGTCTGTATCAAGGTACGGTAACAAGGGAGGATATGAAGCAAGCATAAGGTCCTCAAAAGATCACTTGTCTTCTGTAATTACTCCTTTTCATACAGCTCAACTCACCTCATGTGATGATGTAGAAGATTTTGCTTTTGCTCAGACTATTATTTCTCTTGTTAAAGACCTTCATGATGATAAAGCTGTATTGCTTCAATCATTATATCACTTTTATTCTTCTTCATTTGACAATGCCATTTCCTCAACCCAGGGTTCTACTCACCAAGTTGTACCCCAAAAGAAAACCCAACCTCAGTTATTGTCTTTGGTAAAAACTGCAATTGGGGAATGTTTGATAATTTCCTACATTAACAATAGCCGCAGATTAGGTACCCTGATTAGACGCTTTGGGTGTGATGTACAAACATGCTTTCATACCACCCTGTTTTATGCTGACAGGGAAAAGAGGCAACTGCAAGAGGAAATCAATACTCTTAAAAGTAAACTACGTGCTAAGCGACCAAGGTTTGATTGTAAAATTGTTGCAAAAGATTTGAATGGGACAATTTTGCCATATGCTTCTGCACTTCAAAAGTCAGACTACAAAAAAGTGCTATTGATCAAATTAAAGTTCATGATGAAATAACAAAATTACCACCTTTCTTGTGGAATTTTGTTCTGCAGAGCACATTGAGTGATGCAGAAAATTCTGAAATGTTGGTAAAGGGTGATTTTGATTGGTCCAAACACTTCCTCTTGCAGTTGCACTCTTCTTCTCACGTGCACCACAGGAAAACTTTGAAACGTTTGTACATTTGTATGGCACTCATTTATGCAGCAAATGATCAGGCAATTACACCATTGCACATAGCCATATCAGATGTTGTTTAATGAATGCGACTCTTTGTAATTTGAGTGCTACCTCACAATTTGACTTCAAAAAATGTTTAAAAAGAACATTTGTATATATCAGTATATTGTAAAGATTGGATGAGCATCCTCATCAACAAATTACATTTAATCACTTGAAAATCACAGAGGTCATAATCAACCTACATACAAAGCTGTTTGAGAATTACCGTATAGTATGGTACTGAAGTGAGATCATTACTGATGTCATTACATCAAATAGATTCACTTTCACTAATTATCAATAACATGTATTGTTTCATATCAATCTATGCATATTTACCCTCATTAACCATATTTTTTTTCTTTTCTACACAGGATTTGAACTTCAGTCGTGACAGATACATGTAAAGTGCCTTTCATCCAACACACATTGTATTTTGGGTGTATTCACTTCTGTGACCCCACCTGTTTAACTTTTTTATGGACTTTTGACTTTTGCTTTAAATTTAAAAACACCCAAAATGAGCATTTTACATACCTTTTAGAAAATTACGGCTACCTTTGTTTATATATACCCAGTATGTTTAATTTCATATGAAATTACTATCAATTTATGAACTTGTGTGTTGGATGTTGAAATACAAGTCTCAGGTTTGTATGATTATAAGGTGCATGGGCAAACACTTTGTAAAAAGTTATACTCTTTTATCATATTGGTCACATAGATCTACTTCATAAAATATAACCATAGAACACTGTATAACCTGCTCTTTGGCTGTGACTAGACCATTTTGTGTATGTGAAATAAAACATTTCACTCTGTGTACAAAATATATTTGGCATTAATGGTATGTTGTCCATACATCTTCTTGCAGTGTCGTAGCTAGGACTTTTTGTGGGAAAGCCAAGAATCCTAATTTTGCTGGAAAGTAAGAATCGAGGGTGTAGATTTGGTTTCAAATTGAGGAGTAAATATAGGTGTATTACTTATTATAAATATGACATTTTTTCTGATTGTTGAGTGTTGTCAACCTCTAGCTATGCCACTGCCTTCATGACCATTGACAAATGGAAAAGAGATATTTGTTCAACAAAAGTTAAAAAGTAATTTCACAAACAGTACATCTCCATTACTTGTATTCGTTATTTTTTCTTGACATGCACTGTTTTTCTAGCATTCCCTGCAGTCATAACATTCTTTCACTCACAAGGGACATTTCTACTTACTGAAAATGTATTTATATGCAATGAAGCAATCACGTTCTCCATTCCATTTACTTTGCCACATCACTTGCCTACTTGTGTTTGATTAAACTGGTGCTTCCATCTCCATACTAAGTTATGTTGGTGCTATTATCTTGCTCAGTCTTTCTATGAGTGTATTAACAGGGTATGCTGTTTTCTAACAAAAGCATTTATCAAGCAAGCTTTCATTGTTTCATACGTTATGTTTTCTTATCAATCTTATGTATATTTATTTTTAGTTGTTTAAGCATTTCAAAAAGTTTCTTTATGTATATTTTCATATTTGACCTGCATGTGATTTGTATTCTGTTACTTTGAAATGTGTGTATTACCTTGCTCATGCATATCTTCTGTATTTTTTTATGCAAGTATTTTGCCAAAACTGTTGCCTTCATGTATCATTGTGCACTGTAAAGAAAGCAAAACTGCTGGTGGTGTATGTATTATTACTAAAGTCAAAGGTGTGGTGTAATTATAGTATATTTTATGGGAATTACACTTATTGTTCATCAAATGTTTAATGTACATACTTACAATGTTAGTGGTGTGATACAAGAGTATTCAATTGGTTTTCTGAAAGTTGTGCATGCTGCATTACCTTGATTTATAGTATTTGTATTTAAAAGTATAAAGAGTGCTTTTTTAGTCACCTGTCCATAGTGTACATGTATGGGTGTGATTTCAAATGGTGACATGATTAGTGAATTTCACAAAAGATTTCCTTACTTGTTGATGAAGTTGGTGTGTAGATAAAAAAAATTAAGTTTACAGTCATATTCTGATTTTTCTTAAATGATGTGAGGAGTATTTTTTGTGTTTTTCAAAGTATACCTTGCATGCTGCTATCTTAAATTGTACATAGCAAAGAAATATTATTTAGGAAAGCATCAAACATACATGCTTTTTCTTGTTTGTATAGAATATTGCATACTTAAGTTATTCATTGCATGTATTCATGTTATGAAGATTTAGTCTGAGCTTTTATATGTGAAGTATTGATGGTTTATTAATATTTGATAGCTTCCATGAAGCTCTTATAAGTGTTATATATTTCTTCAGAAGGTTTTTTTTTATCTGAAACAAGCAGAGTTTTTGTATAATTTCTTTCAGTTTCAGGTCTTTCATTAATATTTGTTTTATATTGAAATTTAAAGTGTGAGTTTCTTTCAGCTTCACAAGTTATTTATTTAAAAGTTTTGAGTTAAGTGTACTGTACTACCAGTAATATTTTTTGCAATAAAAGATGCTTTTCTAGAGTAGTGAAGAAATTTTTACTTAAGCTTTTTAAACAAAAGATAATGTTTTATGTTGGTTCATGTTGTGCCAAAATATTGTATAGTGTATATACCATTATACTGTGACCTCACACTTAAGTATTCATGCAGCTGGTGCTTTTATGAGTAGTGAAGATATTTTTTACGTGTGCTTTTTAAACAAAAGCTGATATTTTATGTTGGTTTATGTTTTGCCAAAAAATGATATAGTGTATATACTATTATACTGGGACCTCATACTTAAGTATTCATGCAGCGGTGCTTTTTAAGAGTAGCGAAGATATTTTTACTTGAGCTTTTTTAGTTTGTGTTTTGCCAAAATATTGTATAGTGTATATACTATTATACTGTGACCTCATACTTAAGTATTCATGCAGCTCAATATATTCAAGTTTAACATGCATTTCTCATTAATTGTTCCATCATTTCAAGTTGTATAAAATTGGTTGGAAGGAGATACAAAAAAAAAGAAAAAAAAGAGAGAACTCCAAGAATAAATGTGCCTCACAAATACTACACATCGTTTCCAAAGCATGCGTTTCTTTCCATATTGTCTTTTGTTGTTATCAAGTGGTGAGGAGGTGTGGTGGTCTAGTGGTAGAAAACTGTTTTTGAGACGCAAAGACCTGGCTTTGAGTCCTGGCCAGGACTACCTGCATTTTGCCCTTCCGCAACACACTTAACTTCATTTGACTCAGCTGTAGCATGAGTACCAGCGATGCAGGGGAGCTATGCCATGATTGACTGGCATCCATATCCAGGGGGAGTAAAACTCCTATCAGCTCTGGCACCATGGAAACCAGAAATATGTACCTGCCCTAAAAGCCATGGATAGATTAAACTGATTCTTTATCCCACTGGCCTCATCAACAGTCTGGGCTTGAAAATGAGTTGTCTTCAGGCGAGTTGTTTGCTTGGGTCATATGGAAACCAGGGATAAGCACTGCTCCTCTAGGACCTTCCACAACTAGGCACCTCTGTCCTCTATCTTCCTCCTTGCAGGATTGTTCTGGTGCGGTTATTAACCAGAAGTATTTTTACCCTCACCTGACCTGCTTTCCACAAGAAGAAGTGATTTTGGGCACCCATTTTGTTCAAATGACTCCCCGTCTACCTCCCTCCTGTGTAAAGCAGTATATTGTATGGGCGGTGTGCAGTGTGATGTAACCTTCTAAAGGATTTGGGGAAAATAACCCAACAACTCTCCTTGGCTAAGCCACGACACGGGGTTTTGAAGGGGAATTTCAATGTATCAGTTTGAAGCTGAAGGTCCTTTTCTCCCAATATATTTTTGGCAAGGCCTGATTTACTTCAGTGTCTGGGGCCTGGCGGCTGGGGAATTGCTTCCCACAGACCAGGTAATGGGTCCAATATGACAGTTCATCCTCCCCACCCCTTTACTTTTAAAATCGCTGCTAGTATCCTGGGAAGACGAAAAGTATTGGAGAAAAAATTAAAGATATGCCAATGTTTAAAGATCAGATCTAATATGCACCCCCTCTCATGATATTCGAATTCCCCAATATTAGGACACAAAATTAAAATCATAGCATGGATAAGTTGTTAAAACCCATAAATTTCAATTTCTAGCGCTAACCATGGGCAAAACCCTTAAAAATTGCAAGAACTGACAACTTTTGCCAAGTTTCTAAAACACCCATCTCTGATATGAATATTCATGATTCAGAGCGATCATCAAGTGGTGCGCATGCGGCATAATGAATATTCATATTCTTCTCGAAAAATATGACCTTTTTGATGACCTTTCTGCCAGAGAAAACATGGCCGCCATTATCGCGAAAAGTACATGAGAAAACATGTGTAAGGGATCGTATTAAAGACAGATATTGAAAGAAAACCAAATGGATATGTTTTAACATTATATTACATTGTTACAGAGAGTTTGCTTAAGGTTCATCCACGAAAAGTTATATTTTGACCAAATTTCTACCGCGATCGAACGCCAACGTAACAGCAATGCGGAACCTATCTTCGTAATTCATTTAACTCCACAACATGTACGAGTGTTGCGGGGTTCTTATTTCCACGTGTATGTACAGTTATATGTGTTTTGGTGATATACAGTAAATAATTGTGATCTTTTTTGGACGATTAGTGCATTAACGAATAGATTAATTTTAGGAAATATTTCGTGTCCATTGAGCACCAGAATTCAAAATTATGTGACGTCACCAAGCTGTGAAAATTTCAGGTCAAACGAGGTCAGACTCCCTACTGTAGATGGCTTAGTGTCCAGTAATGTCAATAAAACACGCAGAAGGCCATTATCAATGTCACACTAAATGGTGAAAGGAATTATAAATGTAATCCTCTTCAAACAATGTTGACCACTAAAGTTTTTGGTTCCAATGCTAATAACATAAGGAACCTATGTAGTCATGCTGTCATGTGTATGTATGGGTGTGTGTATGTGTGTACGTGTGTGTGTCTGTAACAACAAACTTGTTAACATGGTATCTCAAGAATGATACACTGGATTCATGTCATATTTGGTACACAGATATCCCATGATCTGTAGATGTGCCCTATAGTTTTTAGTGCTAATGTAATGCATTTTAATGAGTAGGCGGGGCTTAATGTCAAAATCTTGAAATGCTCTTATTTTAACAACCACATGTCTGTTTTGTTTCATATTCAGTATAAATGTATTTATGATGTTAGTTAGTATCTATGTGTTCATTGTATGAAACCGTTGAATTTCATCAGTATGCGTAGTAATATGATTTTGCTGAAAAGGCTTGTAAACACAGTATTTCAGAATGGTAAAGTGGATTCATGTCATATTTGGTACACAGTCAGCTCATGATCTATAGATGTGCCCTATTGTTTTTTGGTAGTGATATCATGCATATTGATGAGTATTTAGTTTTTGGTGGTGATATCATGCATATTAACGAGTAAGCAGTGTGAATCAGCTTTAACTTCAGCAACATTGATTAATGCAGTGCTAGTTATGTCTCAAGGGTATAACTTCACTTAAAATTGGTTATTTTTTTCCATTGTGCATTTTTATACATGGAGTCAAAATTGTTTTGGGGAAATCTTTGAAATAAGTATCCTGTTCAAAAGTGGACTGGAAAGCTACTGTACTTCAGTATTGTTGTAGTATTCAGTATTGAACAAATGTTGATTGATTAAACAGTAGCATCAGTGGTGTAGAGATAAATTGTGAGCTAGGGGGCTCTTCTCCCCAATGTTTAAAGTTATTGACATGCAACAATGCGTTATCTGCTCAAAATGTGTGATTAATAAATATAGCCAGGCGGGCTGGGACCCCCTCAAAATTAGCCAGGGGGGCTCAGCCCGCCGAGCCTCCCCGCTTCTACACCACTGAGTAGCGTCATGTTAATTCATGTAAACTTTAAAAGGTATAATCAAATACCGATCAAAGACAAATATATTGTTAGCAGTGACATTTCAATTTTAATTAATGTCTTTAATATTTCTGATAGCTCAACATTTATTTTGTCCATATAATTACGTAAAAGCAGTTTTACAGCCTTTTCATACATGTACCTGTCTATCGATAAGAAGTCTGCTATTGGGAATTGCTTTTTGAAGTGCACATCTAAAAGACGGCAGGATTTACTTAACGTATTCATTGATTTTCCTTTACATGCTCTGTAGAATCTATTTCAATTTAACCTCCAACAGTTCGTTTCTGCTCAAGATGTTTTCATTTGTATGTTGCATATCGAAGAAATTGCAGCTTTGTTATTGTTATGTAAAGGCCTATATATGTGTATTAGCAACATATTTTGATGTATATTTCATTCGTACCTGAAAAGTGTGTACAACAGTGCATACAAAACAAATTTGTTGTACATTAAATGGAGTAACCAACACTCTGAACCTTGATGTATTGATTATTTCACTGTCAGCCTGAGGTTCTATGGATATCATCATTTGATTATATATATATATATATATGTATGTATGTATGTATGTATGTATGTATGTATGTATGTATGTATGTATGTATGTATGTATGTATGTATGTATGTATGTATGTGTGTATATACATATATATTATATAATATATTCTATTATATATATATATATATATATTATATATATATATATATATATATATATATATATATATATATATATATATATATATATATATATATATATATATATGAATATAAATGAAAATGGATGCTAGTAATGTCAAAATCCAATATAAGATTTATGATAAAATTTGTTATATATTTATATATATATATGTATATATGTATGTATGTATGTATGTATGTATGTATGTATGTATATATGTATGTATGTATGTATGTATGTATGTATGTATGTGTGTGTGTGTGTGCATGTGTATTTATGTATGTATGTATGTATTTATGTATATGTGTATGTTTATATATATATATATATATATTTAGATATATATACATACATATATATGTATCTATATGTGTATGTATGTATGTATGTATGTATGTATGTATGTATGTATGTATGTATTTATGTGTGTATATGTATGTATGTATTTATGTATGTATGTATATATGTGTGTATATATATATATATATATATATATATATATATATATATATATATATATATATATATATATATATATATATATATATATATATATATATATATATATATATATATACTGTACATACATACATATAAACATATATGTATATATATATATATATATATATATATATATATATATATATATATATATATATATATATATATATATATACATACATACATATAAACATATATGTATTATATAATATGTTAGCTACTGATGACTTAGATTATGCCACATCTCTGAAAGTGTCCCTAAGGATGTAGGAAAGTTCCTTATCTCTCATCTCTGTTCCTTGTCAATAGCATTATATTTCTAAAACCCATTCATCAATAAATATGAATACATGCTGTAATCAGTTTTTAATCTTTTTGTCATGTAATATCTTTTGGCCTACCCACTTTATATTATGTGCTGCTTCATCTGCATTCTGATATGGGCTATCAGGGCAAAAGAGTATTTGATATGTCTTTGAAGTAGGTTATGAATTTAAAACGTGTATCTAGTAAGGAGACATAAGCTTGCATTACTGCTCTGTTCATCAAAGGTCTTCCTACTTACAAAGCATGAGACATGCAAAATATTTGGAAGAGATATATGATGACCAATGTTTGGAAACCTTTGCATCGTATTTTGGACCATTTCATATTCATGCATACCACCTGCATGTTTCGATCAAAGGAGCAGAATCACCTGGCAGTCTTCATTACCAACACAACCTTAAGTCTCTGATTTCACGCCTGATTTCCGAAATGTAACAGAACGCTAAGTCATTAACCTTTGGTTTGGTATTTTCTCTTCTAATAATCCGGAAATGGTTCTGAGGTTTTGAACATATGGATATAGAGACTGATTTCTAGCGATCAAAACCAATGCTGCATTACATTACATTTATGTTAGAGTGATTGGGATTTATTTTTGCAAATCTCAACCTTGTCAAGTGTTAATGAAAATTTATCATAGGGAAGCCTGCTGGAAATATCATCCTTAAAAAATGGAAGTTGAGCAGGCAATATGGTTGTATAAAGTCAGTGTGCTATTAACCAGCACTTACTGTAGTTTGGTTTTAAAATGTTATGATCATTTGTAATTTGTATTTTTTCTTTAATATTCTAAAAGGCTTTATTCTATGTTAACTTTTTGATGATTCAATCCTTGTTTAAGTGTCTACAAACAGATGGTATGAATCAGAACATATGTGTTTTTTCCAGGTTTGAAATTGATAATATTCAGAATTGTGTAATATCAATTATATGACATGGTGTGTTACATGTGAAATTGTTAAAATTTATTTCAAATTGATTTCAGTAACAGTGTTTTTGTTTGCTTTGTAGCCGTGCAGGTGTAAAAAAATTATTGGTAAAGCGGGGGACAGAACATGGAAGTTCACATAAAGTTTAAATTGTTACTATTGCCTTCAATTTTATTTACACCTTAATTTATGTTTCTTTACAGCAAGGAGCAACATAAACGATGACAACAATAAGACCACACATTCTTATTATCAAAGACTACTTTTAGGAACTCTTATGACATTTCAGGGATGGTTATGAGATCTGTCACACATTTAAAATTTGTGTTGATCTTATCTATTTCAGACTTTCTTTTATCGAGTAGCCTGTTCAGTCCAAGGACTGGTCTTACACAGTGCCCTGAGCAATAAAAAAAAACAGCACAAGTACAAATTCAAAACTATGAGAAAGAAATATTAAACACTAGAATAAGTTTTGCAAATGGTGTAGAAAGAAAACAACATACAACAAACACTTCAGTGAGATTGAAAATAAAAATAACGTAAACGAGTAAAATTGTAACCAATGGTAAAAATTGAAAATGTGTACAACCTATAACCTTTGCTGGTAAAGTATACTCTAAACAAAACAGGATAATAGCAAGTACATGTGATGGTGCCATTTTTGGTTCCGATGGGATAGTATCAGGAAGCTATGCGGTTATGATGGCATATGTGTGTATGTATTGTGTGTTTGTATGTTTGTGACGACCAGCACGTGAATGTGATGTCTCAAGAACGATACTCTGGATTCATGTCATATGAATCCAGAAGAACGATACTCTGGAGTCATGTCATATGTGGTACACAGATAGCCCATGGATCGTCGATGTGCCCTATTGTATTTGCTGGGGTGATGTCATGCATATTAATGAGTAGACAGGGCTTACTGTAAAAATCTTGAAATATTTATATTTTAACAACCGCATGTCTGTTTTATTTCATATTTGGTGTAATGATGTTAGGTAGTGTGTACATATTTATGATGTAAAAATGCTGAATTTTATTAATATGCATTGTGGGCGGGGCTTAATATGATTTTACTGATAAAAGCTTGTAAACACAGTATCTTAAGAACAGTAAAGTGGATTCATGTCATTTGGTACACAGTCAGCTGATCTGTAGATTTGCGCGATTGATTTTGGTATTGATATTGTGCATATTAACGAGTATTCAGTTGGTGGTGATATTATGCATATTAATGACTCGTAGGCAGTGCTTACTTGTAACAACCATATGTCTATTTTGTTTCATATTTGGTATAATTTTGATGTTAGCTGGTGTGTTGATGATGTGAAAATGTTGATTTTTAGTGATATGCGTTGTGGGCGGAGCTTAAAATAAATGATTTTGCAGAAAAGCGCTTATAAACACACTATATCAAGAACAATAAACTGTATTCATGTCATATTTGGTACACAAATAGCCCATGATCTATAGATGTGCCCCATTGTTTTTGGTAGTGATATGATACATATTAATGAGTAGGCATGGCTTAATGTAAAATTGTTGAAATGTTTATATTTTAACAACTGCATGTCTGTTTTGTGTTGAAATGTTTATATTTTAACAACTGCATGTCTGTTTTGTTTCATATGTGGTGTAATTATGGTGTTAGCTGGTGTGTACAAGTTCATGATGTGAAAACGTTGAATTTTATTAATATGTGTAGTGGGCTGGGGCTTAAGATGAATTTTACTCTATTTCTGTGGATAAACATTACTTAATGCACCCTGCTATAAAATAGTGAACAAGTCTACAACTGCAATGAATGAAAATTATAATTAGGCGGCTTTTACAGGGGTCAATGGCGAGATTGGCAGTAATTTTCCACAATGTTCACCTCAAAGTTTTGAAATTAAAACGGATTGGTATTATCATGGGTTTACATTCGTAAATTGAGTATGGGCCTATTATTAGAAATAAAAAGCAGGGAATGGTTAATCTTGAATTAGAAGCTCAGAAACTGTCAAAACAACTTCATGAAAATCTGAAGTCACTTGCCATTGGATACAAGTTTACAATTACGTTACTGTGTCCTGTGTGTGTGATGGAATTTTTTGTTGGGAATTTGGGTGTGGTCTAATTTGTGTGATATGTGTTGAGTAGCATAGCTTACTGCATGTGCAGTTACCGGTCTTATCTGGTCTGTTATTATCCAGGACTAGGTAGTGGGTAAGTGGGTTTGTTATTGTTACGTTGAGGTTTGTTTGAACAAAACAGAGACAAAAATTAAAAATAAACAACTTTTTTTTTCTTTCTTTATTTCTAAAGCAATCCTTAACATTTGTAAGCAACCTTGATACAATTATGTGTTAGTGTAATACATCACAATGAGTTCATCATTATAGAATATTACATTTTGTAATCAAAAAGTGTCTTATTCAGAAAAATAGTGACTTTTGAATATTCACGGTTTTCAGGTTTTTGAAAAAAAGTAAAACGAGTATGATTACAAACAATCGTATCCAGTTAAAAGCGGAAAACAGGTCTACCGTGAAACTTTAGCTCAATCAAGACCCGTTTTACAAGCTGTTAAATCGACCAACAAATACACGGTCAAAATACTGTAATCATGGCATCAGTATATTTACATGTAAATATTACTTGATGAGTCAAATAAATTTTGTAAGAAATACAAAATATTGCATAATAAAAGAGCACAAAAAGGTGCAAAAAGGTGCTGAAATTCTGCATGCTTCGCAAAGATGGCGGCCATTTCTTCCAGAGGACTGATTTGAGCAATACTTCCGGGGTGGTGGTGGCGGCGAGGTATTATAGTTTGCAAGATTTTCATAGTAAAGCCCTAGCGAACGCAGCAAAAAAGTTATGCAATGTTGAGATTAAATGACATTTAAGGGAAGTTTTCTGTTCTTTCTACTGTAAACTTAATTTTCTTGTACATTTTCCATGAAATTGATGATTTATACTGTAGAAGTAAACTTTTCACAATTTGGAAAGCAAAATTCCAAATTCTATTTGGGCAATGGAATCAATACTTTAGCCATACTGGTTGCACAATTTGTTTACTTAGCATTGTAAATTGGAGCAATTTTGTGTACTTTCGAAAATTACAGTACTAAGTGCATATAAACGATACACGCTTGTTTTTTGTGGTGTGTACACGTTTACTAAAATCCCTTAACGTTCACAGCTCTAATACAGATGGGTCATGGTCTGCACATATGTTCTAATGATGTCATGAATATTAATGAATAGGCAGGGCTAACTGACAATTTCTTGAAATAGGATAAATGAGCAACCAATTTATGATATGCAATGACATGACAGTTAATACAAATTATGGAAATCAATCAGCTTATAAAAAAAATAATTAAAAAAAAGCTTTGGAACCTCAAAACCTTTTTGGTTCTGGTTAAAAGAATAAATATCAACAAATCTTGTTTTGAATTTGTTTTCCTTTATCTTTTATGTAAAAACAACTTATTCTAACAAAATTCAAGTGAATTTAGGCATGCCCCCAAGTCAGTCATTTTTATTTAACATGTCACACGATGTAAAAAATACACCCAGTTTTTTGGAGTTTTTAGATACCAAATGAAAGAAAAATCGTGTATCTGCACAAGTTGTCATGTATAGAAGGTTAGACACATTCTTTTTAGTCATTCAACACTTAAAACCCTGCAATAAAAGTGAAATCTAGCTGTTGCCTCTTGATCTCAAAGCAAGTTCACACATAAGCATCAAGACACTCATTACATACTGAGACAATGGGAGTTCTAACCTTAGGTCCTGCTACATTCTAACAGTAATATTACTAGGCCTAAGTCAAGAGTTCACGTGGTATGAAATAAATCTCTAATTCAATATGCTTGAAAATTAGCACAAGTCAAATAAAAAATGGGAACAATGGAGTTCCATCTTTGCAATAAAATTGCCTCGAAAATAACCAAAAGTGCGGTCTCGTTATAGCAATATAAAGTAATAAAGAGGTGAAATCGTCATATGTGCACAATATTTAGAATTCCTTTCAATTTTTTTATTCGTTGAAATTTTGCTGCGCGATTTATTGTCTCGTGTTGTAAGGTATATAGCTATTTAAAACGCTTTAAGGTCACTTCTTGAGTTAGCCCAGTAGGTTACGACGATCGGAAGCAATTTTTTTTTCTTATCAACAGTCGTGAGTTCAAGCCCCAGTATAATCGTTTATTGTGACTTTTGCTTTCATCTTCTTTTTTTCTCAGTAATTTTCATTTGGTGACTTGTATTGTAGTACCACAATACAGATAATTCACTTTCGCTTCCCGACAGACGCATTGAAAAAACAAATAAGTTTCTCGTCACAGTAACGTAATGCGCTGTGTATGTAACTCGGCACACACAACGTACATGCCAGTGTCTGGCTGTACAAACCATGGAGTTCTGTACAAACAGACAGTGGATCGGATCTTGCGTCCACAACTGGAAGTGACGTCAATCATCGCACCCCCCAATTTTAACATATTTTAATGAGACGAGCCTCCCTCTTTAAAAGTTACGTGATTCCTAAGGAGGCAAAATTTGCAAGCTGTAACTTATAGTCAACTTAACCAGTAATCACTATACGTTCGAAGTACAAAAACATTACTACCACACATTCATACGGGTACATTGAGATCCCAGTTAGCTTCTGGTGGAATGCAATTTGCACAATGCGCTTGCGGGAATGAAGTGTCCTTTCGTGTCCTTCATACAGAAAATAGTAGGCCTAAGAAATTATTATTTTTCAGTTCTACGCTGATTCAACGTTAATTTTGACAAGGATTCTTCCGTCTTTAGTAGTTTTTAGGCAAAGATTCACCTGACTAAATTTGATTTAAGATTCACGCCATCAAAAAATATTTTAGGTCAAGATTCACCCTAACTTTAAATTTTTGACCTGAAGATTTGACATTGTAACGATGTTGAATCTTGAATGTGCCTTGAGGGTCTGTGAAAATGCTGTTTGACTGTTGCATAAGCAGTGTGGCATCATTTATCTTTAATAATCAAAATTCAAGTTCAAGTCCCGTTTTCCCCATGTCTGTTTATTCCTTTCATTGGACGTGATTTTCATTTACATTTACGATAGGTAAATGTTTCATTGGACGTGATTTTCATTTACATTTACGATAGGTAAATGTTATTTTCAAGATGGTGTGGAAAATAGTTGTCAGGTGACATCAGTGCTTGATGATGGAGATTAATTGCCCCAGAGGCTACTTTACTGGGGCAAGAGAAAAGTAATCGTTTGTCTTCAGTATGAAACCAGGAATACTGTCTATAACAGTAATGCCTAGTACACCTGTTGTCAAGTGGTGTGATAATGACCATCCATTTATGTTAAGCTTGCACAGTGTACTGGTTTCGTAACTAAAACCGGTGGGTTTTGGTCTGATTCATATTTTATGAAAAAATGGAAGTACTGAAAATAACCAAATCACTACAAAAAATTGCCAAAAGATGGTAAAAATCTGTTTTAATTCAATGAAAAGAAAGTATGCTTTGTCAACATGTTTTTTGTAGTATTTTTTGATATATTTGTGAAAATATGTGATATTTATGCAGATTCAATCAATAAATACGATTGAGAATGTTTGGAAATAAATAGTCATAATGTACCAATAATAACAGGTTCGATGATGCTATTTATTTGTGTCTTCTTTCTGGGCTAATATTTCCCTGACCACAACAAATTAATTCCTTTATAACCCCTTTATTTGAAGTCATGTCGATTCTCTCCTGAATCCTTTTGTCTTTTAAAATACTTGGAAATCCATTATAAATCCCGACAAATATATCGCAAATCTCAAGCCAAGTATTAGGAGACCATTTACAATTCACACCCAACCACGCCCTACTGTACTGACTGACCCTATGCATGTACATAAGGCTAGTACAAGTTGTATTCAATGTGTATATGGGCCCCTGGATACAAATGAAACTTTGCGTGAATATGACCCTAGATTCACGCGTTGTCATAGTATCATGATTAGTGAATGGGTTTTCAAGGGTTGTCATATCATTTTTGGAAGTTTTTTTAGTTTGAATTCTGCAGCTTCTGCCGGGAAAAACTGTTGCTGTAAATAGCTGTAGCATTGTTTAGAGGAGGGTGAATTAATTGTGTGATCGTTGTGGAATAACAATGTACGAAGATAAATTATCTCTGTGCTGTCACCAGCTTGGTTTGTGATTCAACCAAGCTGGTATTATTCACATTTCATAATGAGGTTGCAGGTGAAAATGACCATTCATTCCCTGAAAAAGTTTGTATTCATTCCCTGAAAAAGTTTGTATTAATTCCTTTCATCTCATTTTCATGTGTATAATAAACCTCTGAACAACAGTCACAGTCAAAATTGTTCAGATTTAAAAAGGAATGAAAGATTTCATGCATTTTGCTTTGAAAACTTTCTTCCGTTCTCCTGCAATCATGTTTACTCACAGTACTGTTAGTAGTAGCCTACGAGCATTGGAATATTCTGTTCCAATCAGGTGTTGTATGTAATTGACCCATACCATGTGTTATTCGCTTGGGGGGTACAAGCTCAAATGATTTCATTGTTTCGAAGTGGAGCGAGTTTATATATGTTTTTTGCGGACAGGTTAGGTGATAGCCTGTTGGTATTCAGAAACAAATAATATTATCTCTGCATTCTGCTCGCTCTGCATATCATTTCACAAGTAGAAAGTACAAACAGAATGTTCAAATACAGATGTGTTTTGCTGTTTATACAATTCTGAATGACCAAAAATATTTTTTGTATCCTTGTTAAAAACTTTCTGCAGAGGGTGCCGAAGAATTGCTTCTGCTTGGGTGCATGGAATGTGTTGTGAAAAGAAACTGTTTTCATAGCTCCTTGCTGAAACGAGTTCTGGTTTGGTTTAAGTACGGAATACAATGTATTTTAGTTTAATTTCCAATCCTGATCAGTACAGAGATTGCAGGTAGGCCTAATAGACATACACTTATATTTATTTACTTTTCAATTTGATGAAGAAAATAAAAATTTGGTTGGGAGTGGGACACTACTTTTCATTAGCAGGCATTTTTTTTTTTCCTTATTACACTCCCATATTTCATGCAGTTTAATAGCACATTGAAGAAGGTAAATACCATATAATGCTATAGGGCAGGAACCTTTGGTGGCTTAAGTTTAGTGGAAAATGCTACACAAAGATGTACAAAGGGGCCTATTTAAATTGAAAGCATAGCAAGAATGATTATTGAACTTGAACAATAATAGATAATAGGTATACATGTTTTATGAGGAGGTTTTTGGTTGAAGTATTATTTTATTTTCATATAGTAGCCACGGCCTGGCCATGGTTAATGTTTGAAAGAAATGTTGTGGGTGGGATCTGAAGTGTAAGATTTTCCTGCCATAGGTTTTATGCAAATCATCAACAATTGTACTGCGTGATCACTGATCAAGTATATGATTGCTAGCATCACACCATAAGATGATGTATTTAGTGGCTTAATTTATTTGTTTTACAACTATCCAACAAATTTCTTTTCTTTTTATATGAAGGAAAATTGAAAGCATAACTACTGTATGAATTATAAATCGTGAGCAAATAAGGGCATATACATGTAGATATGGCCTTTTTCACAACGTTTTTAAAGTGACTGCCTTGGGACCTAGACTGACAAAGGGGTAAAATCGGCATTATTTGAGGGACAAATGTAATATATAAAATCCACTTTACATGCAAACAACATTAAAGTTTATTAATACATTTTATTGATCAATGCTTCTGTTATCATTTTTAACATTAATTACAGAAAATACTGTTATATAAACATTGTTAGCAGCTATCATATAACAGTGCAGTACACTGCAGTTATAATTACTGCAGTGTAATGCACTTATAAGTTCAAAGCTTGTTTACAGTGTACAGTATATTGTTGGTGAAAAAGTGGTTTTCCGGTAAAACCAGTTTTGGAAAGTGACTGGTTTCACGTTTCGGGAAACGTGCAAGCCTAATTTATGTATAGTGTTTCATCAAACTTTCATGAACAAAAACCTTAATATTCAGTTAAGTTCCTTTTAGGTAAGTTCACTTTTAATGTAGTTTGAGACATACTATGGAGTCCCAAATAATGGACATACTCTCATATCATAGCTCTAGTGTATGCAAAGAGAACTATTTTGACCATGGTATTGTATTAAAGGATTAGTTCAGTGGTCAAGCATGTCCATCTTATATGGAAGAGGACTTCAAAAAACAAAATGGAAAAGAAAGCATTAAAAAACCTTATTCCGTTAAGGAGATATTCAAGTTTAAAGTCTGGAATCATTTCTGTAGAAATGACTGAATTCAGACTAGTTGTATTAAATGTGGCCTCAGATTCCTCAAAGTATTTATGTATTTTAAAGAAAGTTTATTGAATTTTTTCACTATTTAAATTATTTTCCCTCAAACTTTCTGCAGGTGGTATATTATAAATACCCTTCCTAGATTCAGTTTTACTTCTTTTTTGACATATCCCATGGGTTTTAAGCCACAAAACCGCAGGACAAAATATGATAGAATTAATCAAGACTGAGGAATCTGAGGGTATGACATCACAACTAGTCTGATTTCAGTCATTTCTACATAAATGATACCAAACTTTAAACTTGAATATCTCCTTAACGGAATAAGATTTTGCTGATTAAAGTCAGTATTTATATGCACTTTTTTGTGTGGTGTGAATGAGAAGGCAAAACAGCTTTAAGAAATGGCCAACAAGTTTTTAGCTTGACTATTGGAAGAATAGTAGAGCTGTTCTACTACTCCCGGCATCGGCGTTGGTGTCAGTGTCCGGTTAAAGTTTTGGTTTAAGAAATATTCCCATAGATTTTCATTTTTTCATATATGAAACAGAAAATTTGTAGAAACAAAGTGGGGAAAAAACTATATTAATATCTTATTCCGTTTAGAAGCTATAACAATTTAAAGAGTAGAAAAATGTTCTTAAAAATATGTACCTTGTACAGTATATGTCCTTCAGCTTAATGATGTCATCAAGGCAATTCCAGCACAGTTATGTATTTCTTATAATTTCAATCACACTTTTTTACATTATCGAACAGCATTTTTGGTTCATTATAGATATAGGGTGGAATATACAAGAAAACATTTTGTTTTCTTTCTTGGTGTACATCACATTTACAATTAGAAACAAATTAAAATAAATCATTTTTAAAGAAATACAAAAGACATTTTGTTGAAATTGTCTCTATGACATTACAGATGGTGCCAATCAAACACTTTTGTCCAAATTGACAAATACTTTAACATTTTGTAACTTCTAAATAGAATAAGATATTAACATAGTTTTTTCACCACTTTGTTTTAAAATCATTCTCTGTCATATATGAAAAAATGCAAATCTATGGAAATATTCCTTTAAAGTTTTGGTTAAACTTTTCATAACGTAAATTATGAATGGTGTGAATGCATACGACTTGGCATAGGGGTAGAGGACATGTGTACAGATCAATTCAGCATGATTGGAGGGTTGTGTGTGCATACTAATTAACTTATTTGCATAGCAATGAAAATATTTCTATGTGTGGTATCTCTTGAATTAAAAGTGGGTGTGGTAATTTTGCTTAAACAAATGATCATACAGTACAGTATATGTGAAGACTATTGTTCACATTTAATAGTGGATAGTGTGCTTATTAATTAGGTTATTTGCATAGAAATAGACTCTGCTGCAAAATTGTTTGACCCACGATCAAAAATATATGGTAGGCGAGACTTACTAACTTCACATTTCTGGTTTTGTTATGATATTGATATTCCTGACATGAATAGGAATTAAAATGTTTGTCTTGCCACGAATAAAGAAACAGATAAAAGTTTCCTCGCTTATAAAGAATTTTATATTAGGGGTTTGGGAAATATGAATAAGTGGAAGGTGGGGTAAAAGATTATTTGATGATAAAGTAGCTGAAGGAATTAGGATGAGGGTGGGATTTCATGTGGGACAGGATGAAATTGTATGCAGGGCAGGGTGTGGTTGGATGTTGGACAGGATGCGTTGGCATGTTAGACATGGTGGCTTGGCATGTTAGACAGGGTGGCTTGGCAGTAGAACAGGGTGGGTTGGCATATGGAACAGGGTGGGTTGGCATGTGGAACAGGGTCAGTTGGCATGTGGAATAGGGTGGGTCGACATTTTGGACAAGGTGGAATGGCATATGGTGGGGTGTCATCTGGATTTCAGTGGTGATGGCATGACGTGGTGGAGCAACATGCAGTATCTGGTTTTCATTTGTGATTGCATGGAGTATAGGCATGCGATGACATTTGGGACAGGTTGGGATGGAATGTGGGACAGTGTGGAATATTCATTACATGTATTTGCAGTGAGGGGATTTGTATTTCCAATGTCTAGTTTTTCATATGTTAAGCAATATTGTTTTGCATAATTTTGCTTTAATGTTATTGTACTTTGCTTGACTTTGCTTGACACACATATTTTCTTAAATTGGAAGTTGTGTTGCAATCCAGGATGTAGTTCTGGGAATGTGTAGGGTAAGTTGGGCTAAATTCACCTGGGCTAAATTCACCTTCAGAAAATATCGATATATCGCTAGATATATATATCGATAATATCGAAATATCAATATGCAAATTGCAAGACGTCACATTGAAATAATATAACTGTTTTGTACCAGGTAATATTGCTCCAGCATAAAAAATGGAAAGTACAAATTTTAAAGTAAGTTTACAGAATTGAATGGGAAATATGTACCTAAATCTTCAAATAAACACCTATTATTCTGAAAGGAATCATTTTTTTACATTGTCTCTTTCTCAAAAAATAAATCACAGAAACATTGAAATTCCATAAGTTTGAACATATCATTTTTTCACTATTTTCGTGGAACTGGTATATAGCTTTTGTGGTTCGCATGCGAAGCATAATGCGAATCTATGTATGTAATAGCGATTACGTCTATATGGCTGTCCGGCCGGCCACACGTATGTCCGGCCAGCCGTCCACAGTTTTTTCTTGAGATTTCTTCAGAAATGTAAAAGTTTTTGAGAATTCCTTAGATAATGTCAAAGTTTCTTCAGATTCCTCAGAAAAAGTTAAATTTTCTTCAGATATCCTTATGGAAGGTTAGAATTTTTTTACAAAATGTTAAAGTTTTTCAGAGACACTTAAGACAGGATTGAAGGCTAGTTTTCTTAAAAAGTCTACAAAGCGTGATATTTTCTTAGAAGATACAGTGTAACTGTAAAATGATATAATTTTCCAATATTCTTTAGAGATCCTCAAGCGTCTCTCTTGAGATTTAAAATTCTTAAAATTCTTCAAAATATTTGGGCAACAACAGCCATATCTGGCATGATTATTAAAGTCCACCTTTATTATTGTGGTCATTTCCATAAAGTTGCTACAGTATATGAAGTGACCAGACTTTTTTGTATTGAGTATGCTTAGTCAGGCAGTGTGACAGGATGTGATTGCATATGGAAATAGGGAGGGATGCCATGTGGGACATGGATGGGGGCCATGCAGGACATATGACATAATATATACCATGTGATATACACCAAGGGCTATATCAGGCATAATTATTTGACTCCACCTTTTTTTTTTATTCAACAACTCATTTGCATATAAGTTATTAATTGAACTAACACTTTCATACATGGTATGCTCAATCAGGGACTAAGATAGCTAGGATGAGACTTCTTATGGAGCCTATGGGATGTCATGTGGGACATGGGGTGGGATGCCATGTGGGACATGGTGTGGAATGCCATGTGGGACATGGGGTGGGATGCCATGTGGGACATGGGGTGGGATGCCATGTGGGACATGGGATGCCATGTGGGACATGGAGTGGGATGCCATATGGGACATGGGGTGGGATGCCATGTGGGACATGGGGTGGGATGCTATGTGGGACATGGGGTGGGATGCCATGTGGGACATGGGGTGGGATGCCATGTGGGACATGGGGTGGGATGCCATGTGGGACATGGGGTGGGATGCCATATGGGACATGGGTGGAATGCCATGTAGAACAGGGTGGAATGCCATATGGGATGCCATGAGTAACACAGTGTGACATAGCTTGGGATGCCATGTGTGACATAGGGTAGGATGCCATGTGTGACATAGGGTAGGAGGCTATGTGGGATATAGGGTAGGAGGCCATGGGGACATGGGAAGTGATGCCATGTGGGACATAAAGTAGGATGTCATTGGGACATTGGGAGGGATACCATGTGGCACATAAGGTGGGATGTCATGTGGGACATCAGGTGAGAAGCCACTGATACGGGACACAGGGAGGGATGCCATGTGGGACATAGGGAGGGATGCCATGTGGGACATAGGAAGGAATGTCATGTGTTACATATGGTTGGATTAATGTGGGACATTCATGTAGGATGGGATCCATGTGGGTCATAGGGTGGGATGCTATGTGGGACATATGGTGGAATGCCATGTGGGACATATGGTGGAGTGCCATGTGAGACACAGTATGGTGGAATGCCATGTGGGAGATATGGTGGAATGCCATGTGGGACAAGGTATGGGATGTCATGTGGGACATGAGGAGGGATGTCATGTGGGACATGGGGTGGGATGCCATGTGGGACATGGGATGGCATGTGGGACTTAGTGTGAGATGCCTTTTTTTCATAATTGGCTGGGTTATATGATATGGGTGTCAATTTGCATGGACATGCGAACCATGACGGTATTTACCGTTCTAGTTGTTAATGAAAATAGGCCAACTTTACCTTTAAATACTAGGTCTCACTTACTTGTTTTTAATTTCCTTATGAAAGGCATCATTTTTGCACTCATTTTTTAAAGACATGGACATTCAGAAGTCAATAAATATTTATAGAAAATGTCCGCTGCTACTAAAAATTGTACGAGTGGAGACAGAAATCTACACACACTGTTTGTACTTGTGCTGCTTACTGTACAGAAAGTCTGATGTGTGAACTGACAAATTAGTGTGAAATATCTTTTAATTTAGAGGATAATATCTTTTAGTTTAGAGGATAATATCTTTTAGTTTTGATGACAAAATCTATTTCAGATGTCAATTAAGGGCTTTTCAACATAATTTTGGGGATGTGGTATTACTTTTGAGGAATTTAGATGCGATGTTTAAGGATTTGAGATCTCATTGATTGCCATTGCTCAACCATCACAAATCATGAAAATGAACTTGTATTATTGCACAATGTCCATAGCGGCCTGTACATACAGAGTACAGTACTGTACTGTATGTTCGGAATTAGGAATTTCCTGCCTGTGGAACATAATTTTGTGTAATATTTATTAAATTATTGATGACTTGATCAACTCTTAATATTATTGACTGCCTGCAACTTTGATATTATTACAAATTACAAACTTTTTGTAGCTGTATAGTGAGGAAAGGTGCATGTTTGGTTGTCATGTTAACTTCATTATTAGCTCATGTATAGTACAATATTGGTGGAAAACATATCGATATATAGATATGACTCTTGAATTCAATATCGACCATATAGATATGGGTCAATATCGAATAATATCGAAATATCGATATATCGCCCAAGCGTAGTTTTGGGGTTGGGGAGGGTACAGGTTGGAAAGGGGGCTTAATGACATTCTTTCATTGACATTGGCAAATTAGGGCCTCTCCTTTCTTTGTTGTTCTATTGATAGAACTAAAAGAGGTATAAAGACTGCTAGCTTTTACATGTTTTCCATATTACTGCATGGGTGAGGTAATCTGGAGCTTTTTTTTTGTCTTAAAATATCTGGGAAAACTCAAAAGTATTTTGAAGCTTGTAGTAAATGTAAAAATTAACAAAGCAAATGAAAATGTAAGTGCATCTTTTAAAGCTTAAGTAATTTGAAATCAACACCTGCCCCTGCTATCCTATTTCTGTATATACTTCCTGCTATAAGCCCATTCTCTATACTAGCTTTAAATAGTCAAGCATACTGTCCTTCTGACAGTTCTTGTTTCAATTTGCAATTAAACATGCCTTATTTTAAGTAAGTTGGTATTCTCTTCTAATTTCATGGTATTACCACTATCAAGCATTATTTTAGGCATAAATTTCAAGCAGGATAGTGGTAAAATGAAAAATGTATTTTTTTTTAAAAGTTGAATAAAGATTTTCCATTGGGCTAAAATAGAAACAGAAACATTACTCTGCCTACAATTAAGCACATGGACATGTCTTTAAGCTTTTAACAGGATTCTTTACTCTATAGAAATATGACTGATAAAGTTGTTGTAATTATAGTCTCATGCCAGAAAGTGTTTTTTGGCAATAAAGAAAGACTGTCAATAGTACCGAGCTTTGAATTAACATAATTGTCCCCTCAAGACTCATATTATGAAAGCCGAATGTCCATTTCAATTCAAAACTGTAGGAGGTTTTAAGTGTTCTTCTTATCTTCTGTATTAAACTGATGATGATTGTATATTGCTGATTGCAGCCCACAGGCAATTCTTAGATTGTAGATGTATTTTTTTTATGAGAACTGCAATTCTTGGAAAAGATTTATTAGTTCATTGGTCATGACTCATTCATTTACTGCTCTTTGCAATTATTAGAGATATGTTTTTCTCTTGGTTGATTATAACAAAAAACTCATATGATAGAACAGTCTGAATTTCCAAAATAACTAGAGAGTTTTCTTATTGTAGATATGGCTGTTCAGAGAGTAGATGTTCAGGCCAGAATAAAAGCTATGGTCCTGGCAAAAATGCAAATTTTTGTTTGGAATATAAATTTTGCAGAAGATTATGTGTATGTATATAACCCAAATGTGCGAGAGGGATTTTAATGTTTGTCTTATATGAAAGAGGTCTTTGAGAGAAACAAATTGGTAAAATCTGTGAAGAAACATTTTCAATATCTTATTTACTTAAAGGAGCACTAGACCGAAAAGTGAGGGCATATTTTTGAGGGTCCCCCAAAATCAAATGCTCATCTAGCACGCAACGGTGTAGCCATTTTTTGGTTAATTGGCATATTCAAGTAACCTTTGCCCTCACGTCGCACGTGGGCTATGAAGGCATAAAGTTTATCAATCTATTGTGAATAATATATGTGTGAAATTCGGTCTAGTGCTCCTTTAAGGAGATATTCAAGTTTTAAGTTCTGTCATATCTGTGTAGAAATGACTGGTATAGTAAGTCTAACATGGAAGGTTGATGTTCTCATCCTCACTTTCTTCACAGCTGTTTAGATGATTTAAAGAAAATTGTTTTGACTCTTTTACTATTTGAATTATTGTTTCTTGATTCTGTTTTGACATACATATCAAGTATGGTTTTTAAGCCACAAAAGCAAAAAGAAAAATATGATAAAATACATAAAGACTCGAAACCCAAAGTCGGGACCAACGTCTCCCTGCACAGTTACAACCGCTGGGAGGACTTTTATTCACCCACATCCGCCTTGGCCACACCTTTCTCACCCACTCTCACCTACTTTCCAGCTCCCCTGCTCCTCTCTGCTCTACATGCAACACCGATCTCTCGATCAAGCATATCCTTTTAACCTGTCCCTTATACCCGAACTCCAGGTCACAACTGTCCTCCTCCATCTTAATTTCCAATCTTTTCAAGAACAATCCTACCTCCAACTTCATCATCTTTCTATGCAACAGCAATATATTCCACCTGATCTAAACCTCTCTTTCCTTCCTCTCTCTGCCTTACCTGCCTCACCTTCCTTGTATTACCTTAACTTCTTTCCCTTATCCACCTTCTTAAAATTTTCATAACTTATGAATGGTGTTCATTCATGTGACTTGGCATAGGGGTAGAGGTCATGGGTACTTTTCAAATGAGCATGATTGGGGGGTTATGTGTGCATACTAATTAGCTTATTTGCATAACAAAAATATTTGTCATGTTAAAGTTTGGTTAAAATTTTGGTTGAAGTTCTTGCTTAAAGTTTTTGATTAAACGTTTTCATGGGGTTGGGGGAGGGTACAGGTTGGAAAGGCTCAATGACATTCTTACATTGACGCTGGCAAGTTAGGGCCTCTCCTTTCTTTGTTGTTCAATTGATTGAACTAAAAGAGGTGTTATAGTTATAAAGACTGCTAGCTTTTACATCTTTTCTGAGTTACATGATGATCTAGCAGCCACATTGAAAAGTTGCCCAAATTGTGATTATCCCTGTTTAATGAGGCATGCAACATCTCACCTCCACTATTTGGAAAACCCCTCAAAAGTAATATCGACTTTCAAGCATGGCAGGATAATTTCTAGACACGATTGCATGCCTAACATTCAGGTAAGCTTAATCACTTATGTGTGAATTGCGTCACGGAGCTTGGAAACTGTATTGTATAATTGAATGCCCCTACTACCCTATATACTTCGCTTAATAAGCCCATCTCTATACTAATTTTGAATAGTCGAGCATACTGTCCTTTCAACAGTTCTTGTTCATAATAAAGTTACCACAAACCACAAGGTGTCGCACATGTCCGCAGACGTAACAATACCACCAGCCCACCTACCTTGATTCTCATTGGATACCTCAACGTTCCCATATCCCCATACATACCCAACCCTCTCAGATGTCACAACTGTCACAAATTTGCCCACAGGAAGAACAACTGCTACTCTCAAGCCCTCTGCGCCAAATGTGGCTCCAACACCCATGATCAAACCAACTGTGAAGATGAACCCAAATGCATTTACTGCTCCGAAGACCACCCTGCTTCATCCAACTCATGTCAGATGTGGATTACAGAGAAAGAGGTTTTCCAAATAAAAACTCTCCAAATTATCTCTTCCCAGAAGCTAGAAAGATTCTTGATTCCAAAATCCGGGACCAGCATCCGCATCTTTTCCGACACCGACTTTCTTAAAAACAGAATGGGAGCCAATTGTCTCATCTTGCTCACCTTCTATCACTTCCTCCTCAGATCTAAGCTGGACTACAGCAATTTCACGTACGGCTCTGCCTACAAATTTTGCTTGAGACACATTGAGGTCATCAAAAACACTGCTTTAAGGATCTATCTTGGTGCCATCTAACCACTCCCATTACCAGTCTTCATGTAGCGGCCAACGAACTCCCCCTTGGCCTCAGGTGCACCAAGACCGGTCTCCCCTTCCCTCTTCGCATCCTCACTGACCCACAGAACTCTTGTTTCCATTCTATCTGCTCTCCTTTCTTCACCAATATCTTCAATCTCAACAAATGCATTCTTCCACCTTTTAGTATCCAGATGCATTTCCACCTCCCCAAAGCCAACATCAATATTTTCTCTATAGCCAGGCTCACTATCCATCCTACTCCCATCTGTTTATACCTCCCCCAATTCTTCCTAGGCCTCACCTCACCTCTCACATGGAAGCCCTTCACAACCCAGCCTTTTCACAACTACTCCTTCCTTTTCACTGACGATTCCACACAGGAAGGCTCCTCTGCAATCACCGCCACCTCTCCCGGCTTCACCCTTTCTTTAAGATTACCAGATGGAGCCTCCATTTATCCTACTGAGGCAAAGGCTATCCTCCTAGCTATAAACTTTGCAGAACTCTCCTTGTGCTCCTGCTTTGTCATCTTCTCTGACTCCAAATCAGTTCTCACTGGTGTCCTTAATATGCTCTGGTCTAATTAACTTATCTAACAAATCTTAAACAAAATTTACTTTCTTTCTTTCTCTGGGAAGAAAATATCTTCTTCCGGATCCCCAGCCATGTTGATATCCTGGGAACAAAAGGGCTGAGAGAGCAGCCAATAACGCTCTGTCAAACCATATTTCCTCAATCCTTATTTTGCACTTTTTCTTTCGCCTCAACATTTCCAGCAACCTCAGGAAAACTTGGCAAGACTCCTGGAATCTTGAGTAAAAAACTCCACACTATCAATTCCCAAAGTAGGGATCAACCCTCCCTTACAGTGGCAATCATAGAGAGGACATTGTCATCACCGGCATACATCTTGGTCACTCCTTTCTCACCCACTCTTACCTCCTATCAGGATCTCCCAAACCTCTCTGCCTTGCTTGCAATACCGAACTCTCGATCAAGCATATTCTCTTAACCTGTTCTTTATACCCCCTTTCTACTTAGATGTAAAAAGCTTAGCCTCTCCTATGCTTTTAGAGTCCTCACCAACACCCAGAACCCTGTTTACAACCTCATTAGGTACCCCAATTTCTCCTCCCTCTTTGATAGGACTAAAACCCTATCGCCCCCCTTCAGCTTACGCATTAAATCAGACCTCTTTCAACTTGGCATCAACCCCGCCACTCTCGGCACCTATTCCTGGCCCACTTTTCCGCCTTGGGCCACCCCTCTTCCTTCTGTCCACCTAGACCTCTCCACTTATAACAAATCTCAAACTCACCTAATCTCTTCATCAATCTCACAACCAAATCAAAGACCAACTCTCAAATTACACCTCCATCTATACTGATGGCTCCAAGGAAGGCAACAAGACAGCTGCTGCTGCCATCATCCAAGACATCACCCTCAGTAGCAGACTTCCTGACCACTCATCCATCTTTTCAGCCGAGGCTAAGGCCATTCTCCTCCCTCAACTTTATTGAGTACTCTCCTCTTAGTCACTTTGCCATTTTCTCTGACTCAAAGGCTGTTCTTACTTCATTACTCAATCTTAAATGGGATAACCTCACCTGCCACCTCCTCCTCCGAAACTCTTTTCTCCCACCCTCTGCAGGAAAAGTGTTCTTTTCTTCTGGATACCCAGCCATGTTGGCATCCCTGGCAATGACAGGGCTGATACAGCCGCTAAGCTTGCCCTTAACCTCCTCCCTTCCCCTTTTCCCAAAACCCTCTCTGACATCAAACCGCTTATCGCTTCTCTTGTTCGTGACCGCTGGCAAACCTTATGGAACTTCCAAATTGATAACAAACTCCATGTTATCCAGCCCACAATCCCGATCAAATCCACCATTAACAACCTTTCTCGTATCGACAACGTTCATATTACCCGTCTTAGAATTGGTCACACCCACCTCACTCACTCCCACCTCCTTATTGGTTCCCCCAACCCCTCTGTAACAATTGCCACTGCATCCTTACAATCCATCACGTTCTCCTTGCTTGCCCCCTGTACAACCTTCCCAGAGCTTCTCTCGCTCCCCACAACTCAATTGCTGAGTTCTTCAAAAAAATCCTCCAGATAAAATAGTCTCCTTCCTCCAGCATGCATCCCTCTACAATCATATTTAATCCTCCTCTTCCACCCCTCTCTACTCTGTTTTTAGTTTTACCCATGCACCTCCTCTCTCGATCACAGCTTTCTGGCTTTTGTTCTTGAATTTCTCTCATTCTTCCCTGGTCTCTTTCCTTACTACCTCTAAAATGATCTGACCTCTCAGGCACAATTTGACCTTCGTTGTCGTGGTGCCGTTAAGACCTCATCAAACAAACAAACAATTATACCTCAACTCCAGATCATTTCTCTCCCCCTCCACCTCCATCTCTGACCTCTTTAAGAACAATCCCTCCTCCAACATCATAACCTTTCTGTGCAATAGCAACTTATTCCACCGGATCTAATCCTTATCCACACTCCCCCCATTTTCTGTCTTATCTTCCTATCATTCTTTCCTTTTGGTATCGATGCTAATAGCATAAGGAACCTATGCAGTCATGCTGGCATGTGCATGTATGTATGTGTGTATGTATTTATGTACGTGTGTATGTGTGTCTGTGACAGCAAGTTTGTAAAGCTAGATATCTCAAAAACAATACCCCAGATTCATGTCATATGTGGTACACAGATAGTCCATTGTCTGTAAATGTGTCGTATTGTTTTGGGGTGATGTCATGTATATTATTGAGTAGGCTGGGCTTCAAGTAAATATCTTGAAATGCTCATATTTATACAACTGATGTCTTTGTGTATTTATGTTGTTAGCTAGTACATGTACATGTTCATGGTGCAAAAATGGTGAATTTCATTAATATGCATAGTGGGCGGGGCTTAATATGATTATTCTAAAAAGAGCTTGTAACCACGATATCTCAAGAATGGTAAACTGGATTTCAAGTCATATTTGGTACACAGATAGTCCATGGTTTGTAGATGTGCCCTTTTGTTTTTAGTGATGATATCGTGCATATTACTGAGTAGGCTGGGCTTAATGTACAAAATCGTGAAATGCCCTTATTTCGACAATCACATGTCTGATTTGTTTCATATTCATTATAATTATGTTGTTAGCTTATGTGTATGTGGTCATTGCATAACAAACATTGAATTCAATTAATATGCTTAGTACGTGGAGCTTAATATGGTGGGCTACAAAGACCTTGTAAACATGGTATCTCGAAAAGGACAAACTGGAATCACGTCATGTGCGTTACACAGGTAGCCCATGGTATGTAGATGTGACCTATTGTTTTTGGTGGTGATGTTATGCATAGACAGGGTTTAATGTAAACATCTTTAAATGCTTATATTTTAACAATCACATGTTTGTTTTGTTTAATATTTTGTGGAATTATGATGTTAGCTAGTTTATACGTGTTCATTTCATAAAAACATTGAATTTTGTTGATATGCATAGTGGGCGGGGCTCAATATGATTTTGCTGAAAAGAGCTTATAAACACGATATCTCAAGAATAATTCATGTCATGTCAAATATTTTATGATATGCAATGACATAATAGTTCATTCAAAATCAATCAGCATGGGGAAAAACAAAAAAAGCATTGGAACCATGAAACCTTTCGGTTCTGGTTATTATCTTTATTTGCACCTTGATTTTTTTTCTCTCCTTCCTATCACCTCACACTCTCCCAACCATCTTTGTCCTAACTCTTGCACCTTGGATTTTTAACACGCTCTTGGCACATTTGACTCTGACAGTCACAGTGTCGTTAAACATCAACAAACCAAACTAAAACATGAACTATAACAACCATGAATGAATAGATGAATGTATACTGTAGCTGGTAAACACTGTACGCAGTGTATGCATGCATATATAATACAGTGTGAGTTCGTATTAACGCCATGAAAGATCATTTAACTTGTTGTTTTCGTGGTTTATTTCAAGAACGATACACCGGATTCATGTCATATGGGGTACACAGCCCATGGTCCGTAGATGTGCCCTTTTGTTTTTGGTGTTGATGTCATGCATATTAATAAGTAGGCCAGGCTTAATGTAAAAGTTTGGAAATGTTCATATTTTAACAACTGCATGTTGGTTTTGTTTCCATTTTGTTTGTGTAATTAAGATGTTAGCTAGTTGTGTACATGTTTATGATGTAAAAATGTTAAGATTTAATTAATATGCATAGTGGGAGGGCTTAATCTGATTTTGCTGAAAAGAGCTTGTAAACACAGTGTCTCAAGAATGATACATTGGATTCAGTTCATATGTGGTACACAGATGTTTTGCTAATGTGCCCTGTTGTTTTTGGTAGTGAGATCATGCATATTACTGAGTAGGCAGGGCTTAATGTAAAAATCTTGAATAGCTTATATTTTGACAATCACATTGTTTAATTTCATATTTGGTATATTTGTGATGTTAGCAATTGTGTTGATATGAATTGACATGACAGGAAATACAAAACTTGAAATCAATCAGCATATGAAAAAAGGCATCAGAACCACAAAATATTTTGGTTCTGGTCATAAATTTTCTCCCTTTATATGAAAGGGGTAACTTTAAATGGCATATTCTTTAACAATTAACAATTGCTTTTATGTGATTTATCCTTTTCAATACCTCGTCTTGTGAAAATGAATGCTATCTAGTGACACTGACAGCATTACATTTCTTCAGTGCATTGTTCTACTTGTTGATAAGTGATCTGAGAGAGCTTTGTAATTACAGAGAGCATCAATATAGCTATTCTCGGGGAAAAGAACTCATGAAAAGTGGTTACAAATGATATTATACATTTCCAAATGTTTTTTCTAATCTCCTCTTAAGATGGAATTTGTAATATATATGTATATGTATAGAACTGGGGTAAATGCTAACTCTCAATGATCTCAGGCTACATGCCCTTGTGCATCTCTTGCATTTACCTCCGTTCTATGGCGGATTAACCATAGAAAATTATAGTTGAATTTTTAATTGTAAAAAAGTCAGAAATGAGCAAAACACAAATGAAAAGAACCTGCTGTAAAGTTGTCTTGTGTACTTTCCTTTAAGACCATTCTTCAGTGTCTGTTATATCATATGTTTAAGCAGGATCTTTCAAGAAAACATGTTCATGAGCCACTATAGAAGGAATTAGGGGAGATTTTATTCTAGTGAATAAGAATCAATGTATACTGTAATATGTAAATTAGTAAAGCAATTAATATATCGAAGTGGTTGAAGTTAATAGGGGCCCCCATGGATTATATCATTTAGCCTTCTACTGTTGCCTTGAAGTTGAAATTTTTGTGCCAAACAGTGGCACTGAGTGTCATCTGCAAAACAAAAATAATGATAATAATCGAAAGCACATGTTGTCACATCTGTCACCAAGAATTCTGGCATTAGTCATTTTCTGAGAAAATCTTGTAAAAATGATGTAAGTTACCACCCTTTTGAAACAATCACGTTATTTGAAGTGGCAATTACCATTTTGTTCTCTTTTTATCCTCCGCCATATTACAAAAGGATATACACACACTACCAACCTTAATTTGATGTCAACCATTAATTTACCGAGATCTCTAGGTATGGATTTTTCCAAGAATTATTTCAGCCTACTGCTTATTAGACATATTAACATAAAAAAGTGGTTTTAATTTATTCCTCATCAATGTTCACATTTTATGCTCTGTTTACTAATCACGATGTGGATAATTCAATTGGAAGAGTCAGTCATACCAATCCCTGGTCATACTGGCAACTCTGGTGAAAAGCCAACATTAGTGGTTGTTGTAGGAAGGTGACCTTGAATTCTAGAAGTACAACTTATCAGCTGTGTGAAAAGTTTATTCAGGAATGGAATTATTTTCCATAATTCATGGCTTGTCAGCTGACAGGTTATTCTGGCTGGATGATTTATGAATTGGGGTTCAAACAATTCCAGGTTAGTTTTGATGTTGAGTAAGCAACTTCAGACATGACCTCCAAGTTCTTTAAGGGATATAAAGCAGGTTTTCCTGCATATAATTTTAATTTCTTCAGGTAATTCCTTAAAGAGGGACTCCTGGGCCCTGGGGTTTAATCTGCATCATAAGGAGATTCCTCAACAAATTGTTGATTTTGTTTCATATAACACACAAGCAAGATTTGAGTCCTATCATTTTTATCACTGAACTATGTAAACCCATTTTGTATATTGAATCATGGTTCAAAAATAATTTTGTAGTTTTTAAGATCTAAAAAATTGGATCAATCACTATGTATAATTTCCTCTTTTCCTCAGCCCAATGAGACTTAAAATGTGTTTTGTGCTATTTAAAAACTGTGTTATTATTAGACAAGATTGTCTTTGTCCCAGTGAGCACGCTTGTAAAACCAGCATGGGCCCCCTGTCATGAAGATACAAGTTTAAAGATGTCAGTTAAGGCATTCGTTGTCAGACTTTTGCTCTAAATTTTATATAGAGCTTTAATTTGACACAGGATAAACTTTCTCTTCCTCCTGCTGAAAGTTCTTTATCTATGCATTTCCTTGATTTTGAGGAACACATGGAACTAACGTACTCCTTAGAGCACTTCATATTTTCCTAGAATAAAATCATTGATATATTCTTGCAGAAGGAGAATCTTTTAACATAGGCATATGGGACAGGGAAACAACACTGATTAGAATAGGAAATTTGGGCACAATTGAAAGGTAGGCCCCTATATTCAAGTTACATGTAAAGAAAAGGTAGTTGAAAGTGTGAAAAGGAAAATAACAATACTTTTTGATACTACAGTACCATTTGTTGTATCATAGCTTTAAGTGAGTTCATTACTCTGCATGTTTGTTTTTAACATTCCATAGTACTCTTAGAATTGCTCCAGTGGTAGATTTATGCTATCATAAACTGTTGAAACAATGGATGATATATAAAGTGAGCCATTTTGAAACCACTCAAGAGGTAATAATTTTCAATTCCTTGGTTTTGTTGATAAGAAGTTGCCTCCCTAGATTTATAAGTGGAAGAGATTTCCTCTCCTGATAAGAAAAACCTCAGTGTGGAGATTATGAGAATCCTTTAAAGAATATGTATGTGCAAAATCTGCTCAGTGTAATTATTCATACTGATTTATACAGCTCATTATTTTAATCCCGAGTCATAAAACACAAAACTAAGGCCGTGTTTTCACCTTTCCTGTATCTCTGATTTTTTGTAAAATTAAAAACAATGCTGTTTGTTCTCATTCAATTGCGAGCCCGCGATCAGACCTCTGCAGGTGATCTGATGGCAGGGGCATTAGTGAACCGGAATGGAAAAGTGTCATTGAAAAATCCAGTGGAGAGGCTAACAGTTGGCACGAAATAAGCAAGTTAAAATAGGATATTGCATAACTATTTTGATTGCAGGTCTTTTACACAGTTTTGAAGAATTGCATCACCTGCTCCAGATCATAATTCTCCAATCTACCAGGATGAAAAACAAGTGAATGCGATCAGATCCGATGAGCATTCTCACAGTAAAAAAACAGTGGATCTGATAGTCTGCAATGGGTCTGATCGTGGAGCTCTTTTACTCCAGCGAAAACATGCTCGATGTTGCTACTTGGTGTGAAGGCTTTGACAAGGTTCTTTCACAGTGTAGATCTGGTTGTGTCTTATTGTTGGGTCCACCTGGAATGACTGACAGGCCCAAGGCTTTTAAAATCTTAGGTTGTGGTCATATTTGTGATAAGAATTTATCTTTATATACACAGAGAAATATCATCATAAATATCTTTGTGACTTTTATACACAGAAATAAGCTGTTTAAAGGTATATATGGACAGGTAGAGAGAGATCTTATATTCCTCAAACATAGCTAAAAGTGTTTTCTTTTAAACTTGGAAAAAAAAAAAACTTTTTCAGCATATTTTGTTAAAGTATTTTGGCATCGAACAGCAAAACGATTGCGCTGCATTCTGTTAGATGTTTATTCTATTTTTTCCCCTTTCTCTTTGGAATGAAAGAGATGGATAAAGGGGTAATGACTGATTGAAATAAGAAATTTCTGGAAGTTTATTGGTTTTGAAGAAGCTACTCTGCCTGCATTATGTACAAATCAAATGATGACCATGATGATCATTTTCAATGTCAAATGCTATCTGACTTGGGCCCCATAAAATATATATATATATATATATATATATATATATATATATATATATATATATATATATATATATATATATATATATATATATATATATATATATATATATATATATATGTATATATATATATATATATATATATATATATATATATATATATATATATATATATATATATATATATATATATATATATATATATATATATATATATATATATATATATATATATATATATATATATATATATATATATATATATATATATATATATATATATAATATATATATAGAAAATATTAGCTTATCAATCTCACACAATTGTTTTAGAGAATCCCATTTTTTTTTAAAGTACCATATTTTTCTCTAGGATAAGTCATTCAGCGTCTGAACTTCCCTTTCATTCTACGTTTTAACAAAATAGGAACAATTCCTTCCTGTAGTTTTCAATATTTATTATGCGTGATGTGGTTGACCTGATCCAGAAGCTGCAAATCACTGAGACTTTTACACCTGGGTTAAGGTGATAAGCTAATATATTTTTTTTTTTTACGGGTCTTTGTAAGACATTCCTTTTATCCCAAAAAATATGTAGTGTGCGGGTGACTGATCAAAATATTGCACCATGTTGAAGGATAAGAAATGGAAAGAGTTAATTTTCTCATCATTTATTTGTATTTTGTTTCTTCTTGAACAGATCTACCTCCAGTAACTATTGAACCTCATTCTTCAAGAACTAGACTGGGTGGTGTAGCAAGATTCCAGTGTAACACCGAAGGTATTCCACAACCACAAATTTCTTGGACATTAAATAATCAAACAGTATTCAGTTGGAATAATTCAAGGTAAGATTGCCTTTTAACTCTCAAGCATATTATCAAGATTTATTCATGAGTGATAAGAATATAAGAATTGGAAAATTGAAAACTGGTCATTGAGAGTGCTCTAGAATTCCATAACTTTAGGGGTGTAACCAGCCTTTTGAATTGGAAGGGGAGGGGGGGGGGCGGATATTTGGACCTTAAGCATATTTTCTGGACCATTTTACCAATACCATTTTACTTGAGTTAAAGGTTTCTTTTCTTTCTATGTACATTATATACCATGTACAAAAATTCTTTTTCACCAACTTCATTTGCCTTCTATAACTAACTACCTTCACCATAGCAAAAAATTTTAAAGAATTTTCTTGAAGTAGAAGTAAGTTTTCGGTACAATAACAACACATAAACAGACTATATTGCATATAGAGTTCTTTTCTGTTTTAAACTGCAGTTTTTTCACTTTTCATTTTTTAAAACTTTTTTGTATTCTTCACTGTGTTGGGTTTGTGGCAGATGGTTACTGTTGATCATAGAAGAAGATGTGATAAAATACATAACACTTTTTCATAGTTTAAAATTTATTTGGCTTTCTAGTGATAATATTAAACTTTTAATTTTCATGCAAAGCTGTTGGATGCATGAAGAGAAGTGGGAATTAAACATTACAATTGTTGGATGATACCAAGACTTGTTTTATAACAACTAAATTGAGCAAACCTTATATATTATGAAATTTGACTACAAAACTGTAACTTAAGTTTGACTTTTGCCCTGAAAATTGTTGTAGCTATTTGAGTGTTAATGAAATGCCAGTGGCAGAATATTTCACAAAGCTTGAATGACTAATAATTAACTTTGGCAAAGTTAATTAGAAGATGTAAAGAATATACAAATCTATGCTTACAAATAGATTAGAGGTGTCACTGCAGTATTAATTCCTGTGCATGCCATATTGTTCACTTCTTCGGAAGGACATTAAAATGCATATGGGGTGCTGGTATTCTCTAAATTATGTATATTTCATTTTAATATTTTCTTTATCTTTTGTTTAAAATGATATGAAAATATTCCAAACTGGAGATATTTGTCAGCTAAATATCCTGTTGGTAACAAGATAACTTCCTTTTTAACCTCACAATTCTAATTTTTTTTGAATTTTAACCAACTGTAGTGAAATAAGGCTAGTGTAGAAAACTGTTTGAAGTGATGAGCTGACAGTATACAGTCTCCTATTCTTTAATATATTTTTCGTACAGAGAATTTGGGCACAGTTCCACTGGGCTTTCGGTTAGAACAGACACTGTGCTAAAATTTCTCACAGCAATACTCAATTCATTTTAACACTTGATTTGATCAACATGAAATGTTCATTATGATTAGAATAATATTATATTTTTTGTTAAGTGTTACCGCATGTGTATTACTTTATTGCATTTACGATAATAGTATAAGTGAGATATCGTGTGTTACAGCCAAGGATACTCGCTCAACAGATTGTAATATGATTAAACACAACTTGCCTGGAGATGAATTCATTGACCTTCTCAAGGAATTGTGAAGTGTGGTCATAATTTTATCACTTAATATGTGAAATGGAAGATATACAAATTCAGGTGTGCATCTCAATCAAGGAGGTACCAAAGTCACTTTGGTACCTCCTTGTCTCAATGACATTCAAGGAGGCCAGTTAAGCTTCTGGACTTGTTTTGTTTGGAGAAACAGCAGCACATTATAGTTATTCATTTGTTGTTGTTGACTGTATTTTGTTGTCCATAAGTTCAGTATTTAGACTACATCTTTTTTCATCCGAACGATTCATAACTGCAATGATTGAAAGATTGGGCTTATCATATTAGTAGAAGATAAAGTGAAAGTGGATGGAGATGTAAAGACACATCTGTACCTTGAAGACGTGTATGGAACATAATTTTTTCTGTTCAGTTGCTTTCACCTGATATTTTGATCTGAAGTGGGGGAACAGGGAGGGGGAGGGGGGTACATATGAAAAAACTTGGGGGTGGGGCACAAAAACTGATCTTAAAAGTGTATGTGGTGCTTAGCATGCAATGCCATGCACTAAGCGACATGTGGTCCAGGGGCCTACTTAAGGGCCTCCAGTGGTGTCCATGGGTAAAGCCTTGCTCTCAGTCTACAGTGCTAGCGAGAACGAATGTGTCATGCGATTTCCCGCATCACATGGTTCATGCCGTCCATCGAGTACAAACACGATCGGATTAACTATTGTTCAGAATGCGGGGAAATCGCGATCAATAAGCTGCCTAAGTTGTACACTACAAGTACAGTTTATCTGTGGTTATGAACCAGAAAAATCTGTTTAATGTATCGCAGGAACAATGAGATCAATTATTTTGTAATTGCGTTTAATCCCTGAGGTTTGCTGTGGTTTCACGCACACGAAAGATTTACGAGGATGTTTAAAAGGGATTAAAGACTTAGGCCTTTTGTCAGTTCCGAAATCTCATCAGGTTTAAGACCAAGCATCATAGACCCCTAGCCCGTATTGTGTGTGTGAACTTCATTTCTTTTATATCTACAAGCAATCAATATCATTTTTCACAGGTCCATAAGTTCATAGTAAAAAAAAATAAAAATATTGCCTCAAGTGTTCTTTTTTCATTTAAAAAATAAAGAAGAAAAAAAAACATTCGCTACCCTTTTTTCTTATACCATTACCAGCTCATCCAGCATTTGAAATCAAGCATTTGCTGAATGTCAATAAATAAGAAATCTCTGAAGAAATCATTAATAATTCAAGTTTACCCACTCAATCAATGCCTTCCAAATCCTGATATGTTTGACTTTTCTAATGTGTATTCCATATTGATATCACTTTAAAGTCAGGCTTAAAAAATACAAGAATTATCGGAGTACCTGTAGACTTTCCATTTCCCTGCTCTGTCGCAGGGTAACTGTAGGCCTACTTTACATGTACATAACTTAACATCCACGTCCCAAAACCCAGGTCCATAGCTATCCAAAATCCATGTTAAAACAATGTGTGTAATAATCGTATGACCTGTTGGGCATGGTGAATTTTTTTATCTCCCCCAGGCCTGTAAACGCGCATGTTCAGACTCCTTGGTCACACCATTTTTTTCTTTTATGGTCACATTTACCCTCGTTGAGACAAACTTTTCTCGTACATACATAAGCATGCAAAAACCTTTAGCAACTTATCACAATGTATTGTTGGGCGTTGATGTAAATAAGTCCCTCGGTGTTCCGAAAATGTCCCTGTAGACCGACCCCTTTCCTTACAATTTATTTCAAAAGTTTCTGCAAAAAGAAAAAAAAAATATAATTATCGACTTTCTTTTGCTCTTGACTTTTGATACAATTTATTCTTAATGTATCGTTTGGCTCAGGACTTGAAAGACAACTGACACTACATACGATTCCATTAACCACGCTGTAACTTTATGTTACGATGGAATAATATTATTTTCTTGCACGTGGCAAATTTCATAAGGTTGCGGGGGAGTTGCACAACAAGCCTTCGGCGATAATTATTTCCAGATGTTTAAGAAATGCCTACAGCACAGTACAGCACAGGTTACTTGCTTATACTCCCTGCTTATACTAAACGTGAATGGTTACCATGGAAATTGAAGCTGTATGTAAGTGGTGTGCCTAGATTCTAGAAAATGTATATGATCCCGTAAAGATTGACCTATTTTTAAAAAGAATTTCTTTTAAAGCAGGGCCGACAATGAGCTCAACAATAGTTATGAAGGGGACCAGTGGCGGCACACGGGCTTAAGTGTGTGTGTGGGGGTGGGTGGTGGGTAAGCATTCTTGAATATTTCTTATCAGTGTTACTTGCCCCTCAATCAACAGGTTTCCCCCTCAATGATAAGTCCAAAAGAGGGGGAAATTTTGTCAAAAGAGGGTGTAACACGTTTTGGTAGAGAGTGGGTCAAGTTGTGAGTGGAACTAGTCAAGGTGCTGAAGAAGGACGATCAACCCGTCAAATAAACGATCACATTTATTTTTACCAGGGTTTGTGTGTGTTTGGGGGGGGGTCACCCTAGTATTTCATTGCTAACTTTTCGACATTTGGGATTATATCAGATGGTATTAACAAATTGCTCGTCATCTGTCCGTAACATTATTAATTGATCCAGAACGGTTAGTATTACCAGTTGACTCGCACATTATATTTTATACAAAAAGGCTTATAACTTTTGTTACAAGCATATTTCTTTACTCAGATGTCACTATTAATTCATTAAAATTTTCCACCATGTGGTATGGTCAAATTCACCATCACCCTAGGCCTCTTGTAATTTCTACAATCCGGACCAGTTGTCATCCCCTTCACAGGGATGGTTTTTGCATTCATATTTGTTTTGAAGTCATTTGTAAATAACATTAAACTGCATACATGTCTACATGATTAAATCGGGATTGAGTGGATACAGAGATGGTGTGATGAGATGGGGTGGTCATGGAAAGGGGGGGTCATAGGTTCAAGTTTTTTCTATTAAATATGATTATAGGAACAACAAACAATAATTCAACTAAACATATTTGTTAGAAGAAAATAATGACATTTCACGGCAGACAAAACCAGTTACATGCAAACAAATGGAAGCTTCCAATTAGCTGTCATTTGAGAATGTCAACTTGTTAGGAAAATCCAGTAATTCATAAAATGCAAAGTGCAAATGGAAGAAAGAAATACAAGTAAGAAATAAAACTTGCAGAGGTTTTTGTATTTATTTATTTCTCTTGACATATTAGTAAAAGTAGTAAGAAGCTAGCACACAAATATATATATACATATGTATATATATATATATATATATATATATATATATATATATATATATATATATCTATATATATATATATATATATATATCTATATATATATATATATATATATATATATATATATATATATATATATATATATATATATATATATATATATATATATATATATATATATATATATATATATATATATATATATATATATATATATATATATATATATATTATATATGTAAACGTAAAGATCAATGTTTAACTGACTTATCCTGTAGGATAACATTACAATACACAACGCTTTATAGATAGGGAGCATTTCCTGCTAATTGTTAGGAACTCAACGAGCCCCAGTTTGTGCAAGTGACTGACTTAAGCATTGGGCCTAGCCTTTTTTTTTTTCTTTTTCGGGAAAGGGGTTGCCTCATTGGAAAATTGATAGCTGGTTTTTTTATTTTGTTTTTTTGAGCAACTTTCTTAGAAATATTGTATTTGTATTGTGGTCACCCTGTGAGACTGACGCCACTTCAAAATAACGATACTGTGGTTCCCCTAAAAATCAGAAGCTGACTGCGTCCAGCATTTAATCAATTTTTTTAGAGGCTACACCAACAGGCCAATGATTTATTATGATGTTTTAAAGGGTGAGGGTTAAGCCCCAATAGCTAAAATTGGTCAGCTTTTTTTTTTTTTTTTTTTTTTTGTATTTCCATCACACAACCTGTCTTACAGTACATGCAATAAGTGGGCAACAAGAATATGTATTCTTTAAAGAGCATGCATATTGAAAAAAAAAAAAAAAAAAAAAATTTGACCAAACTCTACTCATCTTGAAACGTACCTGCGCAAAACAAAAAAAGAATTTTGGGATATGAATTAGGGGTTAATTATGATGTTATTCTGACGAACATGATCAAAAAATTGTCATTTGTGAATGGAAGTCTCAATGAGTAGCACTACACTATTGACTATTGTGTATTACTTCAAGCTTACATTGTTGTCAGTGGAACTGGTTGGAAGGATTAGGTAACCACAACATAACTGTCTAGTTATGTGGTTAACACTCTACTGACCAGCAAACTAGCTTAATAGGGTTTATTGATAGAAGGGATTATTTTCTGCCACACAATAGGGGATGCAGGAATCAACTTAACATTACCACCTTATCCTGTTAAATGCATTCCCAGGTAATGTAAATGACAAATTCATTCCCGCTAGCGCTGTAGGTAGCGAAGCTTAGAAAGCTCTGAAGATTCTTTGTTTTTGATGCTTTACAATGATTACCAAATTTAATTATTTAAAGCCACATTTATGCAGTTACAACGCTTCAATTGACGAAACGATGAAAATCTATGTCAGTAAATTCGATAATTGAAATAAAATCTCAGATGATCATTTAGGTTCCCTATGGGCAGAGAAGAAATTTCCCCCTGAAAAAATTAAAATATTTTGGCAAAATCATAGGATATATTTATTTAGTTGATAAAGCTATGAAAAGGTTCACATGAGCATGACAAGCAGAGAAAAATGTTTTCTGCTTATTTTTCTGGTAGTTGCCACCAATTTTCTTACCAAAATTTAATGATAATTAGGCAAAAAGAAAAATCTCATTCAATCAAAATAATGTCTGAATCGTGAACATGTTGGACCGGTATAGGCCTATATTCAGAACAAATTTAAATTCTGCGGGTACTTGGTAATTTCAGTACTTGGAAACAATGACAGAATTACAGTGCCCCTGTAGATTGTTTGGTGTTGACAGTGGTGAAACATGATGTAAAATATACCAATGATCTGTATGGAAATATTGATCAACATTGCAGTTTCTTAATGTAAAAATTAAAATATGAACGTACTTAAAATATTTTGTATGAAGAATGGTAAAAAAAAGGACAGAAACATTTAGAATTAAAATCATCAGTAACAGTGTTTCATGTAGGGTGTGTGTGGGGGTGAGGGAACCATACATTTTTAGGGGGCATAAAGTCAAGAATACCTTCAGGACAGTGGACGTTAGGGGTGGGGGAATACCCCCTGTCCTTCACTATGCAGGTAATACTTTAATTATCACAAGGCCCAGTTATAAACTCTTCATTCACTTCTGTCGTGTGATTTCCTTTTTACATCAGTCCACGATCTCCACCCTGCTCAGTGTCTCTCTCCTTCTCAATCATTCTCCATGTCATCTTAGGCCTTCCCACCTTCCTATGCCCTTCTGATTTCCACCCCAAATAAGCTATAGTGCGATCATCATCTATTTCTCTCTTTGAAACATGTCCGATCCAGTTCCATCTTCTTGTCTTATTTCATCACTTACTCTTTGTATTTCATATTTTTCATTGTTGTTCCTTTTCTCAAAGAATTGTTTTGGCCCTAGCTGGCTACAAACATACAGTAACGATTAATTAGAAATATTTCATGCTATGACAGTGGATCATTTCATCATGAAAAGTGTCAATGCTCAATCCTATTTCCATGTGGCTGCACCACGGTGCACCTGATTGTTTCTACCACATTATGACTGAATTGTGAAGTGATATCATGGAAAGTGCTCTTTTTGGAAGGTTAATTAATACCTGCTGCTGATTTTGCATGCTATATAGTCTTTTTAAGTGTAAGATTTTGAATTAAATTGGAATTAAATTTCCATCAAATATTATGCAGGTTTAAGATTATAGCAACATATTACAAACATGGTGGCTCGTAAAGTAAATTGCCTGGGATGAATGCAAATCATGTTAGATTTAATACTGTGTATGATAATGTACATGTGTACACTGGATCAGTGATGTAAACTCTATGGATAGTCTCCAGTCATATATTATTTTGAAGACAGAGAGTTGTGTGGAACCTTATACGTTTTTCATCAATAACTTTTATTGAAGAAAACTTATTGCCAAACGACTTTGTGAGACCCTTGAAATGGAGGTAAATGTTGGACGCAAGAAAAAGTTTCCATACAATTAAAGCATTTGTAAATTTTGTTCTCTGAATCTAATTGATGACGAATTTACTTTGTTTATTTGCCCTTTCCTCCATGAATTGCGTGCAAAGTACATACCAGATTATTATGTTAAGTATCCTGATAAACAAAAGTTTAAGAGCTCATTGTGTCCATGCACTAAACAATTGTGTAAATCGCTTTCTAATTATATCGTGAAATGTAAGGTATGTTCAGCACATACTATTCTTACTTATTTCTATTATCGTTTATCTGTTTATGACGATCCTCGATCCTATTCTTATTTTTATATGTTGTTGATATTTTTGTACGTATATTGTGACAAGGGCCAAGGGCCTAGTGCTCTGATTTAATCAATGAAATGAATGATCAAAACTTACATTCAAAAGCAACAGTCTTAAGGTTCAAATTGCCATACCTTGATAATGATAAAAGTATAAGCCCCTGTACTTTTATCATTATCAGGTATGGCAATTGCCTAATACCCCTGGTTTAATTACTGTAAACGTTTTGGGTTTAATCACTGTAAACGTTTTGAGTAATGTGGGAAGGCATAGAAATAGGGCATGAGGGTTTATGGAAACTGAAACTGTGTAATCAACAGTTTGTACCAGTGTTTTATCAGATTTTGAAAGAAGAAAAAGAAAACAAATAGTGAAGGCAGGTTTAGTGATTCACAAAGTGTGCAAAAGTATTTGATGTGTGTTCTACTAAATGTTTACTGTTTGTCCAACAGTTTCACACATGATCTGCTATATTAGTAGGGAAATTATTTATCAGATATGTTGAATAGTGTTATTAACATATATAGCAAGTATTTAAGAGGAGTGATTTTCTTGTTACATGTGTTAAATATGTGATAAGGTTCAGTACTTTTGTTGACAAAATGAGTAGGAAACACAGCTGCCTGACAATTTATGTTTTAATTTATAATATGCCTTCAACAATTTGTGTAGAATTTGCAGAATATTGATAAACAATTACTTTTCTGAAATGTTCAATATTTTGTGTGATTGGTTTCAAAGAGATATTTCAAGTATGATACATTGGATTCATGCCATACAGTATGTGGTACACAGATAACCCATGGTCTGTAGGTGTGACCTATTATTTTTGATAGTGATGTCATAAATATTAATGAATAGGCACAGCTTAATGTAAAATTATTGAAACGGTCATATACTATCTTAACAATCACATGTTTGTTTTATTTCATTTTTGGTATAATTATAATGTTAATTATGATGTTATGGAATTTGTATATGTGAAGGAAAACGCACATTATTTGAACAGATCTTAGCCTTTACCTACCAGACCTGGACTATGCTGATGACATTACACTACTTGAAAGAAGAGATAGCAGAGGGAACCTAATTCTACGTTCAGTTCAAAGAGCTGGTGGTAAGGTTGAACTGTCTGTCGATTGGCACCCAAATCTATTGGAATAGGCATTGGAGACACTGCAGGTACAGCCCACCTAGACGATGTACCACTGAAGACAGAAAATCACTTTCAGGCAATGGGATCCACTGTCATGTCAAATGGAAGGTTAGTCAATGAGCTCAAAGTAAGGATTGATAGAACCTTCCTTTGGCCAACTGTCCAAAATCAGCCTCAAGACTATATTACAAGTCTAAAATGCTGTTGTCATCTCCACATTTGACTCTCGATGTCTTTGCTGAATACTCAAAATCAAGTGGTTCCAACACATCAGAAACACAGAAATCAGAAACAGAACTGGTCAACCTCCAGCATCTCTTATCCTGAAGAAGTCATGTCTGAGATGGTAAGGGTACATTGTTCATATGGACAAGGCTAGACTCCCCAGAACTCTTCTGGAATGGAAACCAGAGTCTGTGTGAGAGGGAAGCGAAAGAGGGAAGATGCAGGACCCATTGGATGGATGCTGTAATGTGTGATGCTGAGGCGGTGGGAATTGAGAAGAAGGATTTGCAACCTGTTGCACGAGATTAGACAGAATGGAGGCATGTGCTTGCACAGTTCACGTCGTAGATGCCATGTTACCAGAGTGAGTGAGTGATGTAAGCTAGTGTGTACATGTCTATGATATAAAAAAGCATTGAATTTCATTAATATGCGTAGTGGGTGGGGCTTAATATGATTTTGCTAAAAAGCTTGTAAACATGATATCCAAAGATTGATACGCTCGATTCATGTCACATGTAGCACACAGATAGTCCATGGTCTGTAATTGTGCCCTATTGTTTGTGGTGGTGATGTCATGCATGTTAATGACTAGGCGGACCTAATGTAAAAATCTTTAAATGCTAATATTTTAACAACTGCATGTCTGTTTTGTTTCATATATGGTATAGTAATGGTATTAGGTGTTGTGTTTATGTTTATGGTATAAAAACATTGAATTTCATTAATATGCATAGTGGGCGGGGCTTAATATGATTTTGCTGAAAGGAACTTGTAAACACAATATCTCAAGAAAGATAAACTGGATTCGTGTCATATGTGGTACGTAGATAGCTCAAGGTCTGCGGATATGCCCTATTGTTTTTGGTGGTGATGTCATGCATGTTAATGAGTAAGTGGGGTTTAATGTAAAAACAACTTGAAATACTCATATTTTACCAACTTGTTTTGCTTCATATTGTTAAATTTCAGTTATATACAATAGTGGTCGGTGGGGCTTAATATTATTTTCCCGAAAAAAATATTCCATATTGTGCATCGGAACCTCAAAATCTTTGGTTTTCTGGTGTTTCTTTCTATGCTTGTAAATATAATGTTTTTTTTGCATTTTAGTATGTTTTGATAATGATTGGAAAATAATTAAGTCTGTGAATGGTTAGTGAATGCTTCATACCATCATCTTGTCATACTTAACTATAAAAGCATTTATCCGCCCTTTGGGGCATTCCCAGTATCATCAAGTATAAAAGTCGGGGAGGCAGTAAATCAGATCTTAGTTTTCCTTTTTCACTTATTAGCTCAACATCTATTTAATGGATTTTGAGCTTATGTGAGGCTAGCCCAAAATCCAGATATTCGTTCGGATTTTGTTCGGCGCAATCCGAATGAATTTAGCGTATATAACAACATTGGCTCAGGAAATACCACCGAATATTTCTGATTAAAATACAGCTATGTTTTCATTGGCTGTAGCGTTAAAATACCATCTGGTACATATGCTAATCAAGCTTGATATCCTGTTTGGGATTTCTCCTAATATGTAATCAAATTGAGTTATAGCTGTTCTATTTGATAGCTCGTTTGGGCTATAACTTGTTTAAAAAGTAATAAAAGGTCAAGCAACAGCTAAAATACCTTGAATGGGCTCTTTGCAACATATAATGCAATTGAGTATGTGTGGCTATAAAATCACCAAAGTGTAAATAACTCACTGATTAAAAACACCTTTGAAATCACATGCATCGCTTAGCGGAACTTCCTGTTGACAGGTAGTCTTTTGTTTGCGGCCAAATAACACCGCTCTGCATGGAGATGAAAGCCTGTAAATAACTGATTCATAAAATCACCGTTATCTATAATAACAGGTAAATTAAAGGATCAAGTCTTATATGAAAGGGGACTTCGAAATTGCATTAGTCCATAGTTTTGAAGAATTTTGCATTTTAAATCTCACCAAAAATGACTGCAAAATGTTGTTGTCATTTGGCACGATCAGAATGATTTTAGCATGTATAATAACATTGACTCGGGAAAATAGCACTGAATATCTTATTGGTTTGAGCCTTAAAATATAGTCTAACACATGCGCTAATTCGGCTCAATATCCCATTTGGGATCTGTCCCACAGTATAGCTACATTGGAGTATATCATTTGTTGTTTTTAGCTTGTTTGGGCTTTCTATAACTTGGCAATGCTTGGGTTTAAAAGCTAAGGGATTGCTCAAAATAGCCATAGGGAGAACATTGCATGCAGTGCAGTAGGAAGAGTGGAGTGGGGAGGGGGGCGATTAGCAGCAACTTTTCATGGAAACCTAATTTACCAGTGAAATATTTGCACTAGAGTGGTGAACCTTCCTACACCACTGATTGCATGTTTATTGTGATAGAAGCAGAAAGATTAATTAATTCTATGCTGACTTTATCATGTCAATTGCTTACTTTCAAAGGAACACCCAACACCTGGGTGTCCCCCAAGGCAGCATTCTCTCCCCCACTCTCTTTATCCTCAAAATTAACAGCATCACCAAAACTTTCACCCCCAACATCAAAAGCTCTCTCTATGTCAATGTTTTCACTATCTACTCATCCTCTTCATGTTTCCATACTCTCCAAAATAGGCCACAACACTGTCTGGATAGTCTGGCTCACTGGAGCGACTCCAACGGTTTCAACTTTTCAAAGACAAAACTGTTCTCATCCATTTTAATAACAGCAACTCCTTCCTCCGCCCAATCTCTGCCTCAAAGATTCCATAATCCCCAGCAAAGACAGTTCTCGCTTTCTCGGAATCACTCTGGACTCCAAACTTTCCTATCTCCCCCACATCAACACCTTCAAAACAAAATGCCACAAAATCCTTAATCTCTTCAAGGTCCTTTCAAGCACTGACTGGGGAACAAATTGGCTCACTCTGCTCACCTTATACCGCCCCCTCCTCGGATCCAGGCTGGATTATTTCAATTTCATCTTTGCTTCCGCTTGTAAATTTTACTTGAAACACCTGGAGGTCTCTGAGAACACTGCCCTAAGGCTTTGCCTTGGCACCACTCACACCTCTTCTATCACCAGTCTCCACGTTGAGGCCAATGAACTCCCCTTTGACCTCCGTTGCACTAAGGCCGGCCTTTTGTTGCTCTCCGCATCCTCACCGATCCACGAAACCCTTGCTTCCATTCCATCCGTTCTCCCTCCTTCTCCAACCTCTTCAATCTCAACAAAGCATCCCCACTTTTCGGGATTCGGATGCACTCCCATTTCTCCAAAGCCAACATCAACATTTTCTTGATCACCAGATACACCATCCCACATGCACCATCCCACCTACATCCACCTGGACTATTCACCCCCTCCCCTCCCAAGGTGTACCTTGGTATTTCCTCCTTCACGAAAACTCTTTACAACCCAGCCTTTTTCCACTCCAAATACTGCCAAATCAGTAGACATTTCCATGACTACTCCATCCTCTTCACCGACGGCTCCACACGGAAGGCTCTTCTGCAGCCACCGCCGCCTGTCCCTGCCTCACCTCTCCCCAAGGCTACCCGACGGCACCTCTATCTACTCTGCCGAGGCAAAAGCCATCCTCCTAGCCTTAAACTTCATAGAACTCTCTTTCTGCCCCTGTTTTGTCATCATCTCTGACTCTAAATCTGTCCTCACTGACATCCTCAACATGCTCTGGCCCAACCCTCTCATTCTACAAATCCTCAACAAACTCAACACTCTCTCCTCCTTAGGAAAGAATATTATCTTCTTCTGGATTCCCAGCCATGTCAGCATCCTTGGCATTGAGAAAGTCGGCAGAGCCGCCAACAAAGCTATGTCAAACATCGCCTCTCCTTTTTTTATTCCACACTCAGACCTCCGTCTCTCCATCTCCAACTACATAAAAAAAACCTGGGAAGACTCCTGGAATCACGAAACTAGTAAAAACTCCAAACCATCAAATCCAAAGTCAGGACCAACACCCCTCTGCACAGCTGCAACCGCAGGGAAGACATTCTTGTCACCAGCATCCGCCTCGGCCACTCCTCTCTCACTCACTCTCATCTCTTATCTGGCTCACCTACCCCTTTCTGCCCCACTTGTAACACTGATCTCTCCATCAAGCATATCTTCGTAACCTGTCCCTTATACCAGAACTCCAGATCTCTTCTCTCCTCACTATCCTCAATCTGGAATCTTTCCGAAAACAATTCTTCCTCAAACATCATCAACTTCTTCCGCAACAACAACCTCTTCCACCATGTTTAACTTCCCCTTCCCCCCCCCTCCCTCCTTCTACACCTAACCTTACTTACCTTTTTTTTTTCTTTCTCTTTCTGTTTTTCCCCTTTTCTCTTTTACAAACCTTCCTTTCCTCACTCTCCTAAATCTTACACCATAATTATTTACCATATGGGAATGTTTTACCTAAAAATGTGCATAAGAAAAACAATCGCGAAACTAGCTGTGATGTATTACAGAAAACTATAAATAAACTTGGTAGGATTTGGATTGTACCATTATTGTGTGGGTTGGTTTTAAGAACGAAGTCATTTAAACAATAGTTGAATACTTTTAGTTTGCATGCAGTGAAGGCCAAGTTCGTTAAGATTTTCTTTGAGGGCGACAAAATTACGGATTTATTAACAGAAATGAAAGGCCGTTGATGTGTGTATATTTATCATACAAAAGTATTATGTGGTGGTTTAACAGTTTTGAGAGTGTTTACGCATGGCATTATCATAGCCAGGATTGTCACTCTTGATATTACCAGTGACCGTCAGTAGCTGAGATGGCATATGGGAGAGGGGCGGTACAGCATGAGGAAGAGGGTGGGACGGCATGTAGGAGAGGGTGGAACGGCATGTAGGAGAGGGTGGAACTGCATGCTGTGTTTGACGGCATAGCATGCCACATGTGGGATGTAGGCCAAGTGGAATGGAACTTTAGACAACATTTTTTTAACAACTAGCCAGTTCCAATAAAATATCTTTAAAGCAAACAAAATGAAATTTGATTTAATGCACACACAACTTTAGTTCAAAAGTTTTTAGACAAGGCATTACTGATGAGAAACATTTTTAAACTCGTTTTTCTAAAACAAATGTATGACAAACTGTACTTGTGCTAAATAGAAAACAAGAATGCAGGGATAAAAAAATATATAAAGAAGTTTATTTCAGATATATAATAAACAGATATTAATCATACAAAAAGTTTAACAGATAGCATACAGTAGTTCCTAATTTTGGAATCATAATCATGCAACCTAATGTTGTCGTTTGCCTCGCTCTTGCATTTCTTCCTTTGTTCATGATTGTTGTCAATATTTCAGCCAAATAATGTTTAAATTTGATAAATACAGTTATTTGATAAGAAATATATCTCAGTGTAACAAAATACACAAGAAAACTAAAAATGGAAGAAAATCAGTTCAAATCTGACATTGCAAAACCTTATTCGCCTCTTCACAGCATGTTTAAGATACACAAACAACAGAAACCCTCTGCACACAATAGTATGGTCCATGCAGCTCGGCGTGCTAAGATTATGTCAAAATTAGATTAAAGGGTTTCATAAGAGGACGCGAAATTTGTTCTCTCATCGATTTATATTTGTTGGAAAGTATGAGCCTTTTTTTGCACCAATCACGTTGGATTTTATATTTAGGTAAACATATATATGTTAATTGTCAGGTCGTGAAATGGACTCCCAAATACTTTTATTCATAAGTTACAAAGGTCAAAACAGCGATAACCTTGTGATTTTGCTTGTGCTCCCATTAAAAAACAAGAAAAAACTTTTTATAGTTTACAAAGTACCATACTTTGTTTTGGAATAAATAAATGAAAATGGTCTCAAATGATAGATAATGAAATCAGGTTCTCTATTCCATTTTAAATGGAACAAAATATTCTGAGACTCTTTAGTTATAACGTTTGAAGTGCAAAAATGTGTGATTTTTCAGAGCTTTTGCACAGTTAAGGGATTATCGCAAGCGTAGGAACCAAACATTTCCATATGACCCTCTTGGCACATTTGACTCTGACTGTCGGGGTGCTATTAAACATCTACAAACCAAACCATACCATCCTGTCAATTTTATCAGTCCTAAAAGATAAGAGAGTTGCATAATTTAAATAAATCATTATCAAGAGTTGCAATTTCCTGTTGGCCATCATTTGTGGCCATCATTTGGGGACAGTGAAGCCTTTTACCATATTCGCCCGATGGGTCAACATTGGTCCTGGCTCCCCAATCTCTAACCCATAGGCGGATTTTGCCTACGAAAGTGGGGAAAAGTCAAAAGTGTGTGTTGGGGTGGGTGGTGAGGGGGGTCACAAAATTACACTTAAGATACATCACATTACCATACAAAAGTAGCCATTTTGGACAGAAAGTGAGGGTGGGAAAATGCCCGTCTTACTCCCCCAAAATTCTGCCTATAGCTCTAACCAAATTTGTAGGAACCATGGGCAAAGGGGCATGTTTCCTCCACAATTTCGAAAACTGACAAGAGTGCCCCTTTTAAATGAAAAGTCTTCCTCAATTACTGTTAAAAACGGGCCTTTGGACTTGATTTTCTACTCACTCCCCCTTGCCTCAAGCTCCTTCCGACACCCATTGGTCCCATCTTTGGGTCCCATAACACAACCCATATAACAAAGATATCACAGTGTCATTGTTCAGGGTTAGACCCAAATGGATTTTGCCCAGGACCTGTAAGGTTTACCCACCCTTCAGGGCATACCCATACTTTGTTGTGCCACTGCTAATAATAAAGACTTTCCTAACAACCCAGCCTATACCCACTGAACTGCCCACCAACAAAAACAGTCTCATACCCACCCAATAGTATATATTGAGCTACTACATCATTGATATTCTTACATTAGCATCACAACGATATTAAAGCTCCTGCTTCCATCCCCCCCCTCACCCCCAAAAAAAAACATCTAACAAGTATTTCTTTCCTAGCAATCCCAGCCTACTTAAATTAAAGGATTAGTTCAGTGGTCAAGCATGTTTATCTTATATGAAACAGGACTTCAAAAACAAAGTGGTGAAGAAAGCATTCAAAAATCTTATTCCTCTAAGGAGGTCGTTAAGTTTAAAGTTTGGTATCATTTGTGTAGAAACGACTGAAATCAGACTAGTTGTGATGTCATTGCCTCAGATTCCTCTAAGTCTTTATGTATTATGTCATATATTGTCTTGCGATTTTGTGACTTAAAAACCATGGGATATGTCAAAAAAGTAGTAAAAGTGAATCTAGTAAGAGTATTTATAATATACCACCTGAAGAAAGTTTGAGGGAAAATGATTTAATTAGTAAAAAAATTCAATAAAACATTCTTTAAAATACATAAAGATTTTGTGGAATCTAAGGTTGTGACATCACAACTAGTCTAATTTCATTCGTTTTTACAGATATGATACCAAACTTTAAACTTTAATATCTCCTTAACGGAATAAGATTTTTGAATGCTTCACCATTTTTTTTTTTTTTTTTAAGTCCCCTTTCATATAAAATAGACTTGAACTAATCCTTTAACTATCCACCAACAAAAACTGGCTTGTAAACTCACTAACACTCACTGCTCCCTTCTCCTCAAATGGAGATTAAGGCCTTCAGCACAGAAACCCATCTCTTTCTGTCTTGTGCCACTTCACTGATTTGTTCCAGCTCCCCAATCTGAGCATCTCTCTCTCCTCCTCTACCATTTGCCTCCAAGTTGTTTTTGGCCTGCCTCTTTTTCTTTGCCTATCTGGTGTCCGGGACAAAGCTACCTTTGAATTATTGGTGGCATCTCTACATAACATATGTTCGATTTCTTTACATCTTCTCTCACGAGTTGTTATGCTTGTCGGTACCATCTTTGTCTTTCTATACAAGTCATTATTTGAAATTACTGTTGGCCATACAGTAGGACTTTTAATATTTGCGTAGGCAGTTTCATTGAATTCTACTTTTTTATTGTTGCCCTTATTCATTCTCCATGTGCATGATCCACATAGAAGCACAGACATAACATTTGTTTGAAATATTTGTAATTTTGTCCTTAAGCTGTAGTTGTTAGATTTCCAAATATTGTTTAAGGGGATGAAAGTGTTTCTAGCTTCGCCAATTCTTCTCATTATGTCAATCAGTGTTCCTCCATCTTTTGTCAGGGTGGCTCCTAAGTATGTGAATTTATTAACGTCATCCACCCCTTTTCCATTCACTGAAAAAGTATCTTGCCTTCTATATTAATTCTCATCACCTTTGTCTGCTATTATTCATTGATAGCCTACATATCCGGCATTGTATAAAGTCCTGAAGTTTTGTCTTGTAAATGATCCCATTTGCTTGACAATACGGCTATGTCATTGGCGTAATCTAAGCCTTCCAGTAGGATGCAGAAGTTCAACCTAATGCCATTCCTGTGACCATTGACAGTATGTCGCATTACCCAGTCGAGTGCAATGATGAACAAGAAGCCTGACATGGGACATCCTTGTTTCACATGTGTCGCTACATTGAACCAATCTGATGTTACACCTTCATACAGGACTGCGGATTTACTTTCATCATACCACTGCTTTATAATATTGGTAACCTTCTGTGGTACACCATAGTGGCTCAATATATCCCACAGCTTTGCTCTGTCAATACTTTCAAAGGCCTTTCTTTTTAAAGTCAATAAAATTAATGTATAAGCTAGACTGCCATTCTATACACTGTTTTAAAATGTTTCTGAGGATGAATATCTGTTCACTAGTGCCCCTTCCTTGCCTAAATCCTGCTTGCTCAGGTCTAAGTAGCTGCCAACTGCATCCTTTATTTTGTCAATAATGATGCGTCCCGTGGTCTTGGTAGTAGTGAGATCCCTCTGAAATTATCGCATATCGTAAGATCACCCTTCTTCGGTATTATGGTAATTAAGGCTTTTCTTCCAGTCATTAGGCACTGTTTCCTCTGACCATATTTGGTTAAACAAGCTGTGTAGTTCATTTACTGCTTTTGCATCAATGTTATTTACACCTGCAGCTTTGTTGTTTTTCATACTTTTGTTGCTTTCATGATTTCATCTCTATTGACTGATTCCAGGGAGTTGTCATTTAGATGACAACTTTCTGCTGATTCCTTGTTGATACCTGCTAATTCATGTTCTGCTGGTGCCATTTCTTGTTGGAGACGTTTATATGTATGTTGAGCTACTACGTCATTGATGTTCTAGTATTTTAAGTATTTATCAAGGACAACTACTGTAATTAACCCTTACTCTACCAGTGCATTTGAGATTACAGTGTTATTTTGGGAACTTTTTGGAAAGGGGCTTTTTCACAAATTTATTTTCATTTTCTATTGTAACAAGTTTATGTTATTTGAAAGCTAAGACTGGACTTCCTGTTGGCTTGTATAATTTTTTGGTCAAATATGCAAATTTATGCAAATGAGTCATTCAGATTCACTAGATGACCTAAAACTGCTATCTTTGTGACATTCTGCTCTCTTGTGGCTAATTACAAAAAAAGTATTGATAGAATTTATGAATTGTTGAAAGAAAGACCTTTTATTTGATATTACTAATAATTGTTTTGGAGCAAGGAAAAAATGACCTGATTTTGCCAATGATCTATCTGATAGGATTTGGCACTATACTTTCCCATAAACATCCGTTGTTCCTTTCTATGACACACAAAACTAATGTAATATAAATAGGAAATGTTTCCACCATTATTTCAATTAAAATGATATTTAAATGATATGCAAATGAGAGAATTTACCTAATTTATTATGCATAAACTTTAAATTGTCAGTTTATGACCCAATTTCAGCCATTTGGAAGCTTTAAAAATACTTTTATTTATTTAGATTACACTGAATGTCTTGTAGAAACATGCTTCTGTTGATTCCATCAGGAACTCTTGGTGAAAAGGAACTCAAAACTGGTTCAAAACATCAGTAATCATGTTCACATTGCCAAACTTGGTATCCTTCACTGACAGTTGGTTTCTGATATGAAATGTTAACAAATTTGTTCAAATACTGGAAAATACTTAGGTGAAATACAATTTCATCTCTTTCCAAGGAAGTAAAGGAGGGGGAGGCCTGTTGGAGTGGGATCTTTTTTTTTATATATAAATATTTATAACAACACTAGGTCTAGCCTACTAACACACTAACCATAGGACCTGGATTACAAGATTACAAAGTTGTGACAAACTACCCACCATGCTTATTTTAATACCTGGTGATTCGGGTTGAAGATATTCTAATGGGGAAATTGAACAACTTTACCATTTCCAATGCATCTGTGGATAGTTTGTAACACTTTTAGAAAACAAAATATGAAAAATCAAAAGGAAAGTTGAATTTAATTGAAATATTGAAATGTATATTCTAATGGGGAAATTGAACAACTTACCATTTCCAATGCATCTGTGGATAGTTTGTAACACTTTTAGAAAACAAACATATGAAAAATCAAAAGGAAAGTTGAATTTGATTTAATTATACACTTGATCAGAATTACAAATTGCAAATTACAAAGTTTAGATATATACATAGAAGGAAAAAAAATGATGCTGACAGTGATGGAGGCAGAACTTGCTGAGATGGATAGATGAGCAAGAGAACCTGGTAAGGAATGCTGTTGGAAGACTGTCAGCAATGGAGGATGGCAGAAGTTCAGCCGCTATAATTCTAGAATAAATAAATTCTTGAAGAAAAAAACTGTTAAATTATGATAAAGGTCAATTGCTAAAATGTAGTCTACATCCCTAAATTGTAATGCATTAATTATTTTAATAAAGCTGAATTGCTCAATTCTAATAGCTCTAAATATCTATTGTCCTACGAGAGGGTAGAGAAGGCCGAATTGTACAGCAATCTACTACAGCAATTATACTACTATTGGTTGTAATTTCAGCAAAATTAAAGTGTAAAGTGTAGCTTATATTTTTATGTATAACTAAAACCCATCTAACAGGATTAAATAAGGATTAAGCACACTTGAGCAACAATTATACATGGTTCAGAAAAGCCCCCACTAATACCTAATACTTGCACTGTCTTTCATACACACACACACATCAATTGCAACTGAAGTATTTTGCAAAAGAAATATTTTGCGTTATATTTTATAGCACAGTTTGATAATGAAAATATCATTAAACCTCAGAGAGGTTGTATATCTCATAATTTATATATATATATATATATATATATATATATATATATATATATATATATATATATATATATATATATATATAATATTATTTATATATATATATATATATATATATATATATACATATATATATATATATATATATATATATATATATATATATATATATATATATATATATGTATATATATATATATATATTATATATAATATATATATATATATATATATATATATATATATATATATATATATATATATATATATATATATATATATATATATATATATATATATATATATATATATATATACACACACACACATATATATATGTATATATATTTATATATGTATATATACATATATATATATATATATATATATATATATATATATATATATATATATATATGTATATATATATATATATACATATATATATATATATATATATATATATATATATATATATATATATATATATTATGTATATATATTTATATATGTATGTATATATATATATATATATATATATATATATGTATATATATACATATATATATATATATATATATATATATATATATATATATATATATATATATATATATATATATATATATATATATATATATATGTATATATATATATATATATATATATATATATATATATATATATATATATATATATATATATATATATATATATATTTATATATATATTCATTCCTACATCATTTTGTAATTCTATTTGATTTGAGTTCATAAGAGTTCATTGACTATAAATTTGGTAAGAAAAATGAAAATTATTAAATAATGAAACCACAGTTCTACACTGCTAGAGATTACAACCAATATCTACTCATTGACACTTGAGATGGCAGACTGAACTAAGAATTATATTCAACATGACTTACTTCAACTTATTGACCTTAAAGCCAAATAGGAACTTGTCCATTGATATAAACCCACCCTTGATAATGTTTTCATGTCCTGTGAACAATATTGCAAGTTAGAAGAAAAAGCACAGGTGTTGAACTTTTGACTTCGATACTCAAGGAAACTGATTCTACATTTTGAACCAATCATTTGTTTATCAACAGACAAATTCCTACCTGGTTTGTAGTGTGATGCAAAGGATTCTACAAGTTTATCTAGTAAGTGACGCACTTTGAATAACTTGTTGACAGCCCTTTCCCCAGCATTTTACATCATCTTCCTATTGTCTATGGTATGGAGGAATCGTGCTATCTCCTGGTGGAGGTTCCGAGACATTACTGAACTGTAGAAAGATGTGTGAAATAATTCATTGTTAGACCAATAATCAATCAAAGAAGGCATTGGTTTTATACCCATGCTTAGTGTCAAACCGATGAATGCCATAATTTCTTCCCTTGTGAAAGGCTGAAAATTAGCCTGCACCCCTCTCACTTGCACAGCATAGCGGCTCGACTCCTTCACTAAATTATCAAAAATTGTATCGGTTAGATACAGTCTCACATAATCCAGCTCTAAAATGGCCATCATAGTAGCTGCTGGCAACTCACTGCGACCGGTGAATGAAACATCTTCGTTGCTGTGAAGCTGCAGATGAAGAAAGAAAACAAAATTTATCCTAATTGAATGAATGATTTCAATGACCTAGAATGGGAAAGAATTGTTAGATATGCTTTATATTTCTTTATTTGACAATGAATAATAATTATAATGATGATGAATATTTCTATTGCGCTGGTATCCATCCATGGATGCTCATGCCGCTTTGCATATAATCACTTATAGTCAAACAGTCAATAAATATAATCCACTTGGTGTTTATCTTACTGCTCTCCAAATTTGCAAAGTCATCTGCTATACGTTGTTTTTTTTCTTCAAATAAAATAAATTAATTGTGCAAATTTGTTCACTTGACTTACTTAAATTTGATCTTCCCATTCCCATGTATGAAAGGTCACATGTCTGGCCCGGTCTCTTTCCAATAGCACTTCCTATCGTTGTTGTTGTTGCTGGGCTGCAGAAATGTCAGCTGATCTCTCGATCTCCTGCAACCAAGTCTGCCTCCTGCTTTCCCTCTCTTTGAAAGATCTCATCTCCGCTGCAGTGGGCTTTCCTCTTCGTGGTGATGATGGGCATGTCACTGCAGCGGAACAACCGGAAGAGGGGACTGGGTGTAACTTTGGGGGTCTGCCCCTCTTTTTCTTCTTGGGCTGTGAAGGAAAAACAGGTGACTGGTCCTCTTGCTCAGTGAGGGTTCCCTCGAATACCTCTTGTTGTACCTGCAAAAAATACCAAAATTCAGTTGAAATAACTTCCATTCTTTTTTTATATGAATGAATCCCTCCCTGTACATTAGACCTATAGATCGCAAATAGAAACTGCAATGCCTGATGGGGTATAAAATGTGTCGAAGGCAAGCTATGCATGCATACGCATATGCATAGAAAGCCCTTTTGCCCCTTTTTGTATTTCATCATCCATAGCGGTTTCTATTGCAATAAGGTCTATGCCCCGGGGATAAGCTTTTTAAGCCGGGGAGTACATGACAGTTAGAATGCATTTGTCAGCTTTACAGCAGTCCTTAAAAAGTGTAGACCCGATTTTAAGGAACAACCAGGCTGTATTTCATCAAGGAAGAAGTTGCGCGTAACAGATCCACATTCTTAGAAGGATCATGGATGGATTTTGAGATTACCAGCTTCCTCTTATAGTCACATTCATAGACTTCAAGAAGGCCTTTGATTCCATCAACAGAAAGGTTATGTTCCATGTGTTACGACATTATGGAATACCAGAAGCTGTGCTCAACGCCTTAAGCACACTCTACAAGAACTCAAAAAGTGCATTTATGGTAGATGGCAGCATATCTAATTCTTTTGATGTCTCGACCGGTGTTCTACATGGTGATGTTCTGGTTCCATTCCTATTCATAGTGTTAGTAGACTTTCTACTAAAGAAGGCCACCTCTGATCTTGACTCTAGAGTTGTAACACATCCTTGTCGCTCCAGTCGTTATCCAGTTAAAACTTTAAATGACTTGGATTTTGCTAATGACATTGCTCTATTGGAATCCGCTATTCCTGGGCACAGGCCCAGCTGACAAGAACTGCCACCACAGCAGAAGAACTTGGCCTCATAATAAGTGTATCCAAGACTGAGTATATGATTGTTAACTGCCATCCCTATCCAACACTTTAAGCATACAGTGAACTTATCAACCATGTTTCAGATTTCAATATCTTGTTTCCAAAATGGAATCTGCTGCAAGCGACCTAAAAAGACGAAAAGCATTAGCTTGGTGCTATTTCTGGAAAATTGAATATCTGTGGAGAAGTCCCCAACTATCCATCTCTGCAAAAGAGAAATTATTCTACACTACCTGCGTGACTATCCTCCTCTTTGGCTGTGAATTCTGGGTGTTGTCCCAGGACATGGAGTGCAAAATCAATGCTTTTGCTACCTCCTACTTTAGGATTATGCTAAATATAAAGACTCAAATGCCAGCATATATGACATGACCAACACTGAGCCTCTTATCCACTGTGTAAGGAATCGCCAACTGAGATTCATGGGACACATCCTTTGTCTCCCAGAGGAGGTGCTTGCTAGAAGATATGCTCTCTATACATTCCAACTCATGACAAAAGAAGACCGGGATGTCCACGCACCTCTTATGTTAACTACATTTAAAGTATGTTAGGGTATGATGACGACATCCAAGCAGAACAGATAGTCACACTTGCCAAAGATCACTATGCATTGAGAAATCTTGTGGTCGCCTGCTCCATATCTGAAGGATGATGATATAATGTTTGTGTTTTGAAATTAAGTAATCACAGCGGCATAGCTATGGGAAGGGGGTCCACGGGCAATACCGGCCCCAAAGATTGGCTCCCTTCCAGGACCCAATAATTGCTTCAAAATAAAGGATTTCCCACTAAATGGGACTGCTTTGCTCCCAACATATACATCTCTTGCCTTCAACATGCATTTCTTTCCCTTAACATGGGATGGCCTTTTCCCTAAAAGATTTTAATCCAACGCCACTGCACCACAAGTTGCACAACTTGACAACATGGAATTGGGATTTCACGAAATAGGTATATGGACACTTTGACAATAATGAATTAGGGTTTGTCTTCAGAGTTTCATCCAAAATTACTATTAAAAGGACAATTCATGTTTATGATTACCTCAGATTTTTGTGACCCATTTACTTGTTTATAGTCCTAACAAGTAAACAATCCCAGCTAAATTATAGGCTCTATGTTTTATCTTAGATGTGCACTAGGCTAGTAGGCCAGGCTTATTATGATATTTGAAAAATGCACTCACCATCTCAGGAATTTCTTAAAGCACACTATCCATTTCAGCATGTTCTGAAATTCCCTGGGCTTCTTCTGGGTTGGGTCCATGTACTAAAAGATCCCCATCACTGTCTTCATCTTCCGATGAGCCTTCCGGCTCTTCTTCATCCTCAGGTTCATTTAGAAACAAGAGTCACAAGGCATTTCTGCAGATATCAATGACGCCATTTTATGACACCATTTTATGTCAAAGAATCTAAAAATAATGTGAGTCACGCAGCTATTACGACGTTGGAGGAACGATTGAGGGGTATGTCTTTTATTGCAGCAATCCATATGAAAGGCCATTTTCTTTGCTACAGAAATGATTTTGAAACTTTTAATTACGATATAGGGGTGAATTACACAATTTTTTTAAGAAAAAGGGTACAAAAATCACAAAATTTGACATATTTTACAAATAAAACAAAAAATATGGCTAGGTATAAGCAAAATTTGATTAAATTTGGACAGTTTCATTTGTCTACATATTAGATATAAGAAATAATCAAAATTTATTTACCATGCAACGTTTGTACATTTTCAAGAAAAAAACAACAACATTGTTTGGGACATTTTAAACAAAAACTTAAATTTCTGATTGTTTGGACAAAATTTACTGCAAAAGGTCAGTGAAGACCCCCCCTTTCCCCTCTCCCCCTCCCCTCCCCCCTCCCCTCCCCTCCAACCCCAAGAAACAATATTATGAAAAATCTTTGCAATAAAACTATTCACACCCCTACAGGATTTTGGTAAGGTCCCAATTTTTTGTTGTTGAAAAAGGTAGTGTTAAATTGGCGATATTGCCCCTGCGCGGTAGAGTAAAGCTTAAATAAATGCATTTGATGAATAAATTATTCTTGGATGGTGTTGTTAATTAGGCTCATAAATAGTTAACATCATTCTTATTTTTACTTCTTTTTCACAAACTAAATGATCTATAGAATCTTCTGTTAAGTGTTGTTATGTACTTTCATATGGTCAATGAGCATGAAATAAGACTGCAAAATACTCTAAAACTGGCTCAGATTCAAGTATTTGCTATGCAAACTAAAACAGCTACTATGTTAAGGTGAAAGTCATCATCATACAATGCAGTCAAGATCATTTGCATCTTTTAAAGAAAAACAAAAACACTGGTTAATCTCATTGTGGATAATGATAGCACATGACATTCTTTCTACTTGGAAATTTTCCAGGAACTGTTGATGAATATTCCCAGGGGTTTGTTTTGGTTAAAAAATATTGCTTTGACAAGTTGATGTGTGAAATGAATTTAAAGCAATACATGTTCTATAAGGGTTGGAAGAACGGGGCTGAATACAAGTTGAAGTTGGACATCAATTTTCAAAAAAGCTCTAAACCTCCACTGGCTCCCCAGCAGCATCAATTCAATTCAAATTTCCTTTTAAGGTGTAAATACTCATTACAGGTTTAACCTACTCCTAACTCATCAATACCTTAGATCTTCTGTATTTTCAACCCAAATCATAAAATCCGAACTAATCATGTAGTACTTTGCTGACAGATCTTCTCTTGTTATAGTCCTGAGAAAAGCCACACAAATATGTGCTGTATGTCTGTTCACTTTCAAGAAAGTATTGGAAAGTAACTATTTTAACTTGCATTTCAGGAGTGACTGTCTGCCTCTGAAGTTAGAGCGGCAAGCAGGGATACCAGGGATATGGTATTTAGAATACATATCCCTGGATACACTTGTCCCTCCCTGGATACGGGTGTCCATCCCTGGATACGGGTATTCCCCCTCCACTGGGTACGGATGCCCTCCCTGGATACGGGTGCCCCTCCCTAGATACGGGTGTCCCCCACTTGATACGGGTGCCCCCCACTGGATACGGGTGCCCCTCCCTGGATACAGGTGCCCCTCCCTGGATACGGGTGCCCCTTCCTGGATACGGGTGCCCCTCCCTGGATACGGGTGCCCCCTCTGGATACGGGTGCCCCTCCCTGGATATGGGTGCCCCTTCCTGGATACGGGTGCCCCTCCCTGGATACGGGTGCCCCTCCCTGGATTCAGGTGCCCCTCCCTGGATACGGGTGCCCCTCCCTGGATACAGGTGCCCCTCTCTGGATACGGGTGTTCCTTCCTGGATATGGGTGCCCCTTCCTGGAGACGGGTACCCCTACCTTAAAACAAACATTTCTTGATTTTGGCACTATATTTTATTGATTGATTGATTAATGGATGATGATATGTGGCCATTTTCAAACGTGAGTTTTACATCATTCAGAGACCCTTAAGTGCCCATATATTTCCACACAGACTGAGCTTGTGGATCATGAATAACATTTTATGTTGAACTTGGGACAGATATTAATAACTATCAGTTGGATGTCTATATGCCATTGGTTGTCTTACTTATGATTCAAATTGGGTGTGTGAGTGACAACAATTTTTGGACATGGGTATCTGACTGATTCATTAGAATAAGATTTGTGCCAAACCAACTGTACAAGAAAGGTGTCAAGAATATGGCATTTACCGTGACAGTCAACCCATGTAAGTTTGGGTTGCTTATCAAAAAATTTCCGCTCTTACAAGAAATAATTTCACTAGCTTTCTTGTGAGTGACACGACATAATAATTGTGAGTGACACGACAAGTGCAAATCTATCATTCTTTATTCCTACACAGCAAGTTTTTGTGAAAATGGTATAATCAAGAACATAGCATAATGCAACAAGCGTTAAACACTGAACACTTTGAGGGGAGTTCCAGAGATAAAAAAGATACATTCTATCAACAAATAATACTCCAAGTTACTATCAGTATCTTAATAGAGAGTATCCAAATCTCCATGCATAATTGCACTTTTTAACATCCCAATTATACCCTGTCATCAAATCCTTATTGTTCAAAGTAGTAAAATGCAATTCAATTGATAAGAAGAGAATAAATATTTTCAAAGTATTTTAGTTTCGAACAATAGGGATGCTTCTTGCCATTTTTCAACTTTTCTCTCATGTCCATTTATGTTTGAAAATGGCCATACAGTACGTATTCTTATAAAATTAAGTCTGTACATGATGGTGTCTATAGATGTAGGAGACTTACTGTAGATGGGCTTACCATTTTGGGGAGGCTTGAAAAAGATTTAGGGGGCAATTTCTAAAATCAAAATAGATATTCAATATCATTAGATCTACTTTTATTCATGACTTAAATTTCTGCCAATGACGAGCCTGTATTGTTGAAGTATTATTTGTTTTTGAAAGTCCTGAGAAGGATGGTTGTTTTGTGCATGTACATCATAATTTGTTAAAGATGTATGGACATCAATGATGTATGTTCTCAACATATATTTTGAGGTGCCAGGGTATAAGCCTGTTTTGGTAGTTAAAAGTTTGGGTGCTTCATGAACAGTAATTGAGGGGCACTTTTCATTTTTTTTTAAAGGGGCACTTCAGTGTTCAAAAAAGTGGATTAATCTTGCCTCCTCGCCCATGGTCCCTACTTAAATGGTTTGAACATTTCAGTGGAGCAAAGGGGCACTTTCCCCACCCTCACTTTTTGTCCAGATGGATACTTTTGTATGGTGATGTGTTGTATTTTAGCATGATTTTGTACCCCCTTCCCCCCCACACACACACACACTTTTGACTTTTCTCCAGTTCCTGTAGGCAAATCGCACCTATAGGTTTGAGATTGGGAAGCCAGAGCCAGGACCAATGTTGACATTACCCATTGTGTGAATAGGTAAAAGGCTTCTTTTGAAAATTACTGCTTACAAAATTATTGAAGGCATGCCTCTTCCCACCTCGACCCTCATTGCCGGTGCCCCTGTAAAAATGACATGCTTTAGTTGTGTCAAATAAACACTAAATGCATGTAACAACTTTATGTATCATGTTATTTTTGTGAGTGGATTTCTATTTGTTTTTAAGCTTCTAGAATGACAGAATAATTTCATATAAGTTTCAAAAGAGTGCCTCCAGCCCGGTCCGCCATCAACTTTTAATAGGGTACCTCCTATTGCGTCTTACTTTAGTGCAAGGGGCAAATCTTATGTCTTCGGCAAACATGGAGGGGGAGGGAAAGGGGGTTCAATTTAACCATAACACGTGCTGGAAAATATATTTTCCCAACAAAAAAAAAAAAAAAAAACTTAAAAGGCATTAGGGAGAAAAATGAATTCATTGGATGTTTGAACATAAAAATATGCTTCTAACAAAATTTATGGCTGTATTGTATGAATTATAATGGGTGGATCATAGGTAATTCTAACCTCTTCTGGCCAATTATCGATTATGGAAGTTATACAAGTGACACTGTCAATTTGACCACACCACGTGGTTGGACCTTATATTATGTCAAAAAGAAAAAAAAAAAGAAATTGGGGTCACACACAAAGTTTATCTTAATGAGGCCTTGCATCCCACATTAATTTCTCAGAATTATCATGCATGCATATCATTGTTTCTAGTTATTCTACATATGGAGCACTTTTTCAAGCAAGTATTAATACAGTTTTATCCCCTGTTAGTAAATAAATCCCCAATTAGGCTTAGCCCAGTCCTGGGAGCATATTTCGACAGCTTTGCATTAAGCCGGAGTAGGAAACTGCCCAGGGAAACTGTCCCCAGGTAGTACGTACTGAAATACTTTCCATGTGGAACGGACATACTTTTAGAGCTGTGAACGTTTAGAGATTTGAGTAAATATGTGCACGCCAAAAAAGCGAGCAAATACACGCATTTAGTACCGTGATTTTCGGAAGTACGCCAAAATTGCTTCAATTTACGATGCTAAGTATAATTATTGCACAACCAGCATGGCAAGATTATTAAAAGTATCGACCCCATTGCCCAAATAGACGTTGGAATTTTGCTTTCTAAATCGGAAAAAATGCATTTCTACAGTATAAATCATTTTTTATGGAAAATGTGCATGGAAATTTGGATAAGAAAGAACAGAAAAGTTATCTTCAATGTCATTTATTCTTAACATCCCATAAATTTTTTGCCTTACTTGCTAGGGCTTTTAGTGAAAACCTTGACACTGTGATACCTCGGCGCCTTGCCGTAATCAATTTCAAAACTACGCCATCATCCCGAAACACAGTTTATTAGTCTTCTTATAAAATGGCTGTGATCTTTGCGAATCATGCAGTATTTCAGCTCTGCTGAAACCCTTTTTTGTTCATTTATTTTGCAATTTTTTCTTTCTTGCAAAATTGATTTGACTCTGGTAATATTTACAGGTAAATGTACTGTTACTATCATTTAAGAATTTTAACTGTGTTTTGTGGTCAATTTTATAGCTTATAAAACTTGTCTTGACAGAGTGAAATCAAAACCTAACATTATGTTATCGTAGTTGCAGCGGTCCATTCATGATCGATTGCACCAGTAATTGCAGGAAAAGAAAGATTTGTCATACTTTAAAAAATATTTGTTACGAGGGATTTTCCTCTTAGAACACAGTTTTATGAGAAGAAAACAATATATTGCTGGATGTTGATGTTATATGTTTAAGAAAAAAAAAAACACTGTTCCACTGTAAGGCTACCCCAAAATCCCGATTTTTGTTTTGATTTTGCTCGGCGCAATCCGATGAACAGGCTTAAATCATCCACTTGTTGATCCGCTTGAACTCTATTGTATTTATCCATTTTCCTTGTCTGAACATATATCATTGTGTTTTTAACATTGTTAGTTTTATTTGCTGATGAGCCTTTGGGTGAAACAAGAGAACAATCACTTCAACCCACCTATCTTTCTTTGTGCATAGCTCCTCCAGTTGAGCACTTCCAGTTTTTGTATTTTCATGAACACACACACACATATATATATATATATATATATATATATATATATATATATATATATATATATATATATATATATATATATATATATATATATATATATATATATATATATATATATATATATATATATATATATATATATATATATATATATATATATATATATATATATATATATATATATATTGTTAGATATATATGTTAGATAGATACATAGATAGATACATAGATAGATACATAGATAGATAGATAGATAGATAGATATAGATAGATAGATAGATAGATAGATAGATAGACAGATAGGTAGATATTGTTGGATAGATAGTGATAGACGGAGTGATAGACGGGGTGATAGACGGGGTGATAGACGGGGTGATAGACGGGGTGATAGACGGGGTGATAATGGGGTGATAAATGGGGTGATATGGAGTGATAGATGGAGTGATAGATGGAGTGATAGATGGAGTGATAGATGGAGTGATAGATGGAGTGATAGATGGGTGATAGACGGGGTGATAGATGGTGTGATAGACGCGGTGATAGACGGGGTGATAGACATAATGATCGACAGAGTGATAGTTAGAGTGATAGTTAGAGTGTAGGGAGTAATAACCGTTAGGACGCCTGTGCTTTAAAAAGACTGTTCTGCTAGAATTTAATGCTCTTAATCCGCGTAAGAAATATCTACCTGTCTATGTATATCAATCTACCTGTCTATATATCAATCTACCTGTCTATATATATCTATCTACTTGTCTATATATATCTGTCTACTTGTCTATATATCTGTCTACTTATCTATATATATCTGTCTACCTGTCTATATATCTGTCTACCTGTCTATATATCTGTCCACCTGTCTATATATCTGTCTACCTGTCTATATATCTGTCTACCTGTCTATATATCTGTCTACCTGTCTATATATCTGTCTACCTGTCTATATATCTGTCTACCTGTCTATATATCTGTCTACCTGTCTATATATCTGTCTACCTGTCTATATATCTGTCTATATATCTGTCTACCTTTCTATATATCTGTCTACCTGTCTATATATCTGTCTACCTGTCTATATATCTGTCTATATATCTGTCTACCTGTCTATATATCTATCTACCTATCTATTGATCTATCTACCTGTCTATATATCTACCTGTCAATATATCTACCTGGCTATATATCTGTCTACCTGTCTATATATCTATCTACCTGTCTATATATCTATCTACCTGTCTATGTATCTATCTACCTGTATATATATCTATCTACCTGTCTAGATATATCTATCTACCTGTCTATATATATCTATCTACCTGTCTATATATCTGTCTATATATCTGTATATATATCTGTCCACCTGTCTATATATCTGTCTACCTGTCTATATATCTATCTACCTGTCTATATATCTATCTACCTGTCTATGTATCTATCTACCTGTCTATATATATCTATCTACCTGTCTATATATATCTATCTACCTGTCTATATATATCTATCTACCTGTCTATATATATCTATCTACCTGTCTATATATATCTATCTACCTGTCTATATATATCTATCTACCTGTCTATATATATCTATCTACCTGTCTATATATATCTATCTACCTGTCTATATATATCTATCTACCTGTCTATATATCTTTGATTGATGAAACACATTGTAATACTTAACTCGCCATCTTATGCCATCCTATAACACCTCACCTTTATAGGTGACTAATATTATGGATGTTGAAAAACCTATTAATTTTAGTACAATTTCACATGTCTCACAATGTTCACATTTTGGCTGATAATCCACTTTCTGATCTATACCTTATTTCCTTTGGTATTTTCTTGATTTAAGTCAAAAGATAACCAAAGAGATAAGTACTACAAACAAAACCAAAACAAACATGCAAGCAGGATTTATTATTAGAATGAGTGTTTTTTTAACAGGGTCCGATTACATTATGTGTATTTTTCTATACCCAACATCCTATGTTTGGAAGAAAGCCAAATCATGTGTATTCAGAATGATAAATTCGATTAAAAGAAACGCTGCTTGGCAATTGTCCAACGTTGCTGTTGCAGGCCTCAGTTGGAATACTACACCTTATCCACGTACCCGGACAAAAATAAAAGACTGCTACGTATTGGTTCTTAGGGGAGCCATAAACCTCTTATGTTTTGATATCTATGCACAAAAGTATATCTATTTTTTGAACAAAAAATATTTATAACTTCAAATAAACAAAATCTTGATATTATTTTTGCTGCCGCAATAGGCATTTGTTAATTTTTGCTTCACATGACTGCTTTTATCATATCATTTTATCTATTTATTTATTTCAAGTGTTAATATTGACACTAAGCTGTAGAATGGTATGACCAATTCTGAAGGTAGTTAAAATGTTTTAGGATGTGATTCACCTGTATATCAAGTACGGTCAAAGGTTGCCTTTTACTGTTAGGTTTACTTACTAATCATATTCTGTTCGTGTTGTTTTTCACTGTTTACAAATGAGGACATTTACTGTGATTGCATTACACAAAGGTGTTGAAGTTGTTTTGTTTCACTTGTACATTCAATTGCTGTGGGTAAAGTCAATGTTGACTGACTTCATTGGATCTGGAAATTTCATGGTTAATTTGTGTGTATGTATACTCAATTACTCCCTAATTGTATTATTGAGATATATACTTCTAAGATATATCAAAATGGCAAAGAGTGGTTTAAGGAATTTCTGAAAAAATTTCAACTTAAGCAGTTTATGTGCACAATGAAAACACAAATATGCATTTTGCATTTTAGCATGTGTAAATATTGCCATTTGTATACATAAGTACCATATAAGTCAATTTATGAATTCAATATTTTGCAATATTAAATGTTTAATTTTTCCCAAAAGAGTGGACAAATTTAAGATGCTATTTTTACATTTGTAAAGTGATAATTTTTTTTTTTTTCCAACAACTTTTACAAATTTCTTTGATCCTGTTTATATACAAACTGATAAAGATGCAAAATTGATGATATTGGATGGACGGGTGATCTTATTAGCAGTCATGAGTTGATGAATTACTACTATGAATTAGTCTGTTTTGGTTGGTTCAGAAGTGTTAATTAGCTACTACATGTCATATTGAATGCAAGATTGCACTTAAATTTTGAGCAGAAATCCAATGAAATTTGTAACAATTAACCAGATTCAAGAGGACAGCAGTTCCACATATAACAGGCAGTCTAAATGTAGTATTAGACCTAATTTTTTAGCTCTCAGTCTCATTACATGATAAGCTCTGGAGCCGTATCCTAAAAATACTACCTTTTTCTAGTTATAAAACACTTTCGGTGGGCAAATCCTGCCCATGTCCCTAAGCATCACTTAAATCATCAAGCAATATATGTGAATGGGGGAATTAAGTACTGCTTTCTTATCTTTTCTTGTGAACATGGCAGATGTAAATAAAAATAACAATGAGGATATGAATATATTTTTGTGAATTCCATAAAAATGTCATTGTGATTTTACCTTAATTATTATTGATCCATTGATTGCAGATGATATTTGTTCCATTGTACTGAGGCTACTATAGCCCTTGACAACGTAATACACAGTTATATAATGGATTCTAATTTTTAGCTTTCAGACCCAACAGTTACTTAAACAGATGATTCTTGACAAATTCTCTCCATTCGGCTAATAGCGCCATTATCACACTCTCAAGTGTCAGATATTACATTTTCAATACTATTATATAAAGTATGTCCCCAAATTTTGCTTACATATGTAAGAAGTGGTAAAATCATGGTGTCAAACAATTTGGAGTATGTAGTGAAATGCATATCCCCCAAATGATGCAAGGCACTATGAATTATGTTAAGATGTTGTCTTGCCCTGTACAGCCAAGGACTTTGTTGCCTTTGTCCATACATTACGTAAAGAGGAAGTAAGACCCAAATACTTATACTAAGACACGCAATTAATTTTGTTACCTTTGAAAAACCACTTTCGGCTTTACTTAGGCTTCCCCTATTTTTGCAGACAACGATTTTGGTTTTATCAAGAATAACTTTCATACCAGTATTTTCATAGAAAGTCTCTAGTTTAAAGATGTAACGTTGCAATCCCCTGATATTGTCAGAAACCAATATTATATCGTCCGCATATAGAAGAATAGAAATTGTGTCGTCATCAGGGTACAATTGTGCACCATCTATATTATTTTTGAACATCTCAGCAAGATCATTTAAAGAGTGGAAAGCGTTGGGCTCAAAACGCACCCTTGCCTAACACCTGTATGTACCCCTTTCCGCACACAAACTTGAAAATATTTATACATAGAAAGGATGGAATTATATAATTTCTCCTTAAGGCCAATTTGAGACAATCTTTACAAAAGTTTGTTTCCATTCAGGGAATCGAAAGCCCTGCTAAAGTCTACAAACATGCAACAACAGGCGTATCTTTTCTTTAGCAAAACCTTTTGCATGATACCATGTAGAATAAAAATGTTGTCAGCTGTACCGTAACCAGCACGGAAACCTGCCTGTCCCTCGTCTAGGATATTTCTACGGTAGAAATATCTATGCTACCAGTCTTCTATTTAAGATTGAAGCAAACAGTTTGCTAATGATAGGAAGCAAATTTATTCCCCTGTATTTATCTGTCACTGACTTACTATCCCCTTTGTATATGGGAATTAAAATTCCCTTCGTCTACTCCTTTGGGAATGAGTTTCGGTCAAAAATATGATTAAATATCTTACATAAAGGCAGGCAAGTAGCCATTTTTTGGGGCAAAGAGGTCAGTCCCTAGCTCTGCTATCCTTGGTGATTGTGGCAGGCACTTGGTATTTCCCGAGTCAGCTATAAAGTGTATTAAATTTTGGATGAAACTAATTAGACTACCCACAAGTAAATATGCAAGGAAGTTTTATGATACGTTCTTAGAGCTTGACAAAAAGGGTAAAAGTACGTGGGTGACAAAAGTCAGAATTATTGTTACAAAGCAGTGGATTTGGGTATGCATGAAGAAGGAAAAAAAGGTCACTTATTGCTAATTTTCGTTTTTTGTGTCTTGAACTGTGTATTGAGTTGGGTAGAAGGCAAAAAATTCCAAGAGAAGAGAGAATTGATTGTTTATGGGAAAATAATTGTGTGGAAAATGAATACCACTTTTTAGCAATTTGCTCTAGTTTCAATGACTAAAGACAACATTTTTTTTCTGACCTTGCTCACAACTGTTCGTTTTATAATTTATCTCACATGTACAGAGAAATAAGTTTGCTGATAATTTATCAGATTACATTAGACATGCAATGAAAAAAAGAGAAGAGCTCATAAAGCAGTAAAGTAAGACGTTGGTAATTGATGTACTGTATGTAACATTTGTTATATGCTCCGCAATGTGAATTTGTATGTTATGGCCGGCGGCCGATATCAAATAAATAAATTAGATATTACAGGTATATCGGTCATATCATGCTGCTAAGTGTACCTAAAGAAAAATTGTTACTGCTCAGGTGGTGACAAAATTCTTTTTTGGTTCCGATGCTAATAGCATAATTGGAACATTTGTATGTCATGCTGGTATGGGTGTGTGTGTGTGTGCATGTGTGTGTGTGTGTGTGTGTCTGTGACAGCTTGTTAACACGATATCTCAAGAACAATATACTGGATGTGTGTATGTCTGTGACAGCTTGTTAACACGAAATCTCAAGAAAGATATACTGGATTCATGTCATATGTGGTGCACAGATATCTCATGATCTCTAGATGTGCCCTATTGTTTTTGTGTGGTAATGTCATGCATATTAATGAGTAGGTGGGGCTTAATGTAAAAATCTTGAAATGCTTATACAATCACATGTCTGTTTTGTTTCATATTTGGTATAATTATGATGTTAGCTAGTGTCTACTTGTTCATACTTAAAAAAGTTGGAATTCATCAATATGCATATTGGGCGGGGCTTTAATATGATTTTGAGGAAAGAGCTTGTTAACGTGGTATTTCAAGAACTATAAACTGCATTTATGTCATATCTGGTACACACATGGCCCATGGTCTGTAGATATGCCCTGTTAATTTGGTGGTGATCATGCATATTAATGAGTATTGGCATGCTTAATGTAAAAGTCATGAAATGATGTTTGTTTTGTTTCATATTTGGTTTAATTATGATGTTAGCTGGTGTGTACATGCTCATGGTATAAAAACGTGGAATTTCTTTTGATTTGATTTTATTCATTTATTTTCCATTTTCATGCATATATTACAATATTTACAATAAGAAGACAACAATTTATGCAAAATGGTAGAAGGGCTTAGAAGCCAGAGCTCTTACAAAAAGCCCACCATAACTTAAATTAATTGATTACAAAGGAAATGTATAGAAAAGTGAAAATAGAAGGAAAATAGGAAACCACCCCCTCCCTTTTCCCAGCTCAATTTGTCCCACTAGGTATTCCAGAACTTAATACCATTAGATACAATGGAGCGTATAAGGTCTAAATCAATGTTGGCAGGACCTGGTATTGTGCGAATGTATATTATCAGCAAAGGAAAGCAATCATTGAAAATATCTGATAATTGTTGCTTAACAAATTTTAAAATGAATACTGAATAATGAATATTGGTGTCTATAAATATCAAAAACATTAAGAAAAGATAATCTGGTAAAAAGAGGGGATGTATGTGCTCAAAAACTTGATTGGGTGATAATATGAACAGCCTTTAACTGAAGTATATATTATATGAGAAGGGTGAGCATTACCCTATACTACACTGCAATAGCTTAAATGAGGAAGAATAAGAGTATTATATACATTTTTAAGGATGTAACTAGTTACAAACTTTAATTTGATATAAAACTGCAATTCTTTTAGAAATACATGTATGTCTTAAAAGCCAGTTATCATCTCTAATGTGCAGGTAAAGATAGATTTCAATTCCTGTCTTTTGATTGGTCGAAATACAATGGTCCAATATGCACTTGTACTGATAAGCCAATCAGTGTCCTTTTGAAATAAAATGTACGCCTGCCACATTTAATCCTAATAGATGGCCTTTAAACTTACTAATATGAGAAAACTATCAACCTTAAACCAATTAGCAATATTTTTTTTATTCAGAGTTGATGACTGAAATAATATTATCAAAATTGTTATTCTTATGCAAAATACCAGTATCATCAGCAAAAAGTGTAAAGTAAACAGATGTGAAGAATAGGTAATATCACTTACATTTTGCGTGAATAACAAAGGCCCAAGGGTTGACCCTTAGGGCACACCACTTTTTAAATTACCATATGATGAATAACAACTATTATCAATGGATACAAGCTGATGTCTGTTAGATAAGTAACTAACAAACCAATTCTAATATTGTGATGATATAATTAAACAAAAAGAATGTGATGATTGACAGTATCAAAGGCTGTCAATAAGTCCAAAAATATGCCTTATGAGTACTCCCTATTGTTAAAACCATTTATATTATATTGAGTGACATCTAAAGCTGCCATAGCAGTAGAGCGGCCTTTACCAAATTTTCTTGCTAAGTCGCTTATTTTTTTCTTCAAGGAAATTAGTACGATTGTAAATAATACGTTTTAGAATTTTAGATAAAGATGAAAGTACTGAGATGGGTTTATAGTTAGAAACACATAAACAATCAACACCTTTAAATATTGCAGTTACTTAAGCTTCTTTGGAACAAAATGGTACAACACCAGTGGAAATTGATTAATTAAAAATAAACATAAGAGGAACTGCTAAAGTGAAATCATTATCTTGGAGAAACTTAATAGAATTATTATCAATACCACAAGCACCTTTTTTTATATTCATAATTGAGTCAATAATTTCTGAGCAATTAGTTGGTTATAGCAATAAAGATGTTGGGTTTGCGTCAGAAAGAAAATCACGAAAATTTTAATTACATGTGGGGATTGTACTTGTAAGGTTGCTACCTATAGTAACAAAACAATAATTGAATGTGTCAGCCAATACATGTTTAGCGGTTATAATTGTGATTATATTAAATGCATAGTGGGCGGGGCTTAATATGATTTTGCTGAAAAGAGCTTGTAACCACTATATCTAAAGAACCATACAATGGAATCATGTCATATGTGGTACACAGCCCATGATCCATAATATGTCCCCTATTGGTTTGGTGGTGGCAGTCTACTCATTTAACAAGCCACTCACAAAAACAGGCTCATACCCCAAAATATATGTTGAGCTACTATGTTCTAGTTTAACCTACGTCAAAAACACTTGTAGTGTCCAAGTTATGGCTCATTAAAGTTTGAAGAATTTTAATGTATATAAAAGTTGTGATGTATGAAAGAGAGGACAGCTCAATGCTCTGTAGAATCACATTTTGTGGAGATGACATGCATATTAATTAGTAGGTGGGGCTTAATGTTATAATCTTGAAATGTTGATATTTTGTCTCTTTTGTTTCATGTTTGGTATAATTATGTTAGCTGGTGTGTGCATGTCCATGATGTAAAAACGTTGAATTTCATTATTATTCATAGTGGGCGGGGCTTTATATGATTTTGCTGAAAAGAGCTTGTAAACATGGTATCTCAAAAGAATAGGAGGGGCTTAAGTGAAATTATTGAAAAAGTGATAAATGAGCGAGTGTATGTTCATTTTGTGTCAAATTGGGCATGATGATATTGTTGGTTATTGTGTACATGCTTATGTTATCAACAGATGTCATTAATATGCATGGTAGGCATGGCCCAATGTGAAAGTGCTAAACGATGTAAACACCATACTCTATCTTATGAATGGTTTATCGGATTTCTGCCATATGTTGTATACAAATGGGTCTTGGTCTGTACATATGTTTCATTGTTGTTTTAGTGATGTCATGAATATTAATGAGGTGGGGTTTACTGACAGATTCTTGAATTAGGAAAATAAGCAACCATTTTTGCATCATACTTGCTATGATAATGTTGTTAATTTTTGTGCTAATGCTAATGTCAACAATTTTATTGATCTACATGATGGGTGTGGCTTATGAATAAATATTGTGGAACAAATAATTCATGATATTCAATGACATGACAGTTAAATACAAATTTGACAGATTCAATCGATCAGTTTATAAAGAAAAAAAGCATCAGAACCATAAAACCATTTGGTCTGGTTTAGGTTTTTAGTTAGTCTAAACACTGGTTTATTCAGCATATTTTCTTTCTCTCCCAGCCATCCTGACAGTGCCCAGTTGGTATTACTGACAGACCCCTAGCTTCATTTAAAAAGGGGCAGGGTGCTGTACTTGTTGAGGGGCACATTAACGCACGCGCGAAGCTCTGCGTCTTTTCGGAATGGAGTCTTGGGCCTCCTTAAGGCTTAATCCCATGGTGAAAAAGCTCTGGGATTTTAGCTATGATCATACCTCAGAATGAAACTATTCTGATTGATAAGGACCAATCTTGAGCCAAACAGGACAATTGCTTACTATGCTATCATTCTGTGTTCTGTATCCATGTAAGGTATTTAAAGTTCAAAAAAAAAAATCTAAAAAATAAAACAACTTTTTAATATTTTTTCTCATGAGGGGCAGGGTGGACCCATGGGGAAAGGGCAGACCCCAAAGGGGCAGGGCAGTCCCACAGAGGGGCAGGGTGGGCCGCCCCTGTAAAACAGCAAAGCTAGGGGTCTGTAGTCTCTTAAAGGATTAGTTTCATTTCTCATGTAAGTTTATGACTTTTCGTATTATATGAAAGGAGACTAAATAAAATATTAATACCACCAAACTACTTGGATATCTTTTTCTGTTAAAGAGGGCATGACATGGGTTTTTATGTGACTCTCTCTTGAGTATTTGGACAATTTGATGGACAATTATTCCAAAATTTGTGTTCATTGTAATAGCAGAAATTGTAGAAAAAAGCCAATATATTCTTTGATCTAATCAGCTCATGTTCTCGCTCGTAAAAATTGGTGAGCTTGTTATGACGTCACTCCCAGAATGATATTTCATGTGACACTTTCACATTTCGCAAACAACATAGGCCTAGTGTTATCGTGTGTGTGTTCCTTGAAATTTGACGTATTTAAACTAGGAGTAGCCGGAAAGACTTTTCAGCAATACATTTCCTACCAAGCTCTTATTATTCTCTTGAATATATATTCAAATAAGTCATATCTTCAAGTTTCATGAAAAAAATATCATCGATTTTGAAATGACGTAATGGTCTGGTCTAAGTGTTGTAAAGCCTATGTCTAGCATTAGGTTGAAACCAAATTGCGTTCCGATTTTTCCCTGCTGGCAGCAGCCTAGTTAATTCTAATACGAAACCTAATCTTAAAATTACCCATTGACTTGGTACATTGATTTGTTCCAATGAAATTTTGAAGTTGCGAATTTTAACGGGCTTTCAAAGTATTGACTTAACTTGTCATCTATATTAAAAACATCAATTTAAATCAATCAGAAAGAACCTAATATATCTTCTGAAGAAGAGGAATCACAACACAAAGAAGAAATTTTGCTTATGGAATTTGCACTGTATTTGTATGTTCGCCAATGAATCGTTCTGGGAGTGACGTCATACGTCGCTTAGATGTTTTTAAATTTTGCATTGTCAAGGGCGTCGATTGCTTGTTTAGTTTCAATTTTTTTCCATTCAATTTTTTTTCTTTCTTCGGGACTATTGATAGAATGTTTTTGATATTAATGGACTATGCAAAACTGTTATAAACTCAATTTTTATTTTTTCGTCTTCAAGGAAATATTCAAGTTAAGTTTTATTTGAGTAGAAATGGCTGGTGGTAAATTGTATTTACTGTACAATATTCTGTTTTTACTACTTTCCTAATATAATAAGATGATTTTGAAATCACAAAATACTAGGGAAAATATAATGAAATACATGTAGATTTCTGAGGAATATGAGGGTGTGATGTCACAACTAGTCTGATTTCAGTCGTTTCTACAGAAATACAAACAGAACTCAAAACAAGAATTATCTCCTCAACAAAATAATATTTTAAATGTTTTCTTCTCCATTTTGTTTCCTAATATCTGCCTTCATATTAGATGCTTGAGCCTTGAACTTGCTTGACCACCGAATTAATGTACAGTAATTAGTATTCATTGTGAATCCTGGTTAACAGGTGTTAACAGGTTAATTGGCAGTTTTGGTGTGTGTGAATATATAGGTAGGGACTATGTCCTGCTATGCTTATTTCTAAATATAGAACGTACTGGAAGTCTATATACAGTAAGCAGCTGTTTTGAAGAAAATTTTCGAGGTTTCATCAATTTACAATTAACTGTGTCTTATTTTTTTACATCGAGAATTACCATACCTGCCTTCATTAATTCAGTGACTTGATATTTATTAAAATCAACTTAAATTCTCATTGTCTGCTGCTTGAAAATCTTTGCCTTGAACTGTCTGCTGATATTTCATCAAAGTGGATCTTACAGCTGTTAGGCCTATAAATTGTTTTAATGAGCTCATAACTCCTACAGACTTAAACCTTAGAGATAAATCATCACATTGATCAATATTATTATCATTGCGGAACTGGATCATTTATAATCTTGGAATACTAAGGACTTGCCTAAATACCAACTGTCACCCAAAGAGAGACCAAACAGATAGCTCTTCATCTTCACCACCATAGTATCAGGTTAGGATATTTAAGTGGGCTAACTTTAAGAGTTTTGTGTTTGTATATTATCTAGAAGTCAAGACTGACTTGAAGAAGTTTGAATTCACTTTCAAATTTAAAGTCACTGATCATGATATTATCCTTTGGCATTCTTCTGTCATTTTTCTATTTTCATTCCATAACACTCACATAGTCAAAAATCAGCTTGTATGAAGAGTGTTTCACAACAAAACGGAGGGAGAGTTTGAAGGTGTAAATGTTAGTGTTGTAACATGAGACTTTTGTCTTCCAAGTTTGGTAATATTTTCAAACATAGATTAGTTTATCAAGAGAATTAGTCAATCTTTAAAGGACTGGTGACATGTGAAAGCAAGTTTGCTTTAAACTGATGTTTGATACTCTGAATACTTAGTAACCCCTATTTCTATAAAATGAAAATTGGAAAAGTGTGAAAATCACATTAATTTGAAGTTCAGAACAACCACTTTTTGTGGCATCTGCAAAATCATTTAAATATGTGATGTTGCAAGTTGTATACCCCTCCCTCCTCCCTGCAGAATTGACTGTGTAAATGCGTACAAAGTAATTACAGACAGACCTAAAATGTCATCAGCAAAAAGTTAAAAAATTTCATCCTCTGGTACCTCAGATACAGAAGATTCTTTTTGAGAACATGACGGAGGCATTATAGACCCCCATAGTGTACCTGAAGATGCAATCTAACCATAAATGTTCAAGTTATTGCCTGGAAAGTCAGCCACTCTGAGCCAGCTGAACGCGAAGTTCCAGACCTCGATTACAGGCCTATGTGCATGTATCACAACAAACCCTTCGCGAATGACTCCATGACAATTACTCACAAACTTACGAATACAATTTGGAAATGCCTCTCAAGTCTCATCTAGTACTGATTCATACAATTCTCTCCTTTTCATCTGAGCTATACCATCATGTGATCTATTTCCCAGAAATCACCAAAAGAAAGCTAAAAGTTAAGGCCTACAACTGGACTTAAGCTAGTAGTAGCCGATTAGTACACACAATACACATACGCATCGTATGTGTATTGGCTAGGCCTACTACGTACGGCCAGCCGGAGATCAGTGATACCACTGTCCAACTTGACACATCACAAAATTTGAATAACAGAAATTACAATAAGAAGTTAAGTCATTTATATGAGTGGCCAAAAAAAAAAAAAAAAAGAAGGTTTTTTTAAGATTGTAAAAGACTAAGACATTGTTCTCACTACATGCTCCAAATTAAAATATACATCAATTGATACCAAAATTGCTACATGTCACCTGTCCTTTAACTAGAAGTTTTGTGAAAATGATGGGATTGTATCCAAGCTTTGACCAAGAAATTATTGTTGGCAAATGGCATGATTTAAAGTAATTACCTATTCATAAATCTGAGTGGGCGGAATACGCAGATAAGAAAAGAAATGACTTTCCAGATTTTGGTGGTTGACTGTCATGCCAAGTGTTTTGATTAGCAATCGATCAGGCTTAATTTCATGTGTGGGAAGAGGTAGAAAATTAATGTTTAGTAACATAGTAACACATGAAAGCTTATAGAAGGACTATGAACATCAAGCAGATTTAAGAAATGTGAAAGAGCATGAAATTCTGAGTAAAACAGTCTTTACAATTTGTAAATAGCTTACATGTATTTAATTTTCAAGTTATTACTAAGCAAAGTTTCAAGATTTGTGTGAAATTTGTGATATAGTAAGAGGAACACATCTCAAAAACTGTATGTAATTCTTTCAGTGATCTTCTTCAATTCAGCTACTTATAAATTTCAGAATATCTGTTCTATATACATGATGATTGCGGGTATGACCAAGTTCTGACAACATCTTTTACTGATAACATAATTTATTTGATTAATTTGAAGACTTAAAAAGTGTTGTTACATTATTATTATTATTATTGTTATTATTATTATTATTATTATTATTATTATTATTATTATTATTAATATTATTATTATTATCGTCATCGTCATCATCATCATCATTTTTAAGTGTTTTAGAATATTTTCATGTGCTTGTACTTCAACTGTTATAATAAATGATAATAATAATTACTATAGCATTTTTCTACATGCAATGCATACTCGGAGCACTTTACAATGGAAAATCAATGGATGGGAAAACGTTTTGTTTCAAAAAAAAAAAAGATTTAAATGTTACCCCTAAGATGTTATTTAGAGCATGTCACTCTTCACACAAATTTGAAGTGATCAATTTTCTATTTCATTTTCAAACATTCATGAGATTTTGTAGCCACCAATGACTGCAGCCCGGAATCTGGGGAATATGAAAATGAAGAGTAAATATATTCATTGTTGTGGCAAACAATAGATGAGAAGAAAACTGGAACAAGGTCCTTAATATGTTTCTTAACTGTTCCTTTGAAGTTTGATATAATATTGCAACTCCCTGGATACTAGAGTTCTGTGTGTGGGTTTAACGTTTCATTTAGAGTGATTTCTTTGAAGAAAAAAAAGAAGAAGTATTTTACAGAACTTCACCTCCTGTGGTGTGCACCTAAATATCTCCCAGTCTTGTCTTGGTTTTTCCTTGCAAACTTGTTTTGGTAAGCTGCTAAAATTCTTTCCAAATGATAATATTTAACATTGAAGTTCTTACAAATACAAATCTTGTCTATATATAGGGCAGTTTTGTAGTACTTAAGCAAAGAGTCAATTGAAACAAAGGTTTTCGTAGATCGTAGGTTCTACAAATGGGACAATGTATGAAAAGGTTTCATATGATTATATATAAGGCACTTTTGTAATACTTAAGCAAAGAGTCTGTTAAAACAAGGTTTTCTTTGATCGTAGGTTCAACAATTTTTGTTGATGTGAATTTTGTTTATGTGTTCAGTAATATGACATCTTTGCCACTCGTAAATTTATAGTTTATGTTGAAGTGCTAATATATTGTAGTAGAGAAATGTATTTTGCAAAAACAATATTAGTTCGGTGTTTTTTTGTTTTCTAAATTGTTTTTTTGAAGCAAGTTAATGCTTCAGTATTTCTAAAGAACACAAAATTAATTCGTTCATGAAATACATAAAAGCCTTCAGTTTGTAAATGCTGCAATTATTTGTTCATAAAACATATATTTTATGTCATATTCTACAATAATGTCATGATGAAATCAATAGTTTTTGTCATATTCTTTGACAAAATAGAGTCCATGATTTAAAAATAAACCCATTTTGGAAATAGAACCTGTTTTAGAGATATAACAGACTTGCATTCACTTAGATATATTACAGCATTAATCATCTATCCTATATCCAGAGGAGGGGTAGGGGGGTGAGGATTCTCCCCAAGAGGACTTCACCTTCCTGATTGCATGCTTGCTTTTGGTTGGGTGGCAAAATAAGAAAAAACAAATTTGAAAAAATAGAGGTGTTCCTTCCTAAGCATTTTCCTATATCTACTTTGGTAACTAATTGGTGTAGAGGAGTTGTCAACACTTCCCTTATTTGAAATTACTTCTTTCTCATTGACTAGTTTGCCTAGTTACTTCAGCTTTCTATCAAGTGTAGAACGAATTTATGTCTTCAATATACATCCATTTCTTATTTACTGGATTCTTAATGCCAATTTGCATTCTGGGAAGACAAATATATGTAAAAGCAACAATATATTTTATACCTAATTCCTGCAAAACAAGACTTATGTTTAATGATTTCCTTTTATCCTTTTGATGTTGCTGCTATTAATATGCAAGCATTTGCAGATTTTTAGAATTTTTTAATGCTGATGAAATTTAAGATTTTAGAAAACAAAAGAATTAAAACAAATATGCATGGAATAACCATTACGTTTTTTCCTTATGTTACGCTTGAGGGAAAAGGTCTGTGTACTTATCTTGGAATCAAACCTTGCAAAATTGTGTTAAATATGAGAAATACAAGTGAAATGCGGTTGTGGATTTATGGAGTAAGCAATGATTCTCTTTAATTGTACGGTTTCACAAAACACTTATATTTTAGCAGTAGAATATAATAAAGGTAGAAACATGTCTTTCATGGCTGGACAAGGACAAGGCTTGACACAAACTCAACCGACTACAAATCTACTCCATAAAAGTACTTAAAGTTAATCAAAAATACAAAAGTTACCAACATGTAAAGTGCAAAATTGCAAGCATTGGAAACATGAAGAATCTCAATGTCATGGAATTTGGTGAAAAGTGTGGGGCACCTTGTTAACAAAGGTGAATACATTTTGTTTTTGGTAAAGAACTTTATAAAAAAATGTTGGATTTTTGTCCCTCAACCCTCTTGCATGCAACATGGCCCCCATTTATGTTTTAAAACGAAGCATAATGTTTATGACTAGAATACTCTCTATGCTGACATACAGTTACATTGCAGAAATGAAGGAGTATGGATTTACCTTCAACAAATTGTAACCTGACATGTTTGTTTCATTAAACCATATAAAAGCCAATCAATTCCAATGAAAATAGTTCCCATAAAGTAGTAATGATTGTATATTTTGCTGGTTTTGTTGTAGAACTTTTCCTTTTGTTCAGAAACAATAATATGTGTTATTGGGTTTTTGTTTTTTTTTTTTTACTCTGTAAACTCTGACTTTGTGCATGGATGATCCCACAGGGGTGTGATGATGGATGCTGTCATTTAGAAATGCTTTATAACACTGTATAGCACTTTTGATTTGTTGGATGTTCTCCTGTTGAAAACTAAGGGAAATATCCCCTAGTCATCCTTCCCTCAATTATTCAACTGAAGACCATGAAAGCAACACATCTGACCACTGACGTAACATATTTCTTGTTCCTATTCTTCAGGGATCGATACACTTCATGTTGAGTTATGAGGTCATGAACCAACAGGCTGAAAAAAAGATACTACAGTACATGTAGGTACCTACAAAGGAGATGAACCTCCATTTGATTCCTGTGACAAAGGTCATGTGCATTAATTTTCACACAATATTCAATACCAGCAGACTGAGGAAGTTTATTTATAAAACACTGGACAACAAGTTTATGAAATTTCCCAAGAATTTTGAGTGATGTAAATGCAAGGGTAGTTACGGCTAGGAATCAAAAATGAAATTATCTCCATGAAGCTGTCACCAGAAATATCAATCTTTTGGGACATTTCAATTGCATTAGATCTGACGTTAAAACAGAATCAAGGTTACTATTCATGTAAATATTGGAAACTACATCGTCTGTTTACTATCACACTTATGAATGGTAGGAAAACTTAATAATGGAGGCTCGTCTCAGTAAAATTGTGTAATGAGAATGGGATGCGAATATTTGACGTTACTTTCGGTTGTGAATGCAAGATCCATGTACTATCTGTTTGTACAGTCAGACAGTAGCTCGTTGTGTACAGTATGTTGAGTTTTATGCACAGTGCATTACATTACTGTGACGGAAACTCGTTTGTTTTTTTGTTTTTTTAATGTGTTTGTCAGAAAGAAAAAGCAAAAGTGGAATATTAGTTTTATATTACTAAAACAGTAGTCACTAGACGAAAATTACTGAGAAAAACAAAAGATAAAAGCAAAAATCGAAATAAATTATTCTACTAGTGCTCGAACTTATGACTGTTGGTTTGAAAAAAAATCTGTAACCCATCGCCCTAACCAACTGGGCTATTATGTGTGTTGACCCTCACAGTTTTTAATCAATATACCTGAAAATAAGAGACAATACATCATGCAGCAATTGGTTGAAATTTTAACCAATTGAACAATTCGAATGGATTCTAAATATTGTGTCCATCTGATGCTTTCGCCTCTTTTAATATTTGCAAAATTTTAGTTGTTCATGTATGGTGGGGTGTTGTGAGATGTTTTTATTTTAAGTATTCAACTTCCCTAAGATTAGCAAATTTGCCAGGATATTAAAAATATTTTCTGAAGGTTATTACTCTTGCATTGATAAACATGAAGTAATTTGTAGCCAGATACACACTGCATAAACAGTAGCTGTGAACTCTCTCTCAAAAAATCATCTGAGAGGAAAGATCATTTTAAATTTCTTATTCACACATAAAAACAAAAGGACACTGTTACATATTAAATAACTTTTTTCTTATTCTCCAAATTAAACCTTTGGTTCTAGACCCTGTGCGATAAAGGAACTGTCAAGCTCAAAATGTTGCACATTTATATTAAAGATAAGGAAAGACAAAGATAATAAAAGTATAAACAGTATGAGATAAAATAACAAATTAATTATTGGTACTTTTGCATCGTTAAGATTGCTTACAAGAAAATTTTACCTCAACCCTCTTTCATTCAAAGAAGATCATTTTTTATTCTCAGCATTTTGACAGAAATTTGATACTTAAATACTTTGCTCGTTATTTCTGATGTTTCACTTGTAATGGTTTTATATTAAATATGCAAACCTTCAAGAAGCAGCTTCTATTTTCAAAATGGATTTCTATTGTCAAAATGGACTGGAATAAAGCCTTCACATTACCATCATACCCCTTTTTTGGTCCTTAAAAAAAAAAAAATCTGTCCCAGAATAACTAACAAAAAATTGTTGTTTGCTATTCTTTAACATAGTTTATTAAGTACCAAAAAATGGGTATAATGGTCATGTGAAGGCTTTATTTCAGTCCATTTTGACAATAGAAATCCATTTTGAAAATAGAAGCTCTTCAGAGATGATGTTAGCATTATATTTACTAATGTGTCATTGGTTTTGAGTATATTTGGAAATAGAATGTGAGAGAATATGGCAACCCACAAGGTCCTCATTCTTTAACAAATCATTCTTAGTATGTTCAGCTTCTTTCTGTCTGGTAACATCATGATGATTATTATGATGATTATGATGATGATTATTATGATGATTATTATGATGATTATTATGATGATTATTATGATGATTATTATGATGATCATTATGATGATTATATATGATTATTATTATGATTATTATTATGATTATTATTATGATAATTATTATGCTGATTGTTATGATGATTATTATTATGATTATTATCATTATTGTTATTAATGTTATTGTTGTTGTTATTATTATTATATTGTGCAAATACTATGAAAAAGAATATACTTTCAAACAAACATTGTAGAATAATATAAAATGAAATTGAATTATAAAAACTTGTTATTTACATATGTATAAAACTTACTTATAGTAAGGAATACAAATTAAACTATAAGATCTACCAATGCAAAAGGCAAAAACTAATACTATAAGATAAAATACCAAAATGTATATCAAAACATTAAAACCATATAAAAAAAGCCTGAATTAGTTTATATAAAACAATAATATGTCAGAACTACAAAATAAACACTGTAGAATTATATCAAATGAATTAAAAAATCATTCAAAAAAATATATAAAAAACTAATTACTTACATATGTATAAAAGTTACTTAGTTACTATGTATAAAAGTTAAATAGTTGCCACTAGTTTTTTGCCACTCCAATTTAGCAAACACAGGCATGATGACAACATACTCAAGGTGTGTCTGCTGGGTTTTCTGTCAGCGTGGATTATGATGAAGAAAAAAGGTTTCATGAACTAGTTTCTTAAATTATAGGGGCTTTTAGTGTGAAATTTGCAGACCTATTTGCATGGATTTCATTGTGTCGAGTGCTACCTGCATATTACTGTTTAATGCATTTTATATCTGATATATTCTGTTTTATCTCTTGTCATTTATTGCTTAAAAACATGGAAATATCTTGTTAGGCAATAACTAGGGATGCTGAAACTGCAAACTTGCAGGGACCACGAACAAGTTCAGTTCAGCTTCATCCATGAAAACAATACATATTTGGAAATAAACCAGTTTCAGATTTAAAGTCATATGGACAAGAAGAGGCAACATCAGCTTTCAACAATACTGGTTAAACATTAATCTTTAGCAGCATTTTTATATCTCAGGCATTAATTTACATATTTTATGCAAATTTTGTGATATATTACGGGGCGACCTTGGTAAGTCCTTTGCTGTGTCAGCATAACAAAACAATGGTGAAGTTCCTCTTCTGGCAAAACATTTACCTGAGTTACAGTCGAATGTTCCACTGCATCTCTAGCAATAATAATACAGAAATTTAACTTGGGTTAGAACTGTTTTTCATGTAAAAAGTGAATGAATTGATGCAAAAAATGAAGGGGGAAAAATAATACTTAATTAAGATCTACAGATGTGTAGAAACAACAACTAAATTAATGAAAGTTTATCAAGAAAAAAGTGGACCTGAAAAAAGGGAATAATAGAAAACAGATGTTGGCGTTTATTATTTGTATTGGCTGAATTATCTTTAATTTTCAGAAAAGTTCATCAAAAGTAGTTAAAAGCTGAATGAAAGTTTGACAAATTCTTGAATTTTCAGGCATTGATATTTGAATGATTATGCTAACTTTTAAAGTAAAGTATAAACTGGGCACCCTTGGTACTTTGTCATATAAGTCATTTGTTTTTGAATTGTTTAATATTTTGGTTTTATTGATATACAAAACATCCAAATGATAACAAAGTAAATAACTCTCCCTTTAGGTGCCGAGTCTGGATCAGACATTAGCAATCATGACCCTCCAGTCACTTCTGTTTAGAGCTAAATGCATAAACTTATTGTTACTTAGGCTGTTGTTGGTTGCCCAGTTGTTTAAGCTTTGGACATATTTAACTAGCTGCCTTTCTCTGCTTCTTTTGCCCTCAATTTTCCCACATACTGCAAGCTGTTCCAACCCACCCTCCCGATAAACATGCCCAAAAATTTCCACTGGCTGAATTATCTTTAATTTTCAGAAAAGTTCATGAAAAGTAGTTAAAAGCTGAATGAAAGTTTGACAAATTCTTGAATTTTCAGGCATTGATATTTGAATGATTATGCTAACTTTTAAAGTAAAGTATAAACTGGGCACCCTTGGTACTTTGTTATATAAGTCATTTGTTTTTGAATTGTTTAATATTTTGGTTTTATTGATATACAAAACATCCAAATGATAACAAAGTAAATAACTCTCTCTTTAGGTGCAGAGTCTGGATCAGACATTAGCAATCATGACCCTCCAGTCACTTCTGTTTAGAGCTAAATGCATAAACTTATTGTTACTTAGGCTGTTGTTGGTTGCCCAGTTGTTTAAGCTTTGGACATATTTAACTAGCTGCCTTCCTCTGCTTTTTTTGCCCTCAATTTTCCCACATACTGCAAGCTGTTCCAACCCACCCTCCCGATAAACATGCCCAAAAAGATGATCTGTCTCCTTCTGATGGCATTGAGTAGGGACCTGTCCATGCCTGAAGCTATCTGAACATCATCATTTGTTTTCATTTCTGTCCAAGATATTTTCAACATTTCCTAATAAACCACATTTCCATAGCTTCTAATCTTTTCTTGATGTCACTGGTAATTGTCCAGCATTCACAGCCATAGAAAAGAGTAGACCATACATAAGCCTTCAAGACACTGACTTTCGTGTCCATACCAATATTTCTATTCTTCAGAATTGGGTTCATTTTTGTAAACAAGTCTTTGACAATTGCAATGCATTTTCTAACTTTGTTAATGCACCAACTATCGATGTTATTGCATAGCGCAAGTACTTAAACTGTTGTACTTGTTTATTAATTCTCCTTGGCTTTATATACTACATAATAGGTTTATGACTTTTTTTTAAACCACCATACATTCTGTTTACTTTACATTTAGAGACAGCCCTCTCTTTTCACTTTCCAGAAGAGACTGCAGTTTTTCTTTTGACTCAGCTATAAGTGCTGTGTCATCTGCATAGCGTAGGTTATTCATAGTATCGCCTCCAACCTTCAGCCCCTCAAGACTCAACGTTACGAAGTATTGTTTCACTGTAAATGTTAAAATGATCTGGTGACAAAACACCCCTCTGCCTGACTCTTCAGATTACTCTAAATTCACTGTAAATAACATAAACTTGAAATTATTTTCTGTTTTCATTTAAATAGGATCACTATTCTACCTCATGGCATTCTTCAAATTATACAAGTCAGGACAGAAGATGAAGGATTCTACCAGTGCCAAGCTGAAAATAAAGCAGGACGTAGGACGAGCACAGGGGTTCGACTGGAGCTCCTGAGGTCCGAGCCGGAGGCAGCAATGTCTTGGGTTGCTAAACCACAGTCAGTGACAGTGAATGAAGGACAAAAGGCAGTCTTGGAGTGCTTAACAGATGGTGAAATGGTTTCAGTATCTTGGTATCAAATTGGTAAGTTTTATTAAGTTTTGCAGTTTCTATGAACTTCTTAAAACTTTTCTATGGATTTCTAAACTTTTGTTCATTATACACTAACTTGCTATAAAGCACTGTTGGTGGGTTAATCCGTAGACGACCTATTAGGGGGAAGTATTTGCTCTCATTCACTATCCACTTATGCCAAGGAAACTGGTGATTATCGCCTCCATGGCTCAAGTATGCACTTAGCTTAACTTACAGATGTTAAAGGAATCAAGGAAGTAGCTGTTTTCTTTGTGTATTTAAAGGTATATTTTTAACTTCAACCTGTTTTCATTGTGGAGCATTGCCCTTTAAAAAAAAAAAAACCTGAAATAATTTAATGTTCCAAAAATGGTTTGTGGATTTTGAAAAGAAAGAGTATATTTAAGAGTAAAACATGAGCAAGTACAAAGATCAAACTTAAATTGAAATGCAGTGTTGGTAGCATTAGTTTTATGGCTACAAAGTCAGCCCTTTTGTTATACTTCCTCGCACAAACAATTGATGTTTAACAGTGGGTTTAACCCTTACTCTACCACGCGGCGATAGTATCGCCGTTTTCAAACCACCTTTTTCAAAAAATAAAAATCGGGACTTTACCACAGTCCTATAAGAGTAATCTTGGTATCATTTTAAAGTACTCGGATATTTCTTTCACAAAATGAAACTTTTTTATAAAGGTCATATTACATAATTTTTAGAAAAAATACATCGAAAAAGGGTAAAACTCAATAATTGCTAAAAACATTTCAATTTTTTTATTTTTCTCTTTTACATCTTAGGATAATTTCAAGATCACATTTTTGCTTTAAAATCAAACACGCAAGTCCTAAGACATGATAGTATTGGTTTCTGGTATAATTTTTATAATCCCTACGTCCAATCTCTTGTTCTGGAGAAATTTCTTCAAAATTTCATGAATTTCTGCCATTTTTGACCCGTTTTTTTCAAAAAATCGTTTAACCCAAACCTTACATCACGCATGCTTTGTTGAACCGCCGTTCGAAAGCGCTTAAAATTTCCTTTCATTTGATATATAAATAAAGGCATACCCCCTCTATTTAGAACCCATCCTATAAGAACAAAATTACACCACTCCAATTTGAACGACCACGTGGCGCAGAGGAAATGTACGCTACTAGCGTGCGGGCGCTCCGGGTTCGAGTCTCGCCGTGACCACTGCGGAATTTTTTTTCTGCTGCAGCTTTCAGGGGACGTTTGACTTTAATCATTTTTGATGTGTTTTTATCTTTTCTTTCTTTCTAAAAATTATAGATTAGTATCATTGGAAAGGAAATTTCAAAAACAATCTAAATATGTAACACAAATCTCTGTTTTCAATACTGACAAGAAGTTATACTTCTGCAAAGATTGACCATTTGTTGACCAAATTTAGCCAAAAATTGCTTAATTTGCATAATTTTGGCCAATATTTCCTAAATTGGTTTTAATTACTCAAAAGATAAATATCTTAGCATCTATTCCAATCAAACTTGTAATGAAAAGAAAATGAAAGGAAAGTTGTCAAAATGCATATAAAAAAGTTACGTAAAATTGGGGTCGCTATTTTTAAAGCCCTGGTAGAGTAAGGGTTAAGGTCCTCTGAATCATAAGAAGAAAACAAAATGGCACACCATGTGGTTTTCTTCATATAGCTGCCTCCACTTTTACTACTGCACTCCTTAGTTTAGCCTCAAGTAAGCCTTTTGTTCTTACAAGGTAGGCGATATGATTTAGCCCCTCTGGCACAATGTGACCTCCGCTGTCCAGCCTCATCAATTCAATCAATCAATCAATCAATCATAAGTTGAGCGATCAAGCATGTTTATCTTATCTGAAGGAGTACAATCAAGGGAACACAATTGTGAAGGGAATTATGCAAAAGTTTTTGTTAGTTTTGATAAAAAGAAATACAATTTTAAAGTTGTATCAGATTTGTGTTTAAGTTATTGAAATTTTCACAGCCTTATATGTCCTGAATATGTGTCTGTCTGTTGTAAAGAAATATTTCTGGAAATATACTTACACCACTTGTATATGTCTACAGTTCTAAATTAATCTTGTAAAGTAACTGATTTAGCATCATAAAACTTTTTGGAAAATATCTTCAGTTAATTTGAAAAAATGACTTGAAGAAAATACATCAAGTGAGTGTGCCTTCACTCTTCATCAGGAAGTGTTTATTACCAGCCATTTTCAAACAAACTAAGTGACATATTATTGAAATCTTATACTTTTAGAACAGAATCAGAAATCACAGTAGATTCTTCAAAGTTCTACCTGTCTTTTTCTCTTTTTTTCTTCTTCATGCAATAAGTTTAGACATGTCTGACAACTAAGCTATTCTTCAACCTTTCTTCTCATGCATTATGGGGAGTGTAGATATAATGCATTATTTTACAAAATAAATTCAGTGGTCAATTAAGTCAATCATCTTTCAAAGGTTACAAGGATGACCAATTATCTTATGGTGAACTTGTTATCAACCCAGTACAGTACTTACTTATGTCAACAAATAAAACGTACTCAGGACCACATTCTGCTTTTGCCTGAACAAACTTTTAAGATTTGAAAGATATAATGCATTATTTTATTATTTGAAAAGATAAGTTCAGTGGTTGAGTAAGTCAATCATATTTCGTAGGCCACAAGAATGACCATCTTATGGTGAACTTTAAATCAGCCCAGTACAGTGCTGAAACTTGCTCAAGACCACATTCTGCTTTCACCTGAATTTAAATGGGGTGGGGGGGAGGGGTTGTATTTAAGGGCAACACAGGGTTTCCACATGGTTGGGAAATGGTCAGGGAATAAAAAATTGGTTTTCCAGGCCTGAAAAATTTCCAGGCTTGAAAAGTTTCCAGGCTTGGAAAGTCCTTGAATTTACTTAATACAAGGTCTGGAAAATGATCTTCAACAAGTTTTTTTTTTCTTTTTCCCCTGGATGATAATTATTACAGTGGCAGGGAAATATGTTGTGGATTGGGGCTAAACACGATCGGGGATATTATTTACAGTGTTACACACAAAGATATAGTGTCCTGTCCATCTTAAAATTCGTGGCATACTTCAGTAATTATTTTACTTATGTCTGTTTGTTTGAACCACTGTACTTAACTTGAATGACGATTGTACAAGTTACAACTTGGTTTTGATATGTGTTCCGCTGTTCCGAGAACAGCGCTTTTTAAGCAGGAACAGTGAATTTCAAATATCACTGTTCTGTAGAACAGTGTTTTTTCTTAAACCTATAGCATCAATAACCTGCAATATATTGTTTTCTGCTCATAAAATGTGTTCTAAGAGTAAAATCCCTCATAACAATTTTTTTTTTTTTAAAGTATGGGAAACCTTTCTTTTCCAACATCACACAAGCTGTTTATAAAAAATTTGAGGAAATAATGTTTCCAATTGTCTTGCCGGGGACTCAAAACTTTAATACTGAAATAACTTTCCTTTCCAGCATAGACTCGTGGTGCGAACAAGCATATTCTTGATAATATTATCTGTTTCCGAATTAAGCATCAGTGGCCTGAGCTTACATGACTGTATGAAGTATTTATGCAAAACTTTGCCAGAGACTTGAAATTACTGAAAGACCATTCTACCCAGCGCCATCTCGGTGTAATCATGTTTATTCTTGCAACTATTGCAAGTTTCTTTATCATTGTTAATGAATCTTATAATATAGTAAAATCAATGGCCATACATCTGTACATATATCTGTCTATAGTCCATTAAAAAGTAGGCAACAGTTAAACCAACCAGTCTTGTCTTTGAAACTTATTGGCTTCTTTAACCTGTTAACAATAAGAGTTTGGAAATACTTATCTTAACTTATTTATCCATATTAATTTTTTCCGGTTTTCAGTGAATTGCTGTTGGATTGATGTATCATACTTATGTAAAAGAAATACAACTTCCTGCAGTTTTGGGAGTGAAGCAATTGCTGACTTCATGACTTTCTTGCATGCATCATAAATTTTTTAACTTGTTACGTGTACGCCATAATTATGAAACCTTCACAAGTACATCCTATTTGTCATATTATAAGGATGATTATGCATACTATCTTAAATGTCTTTGAATTGACTGAAAAACAAATTTGTTTTTTGTGTTATTCCATTAAGTAAACTGGTAACCATGGATTGGAAGAAAGTATTTTCTTCGCGAACAAGACCTTTTGTGCCTTTTTTTAGAATAGCTACAATGATTAACTTGCATTTGGCTTGATCAATTTTGATATTGAAATATTGTTTCATTTGAAGTGACTGAGTGATACCGTGCCATTACATATCTCATCAAAATCTTTTAGATTGAAGATCATTTTAAATGCCCTTCTTAGATGTGACAATGTTGTTTTTTTTTTTTTGGTTTTTTTTTTTAAATACACAACTCTTCATTTAAACTGAACACTGGAACAATCACAGTATAATTCACCTGCGCTTCTTTTGAAATCATTTTCCCGAAATTGTGTTCAAGGATGAAACTATGTTCAGAATAAAATTCTTATCACCTCTTCATGTTCTCTCATAAGCCATTTTAAAGTTATGATCTTACATTCTCACTATCATTCACCCGACTTCGAGTTCTTGTGAGTTTTATGGCACAATAAGTTTCTGATAACCCTTTTATAAAAAACGTAACAATCTCAGTATCATTTACTGGAGTTCAAGTTCTATAGGGAGTTTTTACTTCCGATCAGGAAGAAATTTATGCCACATAACACGGGAAGTTGTTTTTGATACGCCTTTTTAAGTATATTCCAACAATCTCAGTACCATTTATCTGAGTATGCCTAGTTTCTTGGGAGCATGGGAGCATTCCTCCCGGAAACCTTAAAGTTTAATGTTATGGCAGCGTGCTTTAAACTCAATTCGCAGTTCATCCTTGGTTAGATTTATACAAACTATTATCACATCTTTAATATGTTCTGAACATTAACTCCTGTACTTTTTCATGTATATGTTAACTTTGGCACTCTGATGGCCGACTTAAACAGCTTTAGGCTGAATTGTGGGCCAATTACCAAGTTAAAAATATTCCCTTTAGGAAAAATGTCTTTTAACAGGAAAAACCTCAACCATGTCCTCTATGGAATCTGGGTACTAACACACCTGTTTTCCTGTTATTGATTTATCAATCTACAATATTTTGGTAACAGATCTCAAAAATCTTTGATATCTCACATAAAGAATACTCTTCTATTCGTCTATATGCATTCAAAATTGTGAATCATATTTTGCATTTATGCAAAATATGATGTATAATGAAGTACCAAACACATTAGACGTTATGTATGCATGACTTAAAAAGACAAAAATTGTTTGTTTCCTCGAGAAACAAATCGAGAAATGTTGGTTATGCAATACCAGAAGTAACAATAGCTTGTAGGCGTAACCAAGGATGTACATCCTTGGCGTAACTTTAAGAGTTAAATATTGGCTGTACAAGGCCAAACATAAGTTCGATGTGTATGTTTACAATATTTTGTATTTCAATATATATGCTGAACCTAAATATTGTAAGCTGCTATGAGGTTTCAGTATGCCGACTGGCTTTAACAACATTTATGTCCTTCCAGTACTTTAGTTTATTTTCAGTCACTTCTTTCATCCAACCAACTTTTAAAGATACAGTGCAGCCATTGAAAGGCTTTGCACAAAATTGTGAGCCCAATTTAGCTCCTGAGACATGTAAGATATATATGCTATGTATCATATGGAGGATATGATTTTATTCCTCTGCCTCATTGGTTTGTGGATGATTTAGGATATCTTTGAGCATTAGCTATTATGATATACATTTTGCGTTTTCTTTTCAGGCTGTAAAAAAATGAATTGACAGAAACTATATCTGTGAAGTTAATGTCTTCTAATTCAAACCAAATTATTATCTATCAGTTGAGCATTATTATTGTGGGATACAGCATTAGTACCCGACATGACACCTCATTTATGATTATCTTCTGGGTATAGAGCATTTGCTCCATATAGGCCTACCCTCCGAAGTAAGATACTTCGACTTATTCTGACATGCTCAAGTAATTTCCTCTACAAACTCTCTATTCAGTATTGATTTTATTTAATTCATGTGTAACGGCTTGTAGTTTTGATGCCTGGCTGTAGCATACAGCCAATATTCATTGTTAAATGACCCCCTCTACTTGTTATCTTCTTGTACAAAGGATATATGTTTGTATATAAATTGTTTTATCAAAAGGAAACACTCTCTTCTTCAGCTGGTCTTAGTCCCAGCAGGACTTACATGTCACGTATATGTAACTCTTCTTTAGATGTACACATGTACCAAGTTATCATCGACAATTTTGCGTGTGGATGTGTACATATATGGATACAATTTTTTTTTTTAAACTGAACCAAAATAATAATGTATAGCAACGCTCGAAGCTTGAGTTTACAAACACCATGATTCACTTAGCTGGACAATGTAACATTAATCATTGTTACAAAATGGTTAACCTGACATGCAGCTAATGTGAGATTCAATATTACTTTCTTTTGGTGGATAAAGACATCCCTAATGATGAGCGTTAATAAATAGCATTATGTACATTTACAAGAACTTTTCCTTTTAGTTAGACCAATATGGAGTCATTAACCAAGAAATGCATTTTCTGTGCTGACTCACTATAATTTTTGGGTCACAATATTGCAAAAGATGGGATAACTCCATTGCTCGACAAAGTCTCCTCAGTGCAGCAATTTCCATCACCAGACAGCCTACGAAAGTTACTGGAATTCTTAGGCTTGGTGAATTTTTATCGTAGAATCATTCCATCTTGTGCACACATAGCAAAACCTCTTACTGACATGATGTCAGGTAAAGTCAAAAACAAATCCATTCAGCTTGACGATATTTAATTACAAGCTTTTCAAGACTTAAAGCAAGGTCTAGCTACTTCTACTGTTGTCTTATCCAGTTTCGGATGTTTCATGGAAGTTAGTTGTTGACGCCTCAGATTTTGCAGTAGGCGGTGTACTTCAACAATTTGTCGAAGACAACTGGCACCAAGCGCTTTTTTTCCCAAGCATTTACAAGCGGCGGAAAAACGTTATAGTGCATTCGGTCACAAGTGACTTGCCATTTACCTTGCTATTCATCATTTCTGACATTATCTTGAAGAGCTTGTTCTTCATATCCTCACTGATCATAGACCGTTGACATATGCTTCTTCAGCGAAATCCGACAGACATTCCCAAGAGAGATTTGTCAGTTATTTTATTTCCCAGTTCTCCACTGACATTAGACATATTACGGGCAAAGAGAATGTAGCCACGAATGCATTGTCTTGCAATGTTCAAGCAATTTCAACTTGTGTAGCTGTAGATTTGGGTGACATAGCTTCCAAGCAAAAGGAAGGTAAAGAGCTATCAAGCCTATGTAATTTATCATCTTTAAAGGTTGAAGATATACCATTACCATTTGCAGATGGAACTATAATTTGTGATGTTTCCATTGGTCATGCAAGACAAAGGAATTGAGACGACAAGTCTTTAGTTCATTACATTCACTTTCTCATCCTGGTTCACGTGCTATTCAGCGCCTTATTCTTAACGTTTTGTTTGGCCAGGTATCAAGAAGGATGTTAACAATTGGGTCAAAACTTGCTTAGCGTGTCAAAGGACGAAGGTTCTTCGCCACAATGTGGCACCGTTACGAACCTTTGCAGCACCTACTGTAACTCTCATTTTGAGAATATTCATATGGACATTGTAGGTCCCTTACCTCCATCGAATGGCTTTACATACATTTTAACCATTGTTGATCGCTTTACAAGATGGCTGGAAACTATTCCTATTCCAAATATACTTGCGGAAACAGTTGCTAAAGCTTTTGTTCAGCGTTGGATTGCTATGTTTGGTGTACCTGTTACTATAACGACTGACAGGGAGCCCAGTTTGAATCCAATTTGTTTCAGAACCTTAACAAAGTGCTTGGTTCTACACAAATCAGACCAACATCTTATCATCCACAGGCCAATGGCCTTGTGGAGCATTTCCATCGGCAAAAGAAAACTGCAATCAAGGCTCATGCAGATATTATGCATTGGACAGAAGTGTTGCCATTAGTTCTTCTAGGCATTCACTCTGCAGTTAAGTGTGATTCCCAGTCTTCATCTGCTAAAATGGTTTTCGGAACTCCTTTAGCTTTACCAGGTCAGCTCATTGCTCCAAAACATTGTACTACGTGAAATCCATCTCAGTACATTGATCGTCCTAAAGATATCATGTTAGTCCTTTTTTTTCAAACAAATACAGTTAGCTGGGCTAGTTATTTACACAAGGATCTACAGTCTTGTACGTACATCTGGTTACGCACAGATGCAGTTTGCAAACCTTTGCAGCCTCGTTATCACTGTTCATTCAAAGTAGTCAAGCGTGGAGATTAAGTTTTTCAAATCGATATGCAGGGTCGCGAGGAATCCGTTTCCTGCTTACCTTGTGGATGCTCCAGATTCTACACCGGCATCTCCTCCGTTACCACTTGCTGCGCCCACCCCACGTCGCAGGGATATTATCTTAGCTTCTCCTGTCAAGCCAACAGCACCCATTAGGACTACACGTTCAGGTCGCTCGGGTCCATTGGTTTAAATGTCTGTTGAGCAGTGTGACTTGAAGTTTTCTTTTTGTATATATATGGGCCATCGATTATTTCCAATAATCCAGGGGAAGCTATGTAGCGGCTTGTAGTTTTGATGCCTGGCTGTAGCATACAGCCAATATTCATTGTTAAATGACCCCCTCTACTTGTTATCTTCTTATGCATAGGATATATGTTTGCATATAAACTGTTTATATAAAGGAAACACTCTCTTCTTAAGCTGGTCTTAGTCCCAGTAGGACCTTGTGCAACATACATGTAACTCTTCTTTTGATGCACACATGTACCAAGTTATCATCGACAATTTTGTGTGTGGATGTGTATGTATATATGGATAACTTATAATTTAATAAACTGAACCAAAATTATAACGTATAGCAAGCTCGGAGGGGGGCCTTGAGTTTTCAACCACCATGATTTACTTAGTTGGACATTGTAAGTAACATTAATCATTGTTACGGATGTCCATTTTTCTTTTTACCTTTCTTTTGAAAGCAGCAGTGGCATTTTTGTTCCATGAAGCCAAAACTGTTAGTGTCTCTCGAAAAAATATAGATAGCCAATTATATCCAAACATATACCTTTGTAGTTACAATATTGCTGAAATATAACCAGAAGAAAACTCTGGGAAAAGATATCAACTGACAGCGGCTAATTGATTATCAAGCCGACAAGAATAATAATTTACGTCAAATATAATGCAATATATATTAGCTGATTACAGCACAAGAAAAAAACGTTATCACAAATTGAGCTGATTACAGCAGCAATTAGGAAAATAATTTGACTCATATGTTGGCATTTAATGCCTTAAAAGTAACGGAGGAGACTTGCTCTTAATGTTGCTGTCAGTCTGGTGTGGAACCGATTATGGCGTATTGCACACTGGTGAGTATAGACATACATTGAGGCTATACTACACACAACAACTTCACATTAATGGCCTTCAAGACAAAAAGTCTGAATAACCGAAGAAGTTATACTGAATATTTATCACGCTACTATGTGACTGTATACCAAAGAATTATCTAAGGTATTTAGATCGTGCAAGAACGAGCAAGCCTTAGAAAGGCTGATTCTGCATTAAATAGCTGTGGAATACACAACGTTATGCAGATGAGACGCTGGGCAATTACGTCCAGTCGTCTTGCTGTCCAACAGCACAATGAGCAACTAGTCCTCAACACTATCTTACGAATTCCCACGTATTTGTGCAAATGAAGAGGTAGAATTCTGGTGCGTTTGTCAGAGCTAGCCCAGTGAAGGAGATTCTAGAATACTGAGCTGCTGTCATTTGTTCCTTCCATTAAATCTAAAAACAATTCTTTTTGGTGCGTCAATATGTGCATCAGTGTTAATGTGACGTTCATCACTTTTGTGACTGTGGTGTGCGTCAATTACATTGAAATGTACGTCACTTTTGTGACACAGATACAGTCATTTTGAGACAAGATGTTAGTCAATTGTGTGACTAAGGGGTGCATCAAAATACAGCACTTGCATGACACAGGTCGTGCATTGGCGCACCTTGTCCGGGGTATAGGGGGTGGGACATTTAATTGATAGGTGCATTACTTCTACTGAAATGTATGCTATGGTGCTTGGCAGTACAACTATGTCAAAGCATAGGGCCGCTGATCAAGGGATCTGCTAGTCATCACACATGGTATAGAACAAAGAAGACAAGTGTTTGCAGAGATAGAGAAGACCAAACCCAAGGAGACACTGAAGGTGATTGAGAGGAAACAGGATGTACATTAATTACTGACCTGGGAAAACTGACAACAAAAAAACAAAAAAAATGTGTAGTGTGCATATTAATTTGACTATTTGCATAAGAATAGACTCTCATACAAAATGTTTAAACTGAGATCATAACTTAAGTTATTAATGGTGTACATTCATGTAGCTTGACTAGTGGTAGAGCTCATTGGTATTGTTGGATGTGTGTGTGCATACTAATTAGCTTATTTGCTTAACAATGAAAATATTTGTATCTATGATATCTCTTAAATTAATGTGGGTGTGGTGATTTTACTTACAGGAATGATCATATACAGTATGTGGAGAGCATTGTTCACACTTAATGGCGAGGTGTAGTGTACATATTAATTAGGTTATTTGCATATCAATAGACTTTTGTGCAAATTGTTTAACCTGAGATCATAACTGAAGTTATGAATGGTGTATATTCACGTAACTTGCCCCAGGGGACATTGCTACTGTTCAGATGAGCATGATTGTGGGGTTGTGTATACATACTAATTAGCTTATTTACATAACATTGAACATATTTGTATCTATAATATCTCTTAAATTAAGGTGGGTGTGGTGATTTTGCCTACACAAATGATCATTTACATGAAGAGTATCGTTCACACTTAATGGTGAGGTGAAGTGTGCATATTAATTAGATTATTTGCATAACAATGAGACTTTGGTGCGATCAACTTAAATTATGAATTCCATGATGCAGAATGTTAGACTTCTGCTCATTACTAAGTTAAGAATGCTTTACATGTTTGTATATTCACAAATCTTACTGTCGCATGTATTGAAAGCTTTGAACCTTATGGATGAGTATTGGGAGTTCTGTGTTCATTTAGATTAGCACATTTGCATAACAATTTAAATACTTGGTTAATATATATTTCTCTTATGAGGATGTGGTCAGATTATACTAAGGTAAATTAAATAAAGTGTTGTATTCAGATTGAATTTTGTTATTTGCATAACAGTAGAGTTTTGTGTAACAGGTTTAGCCACTTAAGATATGTATGGTTTGGGGTTGTCTTTGCATTACTAATTACAGTATCTGGGTTGATACTTACAATTGCCAACCATGGCCATGAAAGTCTTAACCCTTTTTCTAATCTATGTTATTTGTAAAAACATACATTGTTACTAATCGTAAAATAAGAAAATCAAAAAATATATGCCAGGCGAGATTAACTTCAAAGTTCTAGTTAAAACATATGCTGAATATGGCAGCCACCTTTTCATTGAATGTTTTTCATCAGTTTTGCCTGAAAGAAAACTGTTAGAGTTAGACTTAGGGTCATAATTCTCATTCGGAAAGTGTATAGGAAGGAAGGGGATGAGGGGGAGGTGGGTGGTAGGGGAAGGCCCTCTTAACCAAAAAGTGGAGGGACAATAGGCCAATTTTTCCCCAAATAACTGATTTTTTTTTTATACGCAAAAGTGGGCAGGGATATGTTCCCCCAGAAATTACGGCCTTTGTTACACCTGACATGTAAGTGTTTGACCGTCCCCTACCTTCATTTAAAAAAAAACTTATTTTTGGTTGCGATGCGATAGCATCGGGAACATTTGCGGTCATGATGGCGTGTGTATATGTGTGTGTGTATGTGTGTGTTGGCCAGCTCGTAAACATGATATCTCAAGAACAATATACTGGATTCATGTCATATGTTGTACACAGATAGCCCAATGTCTGTAGATGTGCCCTATACTTTTTAATGGTGATGTCATGCATATTATTGAGTAGGCGGGGCTTAGTGTAAAAGTCTTGAAATGTTTATATTTTAACAACCGCATGTGTGTTTTGTTTCCTATGTGGTGTATTTATAATGTTAGCTAGTGTGTACATGTTCGTGATGTAAAAATATGAATTTCATTAATATATGCATAGTGGGCAGGGTTAATATGATTTTGCTCATAAAAAGCTTGTAAACACAGTATCTCAAGATCGGTAAACTAGATTCATGTCATATTGAGTACACATATAGTCCATGGTTGGTAGATCTCCCCTATGTTTTTTTTTTATGGTGATGTCATGCATATTAATGAGTAGGCGGGGCTTAATGTAAAAATCTTGAAATGTTCATATTTAACAACCACATGTCTGTTTTGTTTTATATTTGGTATTATTATGATGGCTAGTTTGTACATACATGTTCATGATGTAAAAATTGTTGAATTTCATTACTGTGCATCATGTGCAGGGTTTAAATACGATTTTGCTGAAAAGAGCTTATAAACACAGTATTTTAAGAACGGTACACTAAATTCATTTCATATTTGATACACAGATAGCCCATGGTCTTTTGATGTGCCCTAATTGTTGGTGGTGATATCATACTTATTAATGAGTAGGCGGGGCTTAATAAAATTATCTTGAAATGTCCATATTTTAACAATGGCATGTATGTTTTGTTTCATATTTGGAATTATTTTGATGTTAGCTAGTGTGTACATGTTTATTATGTGAAAATGTTGAATTTCATTAATATGCGTATTGGGCAGGGCTTCATGATTTTGAAACGAGCTTATAAACACAGTATCTCAAGAACTATACATTGGATTCCAGTGGTGTAGCCAGGATTTTCATTTTTTGGAGTGGGGGGAATTTAAATTGACCTACACGATATTTAGTGGTGTAGTTGAGGTGACATCGAAGGTATCGATCGACTTGTAGGCGTGAGATCCAGGGGCCCACTTAAGGGCCCCTGGTGGGGTCCAGAGGCAAAGACTCGGTAGGGGTCTGGGGGAAAAGTCCTCGGAAGCTCTTGCAAATTTGACATTTCAAGGGCAAAAACGTATGTCACAGCGCATAATAAGAAGGTGTATGATACAAGTCAAAATTCATGTCAAAGAGAGCTATAATACACCACATACAAAATCATGAAAACACAGAATGTGGAAATATAATGTTTTATTGTTTACGTTTGTACATGTTTATGTTTATCGTCACTCTTTGAAAAATATGGGTTGTCTAAAAGAAAGGTTTTCAATAATTTACTACAAACTTGTGTAAATGTTGTCAAACTTTTAAAACGAGCCTGTTCTGTATCACATGCACTCCGACACCCACCTCCCCCCTCCCTCTCCTTCCCTCTCTGTTTCTGTCTTCATGTATTTAAATACAAAATTGCACAAATGTTTAATATATTATTACCAAAGAACCTTTTAAAACTTAATAAGCATGGAATTTCAAAGCTAGTAGAACCGACAGCACCAATCTGAACCCACGGATTAAATTTGAACCAACGGATTAAAATATTGGGAGGGGGGAAACGCCCACTTCCCCCTTCCCTCTGGCTATGCCACTGTGAAATTCAGTTCATATGTTGTACAGATAGCGCATGATCTGTAGATGTGTCCTATTGTTTTGGTAGGGATATAACAATGTTATACATGTCTGTTTTTTTCATATTTGGGATAATTATGTTAGCTGGTGTGTACATGTTTATGATGTAAAAACGTTGAATTTCATTATCATGCATACTGGGGCGGGGCTTAATATGATTTTGCTAAAAAACAGATTGTAAACACAGTATCTCAAGAAAGGTATACTGGATTCATGTCATATCTGGTACACAGATAGCCAGGATGTAGATGTGCCCTATTGTAATAATATCATGCATATTAATAAGTGGGTGGGCTTAAAGTAAAATTTGTGTAAAAGTGACTAATGAGCAACTGTATATATGTCTGTTTTGTTTCATATTGGGCATGATACTTTTGTTGGTTCTTGTGTACATGCTTATGTTATCAGCAGATGTCATTGATATGCATGGTGGGCTTGGCTTAATGTGAAAGTGCTAAGTGAAGTAAACACCATACTGTATCTCATTTACGATATATCAGATTTATGCTATATCAGGTACACAGATGGTCATGGTCTGTACATATGTTCTAATGTTGTGGTAGTGATGTCATGAATATCAATAAAGCCGAGCTTACTGAATTTTTTTTGAAATCTAGTAAATGAGCAACTGTTTTTGCATATATACTTGCTATGATAAAGTTCTTAATTTTTGTGCAAATGCTAATGTTAACATTTTGGTGGGTGTGCTGCAGCTTATGAATAATTATATTGGAACAAATATTTCATGATATGCAATGACATGACAGTTATTACAAATTTTACAAATCAATCAGCATATGAAAAAAAAAAAAAAAAGCCCCAGAATCTCAAAAACTTCTGGTTCTGGTTCCCTTTAACATTTCATCCTTAAATAACGTAGAACCATGTTTTCACAGAAATAACTGATTTTTCTTCAACAGATGGAGAATTGCGAGAATCAGCTGCAAGTTACCCTGGTGGTCATAATCTTCAATTGGCGGACGTACGGGTGGAGGATGCAGGACTATACAAGTGTGTGGTAACTGATAAAATCACCAACACCACTGTTGAATCTTCCGCATCAATTCAAGTCCAAGGTATGGATGCTTAACCAGTTAACTGTGGAATTAAAATATTGTAATCTTTACCCCATTGTGTAATTAATTTTTGCAAAAATGCCTTCTTTATTTTTGTCCAAATTTCACTTCACACTGGAAAAATGATAAACTGTAAATATTTACTACAAAAAAGTGTTATAAGCATCTTTTTCTTGGTTTTCTTCAAAATAAGTACACTTATAAAATACACAAATGAAACTTTTTGTAACCTTTATTTGTATAGTTTTTTGCTCAGCTTTCACAAAGTTTTCATCTAAACTTAATCCACATTTGTAGAAAAGTCAAGCTTTGTGTGATAAATTTCAAAGCGAGGTGAAGCACACAGTGATTTCTCACTGATCCTGCACTCGTAGATAACCTCCTTCCTCTTCCCGCTAGAAGCACACACATAACATCTACGACAAGAAATAACAGCCACGTGGCCCATACACAAGTAACAGAAACTTGTAAGTGATTGTAAACAAAGCGTAACACAGCCAACAATCTTTCTGTCATTCCACAGATCTTACGTCATTTTGTAACATAATCAATGCATGAAGTATAAAGACGTATATGTCCGTCCTATGCATTAGCGTAAAGGTATAGCAACTAGCATATTAGTTGTGCACAATGAACGTTTTTTGGGGGGATTTCCCAGGTTTTATGTGACGTAGGTCTGTGCATAGATTATAAGACGGATATGTCCGTCTTACGCAGTAGTGTAAAGTTAAGAGATGACGGACATATTCGGCGTACGCAGTTAAGTGGTTAAGAGAACCTCATGGGGAAAATATTATTGGCCTAAGTGTATGTTTATTTGATTTGTATCACAGTATCTGCATCTCAAAGTGTTAGCAATTCTAAAAAAGCTTATAATTAAATTGTTAATAATCATTTTGCACTTAATCCATTTGTTAACTGCCATGAGGGGTGATTTTTAAGTTAAAAGATGTGCTTGCATTGAGAGACTCAAGGTAGTTTAATTATTTCTAGACAGAAGAGTTACATTTTAAAAGTTAGTCATGAGTGCAAATCTCATTACATAAATCTCACATGACTATCCTTTTATAAGCATGATGATTTAAATGGCAAAGTAGAAACTAATACACACAGGTATCTTATCATCACCCACCTTACTAGATATAATCATCATTATATAAAATATAACAATTTCACATACTTCATTGTCTTATCACAAACTAGGATTTAATCACACCAGGATCATCTCATCACAAACTAGGATTTAATCACACCAGGATCATCTCATCACATATGTAAATGTGGTCATATATCTACACCTCAATACTGTAGAACTTTACCTAGCATGAATGTTTCGTCTTGTATAAAAGCAATTCACACCTGAGATCATCACACATGTATATTTCATCACATGAACATATTTGTCTCTGATGAGCATCTCATGATTCATAGGCATCTCCTGATGCATGGGCATCTCGTGAAGCATGGGCATCTCGTAACGCATTGGCATCTCGTGACGCATGGGCATCTTGTGACGCATGGGCATCTCGCGACGCAATGTCGGCATCTCGCGGCGCAATGTCGGCATCTCGCGGCGCAATGTCGGCATCTCGCGGCGCAATGTAGGCATCTCGCGGCGCAATGTCGGCATCGCGCGCAATGTCGGCATCTCGCGCGCAATGTCGGCATCTCGCGCGCAATGTCGGCATCTCGCGGGCGCAATGTCGGCATCTCGCGCGCAATGTCGGCATCTCGCGGCGCAATGTCGGCATCTCGCGGCGCAATGTCGGCATCTCGCGGCGCAATGTCGGCATCTCGCGGCGCAATGTCGGCATCTCGCGGCGCAATGTCGGCATCTCGCGGCGCAATGTCGGCATCTCGCGGCGCAATGTCGGCATCTCGCGGCGCAATGTCGGCATCTCGCGCGCAATGTCGGCATCTCGCGCGCAATGTCGGCATCTCGCAGTGCATGGCATCTCGCAGTGCATGGTCATCTTGGCATGAATGAACATCTTGGCATGAACGAACATCTTGGCATTAAATATGATGTTGCTGAAAAGAGCTTGTAAACACAATATTTAAAGAATGATTAACTGGATTTATGTCATATGTTGTACACAGATAGTGCCCTATTTTTTTTTGGTGGTGATGTCATGCATACCAATGAGTACACAGGGCTTTATGTACAAATCTTCAGATGCTCATATTTTAACATGTCTGTTATGATTCATGCTTGGTATATTTATGTTGTTAGCTAGTGTACACATATTCATGTTATAAAATTGTTGAATATCATTAATATACTGTACATAGTGGATGGGGCTAAATGTACAGTAAACACAGACACCCAAGGAATAATACATTGGCTACAGGTCATATGTAGTACACAGATAACCTAAATTCTTAAAGCAATGATAAATGTGCAACCGTATGCATGTTTTGCATCGTACAAGTGTTGTTGTCAACAGGTTCTATTTTATTGATATGCATTGCATGGTGGGCATGGCTTATGAATATATGTTCCACTGAGCATTTTGGATTTCTGGTTAACAATTTTTATCTCACATGTTTTGCATATCTCTTAGTTCTCAATCAAAATATGAATAAATATTTGTGATCAAACTTTGAAAAAAGCGTTTGATAATTGCTTGATATTCTACTATTCTAGCTCTCTGAAAATTAATTTTTATCATTCACAGTTCTGCACAAATATCCTTATTTGATATAATATCATGAATATTTAAAAACAGTATGCCAAGAAGCTTTCCCCCATTATGTACCCACACAGATTGCATTATTTAAGCACTATATGCCCTTTAAAAAATATTTTTGGCAGTCATTCATAAACCATCTAAAAGGACATAGTAAAAGATGAAATTCCTTTATGGTGTGGTAACAGTGATTGTGTGGGATAAGATCTTTATCAGCTCTTTGTGAATATTTCTGCTAGCAAATTTTGTCATGATAATTCTGCATTTCAAGTACAGTGATTTCTTTTCAGTTTTGCTTTCAGATCAAAATAAGTGACACAGTAGCCATTTGCAAGGTTTAAATGTTGGTGATAATGGGCTGTGTTTTGGACAAAATTAAGCAGAACAAGGTTTTAAGATATAATGCATTTCCAAAAAAGAATTATGAAGTAACGGTGTGTTTAAAATATGTATGTGTAATAAAGGCTAAACAATTTTTATAAAAGTACAGTGAGACGGAAAAACAAAATGTATTTTTAAGAAAAAATTAAGGGGATTTTACAAGAAATTGAGAAGCTTCGTACAGAATCCCATTGAACAGTAGAACAATGTACATCTTCAAATACACAGAAGATAAAGAAAGAAAAAAATCAAAGTTGGAGTCTGTATGTTCGTTTATGTTTTAAAATGATGGGTGTTTTTAGCTGTCTTAATGTGAAAGAATGGTGATATGGGCTTCTCTTCTGTACATTTTACAATACATTAGAGATTAACCATGAATGCCACTATTCTGTCAGATCTAATTAACACTTGAGGACAAGTATGTTGAAAAACTAGTGACATCTAAAGGCAACTTAAGCTTTTTTTGCTTCTGAATTTACAATGGACCATTATTACAGTGGAAAATCCCATTAAAAACTGACCATTTTACAGCATTTTCAATTTTTTGTGGCTTATTGTGCAATAATTTGTGACATAGGCAGAGGAACTCATCTTCAATTGTTAATGTAAATGCTTTGTTTTTCAATCCTCTCTTAAAGATATTTTGAAGGTCAATATATGATTCCATTCCAAATCTTTTATAGAATAACTTAAAAGAATTAATTAGTTCAGGAGTCAAGCAAGTCTATCTTATATGAAAGAGGACTTCAAAAGAAACAATCTTCAAAAATCTTATTCCGTTAAGGAGATAATTAAGTTTAAAGTTTGGTATCATTTGTGTAGAAACGTCTGAAATCAGACTAGTTGTGATGTCATAGCCTCAGATTCCTTTAAAGTCTGTATGTATTCTATCATAATTTTTCCTTCGATTCTGTGGCTTAAAAACCATGGGATATGTCAAAAAAGTTGTAGAACTGAATCTAGGAAGTGTATTTATAATATACCACCTGAAGAAAATTTGAGGATAAATAATTTCAATAGTGAAAAAATTAAATAAAGTTTCTTTAAAATACATAAAGACTTTGAGGAATTTAAAGCTGTAACTTCACAACTAGTCTGATTTCAGTCGTTTCTACAGAAATAATATCAACCCAAAACTTGAATATCTCCTTCACGGAAAGAGATTTTTGAATGCTTTTTTCATCATTTTGTTTCTTTTGAAGTCCTCTTTCATTGAAGATGAACTTGTTTGTCCACTGAACTAACCCTTTAAATGATCAAGCGCTTCTGTCTCATATGAATATAGATGTTAACTAGAGCAAAATGGTAAGAAAAGAAAAAGTATTCAGAAATCTTATTTTCTTTCACGGATAAAGTTATATCAGATGTGTGTAGAAATGGCTGAGGTCATAATTATTTGTAACTCACATTCTCACATTCATTATAGCTTTTAGATATATTACAGAAATATATTCTTAAATTTTGAGGCATAATATTATTAAAACGGTCTAATGAAAGGTTGAGATTAATAACCATCTAAAGATATTTTGGAGAAATATTTTCTATTAATAAAGGAAAAAATGTGAATTTGTTTTCCAATATTACATATTTAACATTTGTAATGAAAGGGAGGGTAAATATTTATCTTCCAAGGTAAGCTTACTGCACCAGACATTCTGAGTTAAAATTATTTATAAGATTTTCCACAGTTCTGAATAAAGGTGTCGAAAGTCTTCCCACAAAAATTTGCGACAGAAATAATATCAATGTAGTTAATACATTCTCTCATCTCTTTGGAAATTGAATGTACTTTTCATTGCACAATTAATAGGGATATTTGTAGAGCAAATATTTAACACATTTATTGTTTACTCAAGGAATCTACAAAGAAAGGGAGGAAGAAAAAATAAATCCCCTTTTATTCCCGATTTTCTTACATTTATAACCGCTGGAACCATATATTTTTTCCAGCTCTGCAAACATTTTCACATAAAATTGCAATATCCTCTAAATTGATATCACCCGAACAGAACAATCACAATCACATCCGCACAGTTCTACTTGTATTTTGTCCTCTCGTTGAAACGGAACATTCCTGACCACTGAATTAATCCTTTAAAAGTTATCGCATGTTAAGAATTTCTTTGCTGATTCTCAGCCGCAAATAGAGGCCATGAAAGGACAATGGCAGAAATCTCTTCTTGTAGGGGCATTCTGTTTCTAGAAACAATTCTATACTTGAAAAATGAGGAAATATGTGAAATTTAAAGGAAATTATGACTTCACCACAGCATGGCAAGTGTTCTCTTTGTTTTGATTGCAAATTGTTTAACGTTGTAAGTTCATAAGTTAAATGCATAGAGCTATTATGAAAATGATTTTGTACTTTCCCCTGCCTTTTGCAGGTCAAGTTTTTCTTAACCTTCATGGTTTTATTAGAGGGACTTTTTTTTGTGGATATGGGTAATTGTGATAGATGTGAAAGATGTTAAGAATAACAAATTTTCTTATTCTATTGTACTGGTTATATTGTGTCTTTGCAACACATGGACTTATAATACTCTCAGGTTGCTCAGATAAAAAATTAATTTTTACATACATCACATGATTTATGGTGTTTGGATGCTTAAGTGTAGTTTTCCAAAGCCATAGCTTTATATCTAAAAAATGAATTGCTCAGTTATTGCTCATTTTGTTCATAAAATGAGGTTAGATTCTATCAGTCACACAAGGTTTAATGTTTGACTTTTGCAAGAAATTAATTCTTGCCTACATTGAATATTTTATCATCATCAATTTCATGTTCTATCGCCACTAGTGTCCGTTTATTATTTCAAGCTACCTGATTGGAGAAGAAGGCTAATTTGCATAATTCTAATGTCCAGTTATTTTATTACTCAGTAAACGTACAATAGATGGAACAAAACAAAAAAATGATGACTTCCAAGTCAATAACCGGGCAGTTGCATATTCATTAGATTGAAAGTTTGTAATGTGGAGTTAACTCCTACATTCATAAAGTCAACCACACTTAGCAACCGTGAATTAACCCTTCAATAACAATTCTACGCACTAAAATAAATTATGCCAAAAATACTCAAATTACAATTTCAGCAGCGACAAACTTTTTGCTGACAAGCTATTTATGTCAGATTGGAATAAAGCAACAACATAGTCCAATGTGCACAGTTTAAAAAAGAATATGCAATAAATAAAAAACTAACAAAATGTAAATTTAAACGTTAGACCTACAACGTAATACTTTTACAAGTTCAACATGGCTACTCGTAGTAGTACAGTACTTGCACCAAACAAGTATATTACTAGAAATAAAACGTGCCACTGCCTGTTTTACCTTTTTCTAGAAGCATTAGCCTTTTTTCTAAGACTTATGCTTTTAAACAGTATTTAGGCCCTACAACACAATTGAATTGCTGTGTGAAAATTCCACTACACGTACCTACAGGCTACAGTACAGTACTGTCATTGTAACATTTACTAGCCTAGCGGCGCATAAGCCCTAGACCTAAACGCCATGTTCAACAACTTCAAAGCTGCTCAAACCTTCCTATTCTGACAAATTTGAGAATTGCTATTATCCATTATTCTTCGCACTTTGACGGGACACGGGTGCTTCGTAAGCCAAATCACCGCCTTAATACTAGTTCACAAGAGTACATACACAGTGCAGGGAGTTGGAATACAGCTGGCCTTTGGTGTAGTGTAGTGACATGACACCAACATAATTTTGACCGTTGTATTGTTTACTACTTGGTTTTCTCACCAAGTCACATAGATATTTGTTTCCATTATTCTTCAAATTATTTGGGCTTGCCGGTTATTACTCAACAATGTACTCGCAATTGCAGTTTATTTCTTAAATGTACCCAATTTTGTTTGCAAGATAACATAACTATTTTGGAACCTTACAGTTCTTCAATGGTAAAAGTTTTTTTATTTTATAAAATCTATTGTTATGCACATTATCTAATAACTTACTATTTCTCACCTCATTATATACGAAGAGTTCTACATACTTTGTCAATTTGCAACATTTTACAACTACTGTACTCACAACATAAGGGAATGGAAAACATGTCATTTGTCATACACAAATCATTTTCAGCATTCGCACACTACTCCCAAAATTATCTATACCTCTGTGCCAAATGATGTAATCCTAAATCACATCTAAAAGGATTAGTTCATTGGTCAAGCATCTTCATCTTATATGAAAGAGGACTTCAAAAGAAACAAAAATCTTATTCAGTTAAGGAGATATTCAAGTTTAAAGTTTGGTATCATTTCTGTAGAAACGACTGAAATCAGACTAGTTGTGATGTTACAGCCTCAGACTCCTCAAAGTCTTTATGTATTTTAAAGAAAGTTTTTTTTTTTTTTTCACTATTTGTATTATTTTTCCTCAAACTTTCTTCAGGTGGTATTTTATAAATACCCTTCCTAGATTCAGTTTTACTAAGCTTTGACATATCCCATGGTTTTTAGGCCACAAAATTGCAGGACAAAATATGATAGAACACATAAGGAATCTGAGGCTATGCCATCACAACCAGTCTGATTTCAGTCGTTTCCACACAAATGATACCAAACTTTAAACTTGAATATCTCCTTAACGGAATAAGATTTTTGAATGCTTTCTTCCCCATTTTGTTTCTTTTGAAGTCCTCTTTCATATAAGATAAAATTGTTTGACCACTGGACTAATCCTTTAAGACAATTGTGTGTAAAAAGGTAAGAATTTTATTCAAAAGCTATTGTTGTGCAAATCATCCATTTACATGTACCATGCATGCATTCATCACTATGCTTTAGTGCTTTTACCTGTATTTTGTCTTTGGACCACCAATGCAGAGTTGCCCACTGGTAAGAATTATGCAGGTAAACTGATTTGACAGCCAAATAGGCAAAACTAGTGCCCTGAAGAAGATGATATATTTCTTCAGAATGTTGTAAACTATTTATATAAAAAAAACTAAACTGAAAATAAGACTCTTTTTGACAAAATAGAAACATTACTTTATTTTCATGTTCTCTAAAAGATATTGGTTCTTTTGTATTTTCTTTGCAGGATTTCCTTATGTGCTCTGTGAGAAACAAGTTGTAACCATAAAGCGAATCGGTGCCCACGGCAGCATCAAATTTCAGAGTGACAGCTCTTCACAGATGCAGTGGTTGCACAATGGGTCCATACTTCAGTACTCTGGACGAGTAGAACTTGCAGAAGATTCACTTCGCCTCAGAACAGTAAGCAGTGAGGATGCAGGCATTTATCAAGCTCTTGCCCAGAATGAAGCTGGGGAGGCTATTTGCTCTGTTAGAGTAGTAGTGCCTCAAGGTAAACATTTAAATAGTTTCAATATTACTGCTTTTATTTGTTTTATTTTACCTTTTTAGGCACATGACAGAAAAAGCATACATAAGTCACCTTTGATTTATTTTCAGTGTGGACCTGAGGAATTCGCTAGGACATGAGTCTTAAAAATGTGGATTCATTCTCAATTTTCTTTGTGGAAAACAATAAATATCTTCAGACTAGTTCAGTTTCTTGTATTGTTCCTTCCAACTAGGTGGTGGTATCCCTGGTCCACCAACTGATGTTGTCATTCTTGCTGTTAAAAGTCGTTCATTCCTGATTCAGTGGAGTCCACCAGTTGAACCAATAGTACATTTTGTTGCATACACAATTTACTACTCTCCTGTCAACAGTAAGTCAATTTCATATAAACCAATTTTATTTTCGGTGGTAATTGTTGATGTTGAGTCAATATCAGTACAAAGTTCATTTCCGTCTTAAATGAATTACACAAAGCATTGGAGAGATAACTGTTTGTTTATTTACTGATAATGGCATATGAACTTTCATAGATAATTAAGCAAAATTTGGGATTTACTGTCATAGAAAGGTAGATGGTTATCCATAAGATGGCTGATGGACATGACTGGACTTAGTAACTAGTCAATGAGGTAATTCTGGCTGGGGGTTATCATGGTAGGCATTTTAAAACCTAATGTTGAACGTCGCGTTCCCATTTTTCCTTTTTTCAGTTGCAGGAATGAAGTGCCCTCTTATAATAATTTAAAAAGTACTGCAGCATATTCCTGAATATCACGATAAACCGACCACAAAGATGCATAGATACTTAGAGGTAGCAACATCATGAGCTTAGAATACTGGAAATCATGCAAAAACAAAATGCTCCATCAAAATTGGTTCGAAATTAACCATGTTACAGCGCTTTCAAACTTAGCTACCCGATTAGCATAAAACACGCAATGTTTTGTGACCTCAGAATGGGACAACTATATCAGACCATAAGAAACTACTTCTGTTAACTGTTTGTTTTTTTGGTCCTTCTCAAAAATGTATTTAATTAGAGGAGTTGGCCCAGTGAACAGGAACATGAATGTTATCATAACCTTCACCCAGATTTAACAGTAGAATGCAATCTGAGAACTTTGGAGTTTTAAATTTTGGAAAAGCATGAAACTTACATTAAATAATGTTAGGAGTATCCCTGTTCATATATAATCATCTTTACAGCTGAATTTGTTACAAAGGTCGATGATTTGTCATAACTTAACAACTATTAAGTGTTACTGTCAGCACTTTTCTACCCACTTGCACATACTTTGAATGAAAAAGATATCAACATGATTTCTACACCATAGTCTTCTATCATATTTACGAAATTCACGGGAGTATTCCTATAATATTCGTGCTTCTGTTACAAAAGAAATTGTCTACATCCTAAACTAGCAAATATGTCTACGGTTTCTTCAAAACTAATTTCATTTTCCAGTTCTACTGTTCTACTAAGAAATTAATGCTCTCTCACCATATCTATCCATGCATATAACAGATTAGGTCAGTGGACTATCCATATCCTTTTAACGGATTAGTTAAGCTGTTTAGTGGCCACACAAGTTCATCTCATATGAAAGAGGAACTCAAAAGAAACGAACTGGTGAAGAAATCATTGCAAACTTTTATCCCTTTAAAAGGAGTTATTTAACTTATAAAGTTTTGTATAAATTTGTAGAATGAGTAACAAATAAGTTAAATCAATTTTGTTTTATTGCATTGACAATTACAAAGAAATTGGCAATGAGGGCTCAAACTTCCCATAGTCAGATAGTAGACTCACTATGATTGGCGTACGGGGCAGGGGATGAGGGGGATGCACCTCCCAAAATCAGGCAGAAAATGGGCAAAATTAGGTGATTTCAGTTGCACTTTTTGGGCAGTAATTTGGCAAATTCTTGGGCAAAATGTTTGGCTCAGCCACCCAAATGAAAATGGTCCCATACGCCTATGCTGACTACACCAGTTATGTATAGGTCTACACAGATGAGATAGAACTTTATCAACTTGAATATCTCCTAATTGAAATATCCGATTGAAGTAGTTTTTTCACATTTTGTTTTTTTATAAAGTCCTCTTTCATATGATAAAGTTGCCTGACCCCTGAACTAATCCTTAAAAGGAAAATTCCCATGAAGTTTCATTTTCACATTTATGATAGAGGACTATCAAAGAAACAATTTGGTGTAAAAACCTGCCGATGTACATAATATGTGTGCACGCTTAGGAGTTATTGCATTTCAAAGATTGCGTGAGTGTGTTGAAAAATGAACTCGCAGTGTAAAATGTGATGTCATAAAGGCAGATCAAAGACAATTCTTATGTATTTCTATAAAATTAATAAATATTTTTGTTTTGCTCTTAGTTTATGGTTCACGAGTAGATTGAGATGAGGAACAGGCATTAATTTTCAAAGAAATAAACGCTAATTGTGATGGACTTGCCTTTATGACATCACACTGTATACACTGTGGGGTCACTTTTCCACCCACTTGCACATGCTTTGAATGAAAAAGATATCAACATGATTTCTACACCATAGTCTTCTATCATATTTACGAAATTCACGGGAGTATTCCTATAATATTCGTGCTTCTGTTACAAAAGAAATCGTCTACATTCCAATCTAGCAAATATGTCTACGGTTTCTTCAAAATTAATTTCATCTACCAATTTTCTTTCAATTGTAAGAATGGATAGTCCACTGACCGAGTCTATTTTCACCCATTGTAGACCTGAGATATGATTTGACTATTTTAAGCTTTGAAAATGATCTCCAACTAAGGCTGTGGTTGATGGCAGTGTTAGAAAGAGCTGATATAACTTGTAGATGTTTGGGAATGTGTGATACAAATGTGTTGTATACAAATACTGAAATAAATTCTTTGTATTTTCTCATATTTTTTCAGACATGTCGGGAAAATGTCTGCTTTTTTATTCACTACATGGCTTTTCCAGTTTCCAAATTATTTAGGTAATTGAAGGGCGTCAATGTCCAGCAAAATACTGCCTATTTCTTGTCCGTATGTTGCTGTGAGAGTTTTCACTTTTGTCACCATGTCTGATGTCAGTTTTGAGTAGTGGTGCGGGTGTAAGGATGTCAAATGATGTAAGCAATTCTCTATTATTATTTTTTTTGAGCAGTCTTTAGTTGTGCTAAACATGTATCAATACTGGAAAGAATTACGTTTGCTTTGAACTTAATTGTAGCATCCTGCGATTCATCAAAAGATTCTTCACTTGGTAGTCATTTCTTGCGTTGAATACGTTTCTCAGTGAAGTCACAATCAAGCTCAGCTTTTCTGGCTACTTCTTTAACATCTGTTACAAGCTTCTGAAAAGCTGTAAAGTCAAAGTTGCTTATAATTTGAAGCAGGCCAAGTGCAGTTGATGTTACAGAGCAATCTGCATCAGATTCAGCTGTATGGTCCAGGGTGACGATGATGGCAGGTAATGTTGCTTTAATGACGCCTAAAGCACCACAGTGGCACGCCCATTTGGTCTCGAAAGTTGTTTTAGTGTATATGGTGTTTTGATTCCAAGATTTCGCTGATGAGATTGAAAAATTGCATGGCGTTTAGGGCTGGCTGCAATGAAATTGTATGTTTTCTTAACTGTCCCAAAGAAATTACTGATCTCGGGAGTTGTTTTGCAAGCATCGACCAGAACCAGATTCAAGCAATGGTTGTTTCAGTGTATACGTACATTGCCTTAGGATTCTTCTCTAAAACACGTGTTTTGACAATGGAATATTGCCCACTCATATTGGCTGCGCCGTCATATCCTTGGCCTCGCAAAAGAGCTAAAGATAAGCCCAAGTTTGTCAGGGTCTCATACAGGCAAATGTACAGGCTTTTTGCATCAGTTTTAGTGATGTTTGTGAACTGCAGGAAACTTTGATGTTAAAACTCACTCTTATTGGTTGAACGTTCAGAAGTTTCCCAGGAACGTCCATTACATTGTGAGATACGATGGTCGACTGTGTATAATAGCATGTATGCGCATACCTGCTCACTGCATGCCCCCATCTCTTTCCCATTATTAAAAGGAGACTGGATATGAGTTGGTTTGGACAAAGCTGCGTCTACTATATCATAATCGTTCATCTGGGTTGGATGAATGAATATACTGTAGCGCTGTGCGTGGGATAGCCAGTGGTGTAGAGCTAAATAGTGAGCTGAGGGTTCTTCTCCCCAATGTTTAAAGATACAGCCTACCATAGTTATGATCATACTTGTCAAAATAACATTTTATTACATGATTACTGGACACTTGGCACTAATCTCAACCGACACTATGACTACTGTACCGCACGCAGCTGCAGAAGGGAATTAATTAATAGTGCATATTTGTATTAAGCCACTTCATGTGATTTCCATCTCCTAAGATATATATTTGTTGTATTGTTCTCAAATCCATGTAACTTATGTAATCTTTTGAGTTTTCATAAGATACAAACTAATTGCCTTAACAAGGAAGCTGACCATTAATATGAGAGGGAAGCTGACCATCAATATAATGATAGGGAAGCTGACTATTAATATAATGAGAGGGAAGCTGACCATTAATATAATGAGAGGGAAGCTGACCATCAATATAATGAGAGGGAAGCTGACCGTCAATATGAGAGGGAAGCTAACCATTAATATAATGAGAGGAAGCTGACCATTAATATAATGAGAGGGAAGCTGACCATAATATAATGAGAGGAAGCTGACCATCAATATAATGAGAGGAAGCTGACCATCAATATAATGAGAGGAAGCTGACCATTAATATAATGAGAGGAAGCTGACCATTAATATAATAAGAGGGAAGCTGACCATTAATATAATGAGAGGGAAGCTGACCATTAATATAATGAGAGGGAAGCTGACCATTAATATAATGAGAGGGAAGCTGACCATTAATATATTGAGAGGAAGCTGACCATTAATATAATGAGAGGAAGCTGACCATTAATATAACGAGAGGGAAGCTGACCATTAATATAATGAGAGGGAAGCTGACCATTAATATAATGAGAGGGAAGCTGACCATTAATATAACGAGAGGGAAGCTGACCATTAATATAACGAGAGGGAAGCTGACCATAATATAATGAGAGGGAAGCTGACCATTAATATAATGAGAGGGAAGCTGACCATCAATATAATGAGAGGGAAGCTGACCATTAATATAATGAGAGGGAAGCTGACCATTAATATAATGAGAGGGAAGCTGACCATTAATATAGCGAGAGGGAAGCTGACCATTAATATAATGAGAGGGAAGCTGACCATTAATATAATGAGAGGGAAGCTGACCATTAATATAATGAGAGGGAAGCTGACCATTAATATAATGAGAGGGAAGCTGACCATTAATATAATGAGAGGGAAGCTGACCATTAATATATTGAGAGGAAGCTGACCATTAATATAATGAGAGGGAAGCTGACCATTAATATAATGAGGGAAGCTGACCATTAATATAACGAGAGGGAAGCTGACCATTAATATAATGAGAGGGAAGCTGACCATTAATATAACGAGAGGGAAGCTGACCATTAATATAACGAGAGGGAAGCTGACCATAATATAATGAGAGGGAAGCTGACCATTAATATAATGAGGGAAGCTGACCATCAATATAATGAGAGGGAAGCTGACCATTAATATAATGAGAGGAAGCTGACCATCAATATAATGAGAGGAAGCTGACCGTCAATATGAGAGGGAAGCTAACCATTAATATAATGAGAGGGAAGCTGACCATTAATATAATGAGAGGGAAGCTGACCATAATATAATGAGAGGGAAGCTGACCATCAATATAATGAGAGGGAAGCTGACCATCAATATAATGAGAGGGAAGCTGACCATTAATATAATGAGAGGGAAGCTGACCATTAATATAATAAGAGGGAAGCTGACCATTAATATAATGAGAGGGAAGCTGACCATTAATATAATGAGAGGGAAGCTGACCATTAATATAACGAGAGGGAAGCTGACCATTAATATAACGAGAGGGAAGCTGACCATTAATATAACGAGAGGGAAGCTGACCATTAATATAATGAGAGGGAAGCTGACCATCAATATAATGAGAGGGAAGCTGACCATCAATATAATGAGAGGGAAGCTGACCATCAATATAATGAGAGGGAAGCTGACCATTAATATAATGAGAGGGAAGCTGACCATTAATATAGCGAGGAAGCTGACCATTAATATAATGAGAGGAAGCTGACCATTAATATAATGAGAGGAAGCTGACCATCAATATAATGAGAGGGAAGCTGACCATCAATATAATGAGAGGGAAGCTGACCATCAATATAATGAGAGGGAAGCTGACCATTAATATAATGAGAGGGAAGCTGACCATTAATATAATGAGAGGGAAGCTGACCATTAATATAATAAGAGGGAAGCTGACCGTCAATATAACGAGAGGGAAGCTGACTGTCAATATAACGAGAGGGAAGCTGACCATTAATATAATGAGAGGGAAGCTGACCATCAATATAATGAGAGGGAAGCTGACCGTCAATATAATGAGAGGGAAGCTGACCGTCAATATAACGAGAGGGAAGCTGACCATTAATATAATGAGAGGGAAGCTGACCATCAATATAATGAGAGGGAAGCTGACCATTAATATAATGAGAAGGAAGCTGACCATTAATATAATGAAAGGGAAGCTGACTATTAATATAATGAAAGGGAAGCTGACCATTAATATAATGAGAAGGAAGCTGACCATCAATATAACGAGAGGGAAGCTGACCATCAATATAACGAGAGGGAAGCTGACCGTCAATATAACGAGAGGGAAGCTGACCATCAATATAATGAGAGGGAAGCTGACCGTCAATATAATGAGAGGGAAGCTGACCATTATTATAATAAGAGTGATCCAATGATGATTAAAGTAACTGCAATGAAACTTTTCGAGTAAATATGTAAGATTAAAGCTTGTAGTAAATGTATATAATAAAACATTTTGAAATGCGTAATTGCTTTAGATATATGCTAATAGGAGTTAATCAAATCTCTACAAAAATTAAAAATGCAATTTTATTTTGTGTACTTTTAGGTTTGGATCCAGAGGCATTTACCTTACACACCAGTCAGACATACTTAGTCCGTAATGTATCCGAATCTGTAAAACCTTTACCAACTACACAGTCTACATTGTAGCATATAATACCATCAGTGGAAGCGACCACTCACAGATGGTCCATCTTTTCACCCCAGAGGATGGTATGTAATATTTGTTTTGTTGATAAAGATGGGACTCCCCAAGGCATCATTAAGCATAATGTTTTACAAAAATATTGAAATCTTGAAAATGGCAATAAATTTTAAAGATTGACCGAAATGATATGAAATTTTAGTGCCTAATTATTCAATAAAATGTGTAAATGTGTGATGTTGTGGAGAAAGTAGCTTCATTTTCTGATGTTAATCTATAGTTGTGTAGTCATGTGCCACAATGTGTAGTGTTGTTTTTGCACAACAGTGCAGATGGATTGATAACAAGTTTTGGAAGAATAAATTAAAAACATTTACGTAAAGATTTTCAGATCTTTAAATTCTTGGCTCAATTATTCAATGAAAGATGCGATTGTAAGATATTCCATCAGCAAATTACTTAAATAAGATATTTTTGTGAGTAGGCCTTGGGCGATATTGACCCTCAAAAAACATCGATATATATATCGCCAGAAATATATCAACATTATTGTATATGCAAATTGCATGATGTCATCTAAAAATTATATTTGCCTTTTCGTACCAGGTAATCTTGTTCAAGCACAAAAAAGTCTATTAAATTATGTAAGTAAATTTACAGAATTGAATGGAAAATATGTATATAAATGTTCAAATAAACACCCATTATTCTAAAAGGAATCATTTTTAAATGGTTTCTTTCTCAAAAAATCAATCACAGAAACATTGAAATGCCTTAACAAACCTTTAACATTTTTGATGGCACTGGTTTATGGCTTTTTATGAAGAAAATCAGCCCATCTTTACCTTTGAAATATTATTATTATTCAATGTATTTTTCATTGTTTCTTTAGTGCCAGAGATGTCTCCTGTATTTTTTGTAACAACACCTCAACCTGGCACCATCAATATCACATGGAACCCAGTCCTCGTTAAGAAAGTGAACGGCATATTGACTGGTTTTGTTATTGAGATTAAGAGAGACAAGAATAAACAGCCAAGGACCATCCGATTAGGACCAACCGTCAACAACTACTTCATGGAAAGTCTTCAAGAGGGGGTAGAGTACCGTATTAGAATGGCTGCAACCACTGGGACTGGTGTTGGCGTCTTCTCAAGATTCAGGAGTGTTTTCACACAGAATTCAACCAAATATCCTGGTGAGAATTGTTATAACACAGAGGGGAAAAGTTTCTTTACTCATGAAGGCCTAGGTCAAATTGCAAAGGTTTCCTGTCACCATTTTCTGTTCCTAAAAAAGATATCAAGAATTTCTTGTGACGGAACTGCTACTGAACCCATGATAGCTACTTAAAAACTTTGCATGGCTTGAACCAAAAATATGTAAAGATTGTCACCAAAATTTACAATTTTAACATCTTAAAATTATTTGTTCATTATTTCAAAAGTAAAGATCCTTGGTTCAAACCTATTTGAAACAGACGCAGTTATAAACTGTCGCCAAGTAAACTCACTGTGTTTTAAACTTTTTTTTTCTCTTGAAGCTTCTCACACTGTTTGCACAATGCATAGAATGTGCACCATGTCATGATTGGTGAAAATTCATTTTCAAGTGCACCAACACTATGCACAGGCCAATCAACAAGCAGGAATGCACCAGCCCTTAAGCCTGACAATAAATATATTGCAGGAATCAATGATTAATAATTGAAGCATTTGTTTGATTTTTAAAGTATTTTTAGTATAGAAAGTTCAATTTTTCAGTGTAGAAGTTAAGCTTTAATGGTCAGTTTTTAACATGACCATGTTCCAAACATGAAATAATTGACTCTCTTGTTCTGGTCCATTAGTTGTACCTTTTTAGTAGGTTATTTTTTCTAGGGGTACCAATACTTTAAAGAGACCATTTCGTCATGACCTGCTCTAATCCTAATTTGCTCATTTATTTGTCTTTTTTTCTTTCTTCAATCATTGCAGTACCTGGGATTCCTGTGTTAGATGTAAGGACTATCAACTCTACATGGGTATCTCTACAATGGACATCTCCTGCTGAAATAGTTGATGGATACAGACTTGTGGTAATCAATACCCGCAATGCCAGAAGACAGAGTAAAGAATTCCCCTCTGATATAAACTCTGCCAGTATTAATGGTTTAGGTATGAGCTTTTTTACTAGCTATGTACATATGTGTGTCTGTATAGGTAAATCTGTTTTAAATGTTTTTCTGCACAAGCCATGCATAACATATAGCTTGAAACATCAAGAAAAAGAATAATTTGGGATATTAAAGTTTAAATTATTTTTAGAACAATCTAAAATAGATTTTCTTTATCTTCATCAATTAATTGCTCATTATATCACACACTTAGGGTCTCTTATTATGGGGGCTATTTTCCAGCATAGATTAAAAAATAAAAATGTCATATTAGAATGATATCCCTTTAACTTGGTATATTGCAAGCAATGATTACTTTTGTGGATTTCTGACTGACTAAAGATCACAATTGACACAACGCAGAAAATGATATTTATTATTTCATATCTCCTGAAAACTATGCTACAAGGCATTATCAAACCGTAGCACAAATGGTACTATTTCAAACCCCTTCAATAAATATCCAAATATTCAGATCCTAACATTTTTTCACCTAAATTTTTCTCCCACATTCAGCCTTTCTCCTTTATCTCCCTTACACACCTTCCATCTCCTCACTATCCTAACTCTTACACTATTATTTATTAACACCTTCTTGGCACATTTGACTCTTGACTGTCACAGTGCCATTAAACATCAACAACCAAACCAAACCTAAGATTTAATATGGAAGTCTAAATGCTTCAACATTGTATAATCTCAATTAACCAGATTTCTTGTAATTTTTCTTTTCTCAACTTCTGGCACATTTATCCCAAACAAACAACCAAACATCATGAGTTCGAAATGATAATTGATAAAGATACTTATCATTGATTCAACTAAGCTGGATTGTATTAAACTTCTGTCTGACAGCAGAGTTTTAGATTGAGGGTGTGCCTAAACACCCTGTAACAGTAGAGGCAATTAACAGGCAAGGCATATATTTTGGTAAGCCCCACAGATAGGTGTATTTATGGGTATCTCTTGTCCCAAATTTTAAAACAACAGATGAGTAAATTAATTATGATGTCCTTAATTCTTCTTTGTTTTCTCAATGACAAGTTGTTTCCCGACAAATGTAAATGGGTTTATTTCTGCAGCTGTTAGCATTGAGCGAAAGATTTCTTAAAGCTGGATTATAAACTATTGAAAGTCAGGCACTCTCTCAAATTTGTTATTTCTTTATCTTTCTTACAGAGGGTAATTCAACGTATAAAGTTTACCTGCAAGGATACAATCAGTACAACGATGGCATGGCAGCTATCATCACCTTCACCACACTCCCAAATGGTAAGAGATCTTTTTTTCAGCATTTTAATCCCCATATCAGCATGGTGCGATTATTAGTTTTTTTCAGCATTTTTATTTCCATATCAGCATGGTGCGATTATCAGTTTTGCACCTTTAAGCTACGTTGAGAGTTTCACTGTCATTTTATTAGCTTGACTATTTGAAGAACAGTAGAGCTATTCTACTATCGTTGTCGTCGGCATCAGGTAAAGAAGTTTTGGTTAAAGTGTTGTTAAAGTTTATCATAACTTAAGTTATGAATGGTGTACATTCATGTGACTTGGCATAGGGGTAGACGACATGGGTACTGATTAATTGAGCATGATTGGAGGGTTGTGTGTGCATACTAATTAGCTTATTTGCATAAAAATGAAAATATTTGTCAGGTTAAAGTTTTGGTTAAAGTTTTCATAACTTATGAATGGTGTACATCCATGTTACTTGGCATAGGGGTAGAGGACATGGGTACTGTTCAAATGAAGATGATTGGGGGGGGGTTGTGTGTGCATTCTAAGTAGCTTATTTGCATAACAATGAAATTATTTGTCAGGTTAAAGTTATGGTTAAAGTTTTTGGTTAAAGTTTTCATAACTTAAGTTATGAATGGTTTACATTCACGTAAATTGGCATAAAGTGACTGTTCAAGTGAGAATGATTAGGGTTTGTGTGTGCATACTAATTAGCTTATTTGCATAACAATGAAAATATTTGTATCTATGATATCTCTTAAATTAAAGTAGATATGGGGATTTTGTTTTACACAAATGATTAAATATGTGAAGAGCATTTTCTACACTTCATGTTGAGACGAAGTGTGCATATTATTTAGGTTATTTGCATAACAATAGACTCGTACAAAATGTTTAAAATTTAATAATATGAGATAATAACATTCATGTTTGGTTCAGTGGTAGAGGACATTGGTACTGTTCAAATAAGCATATTGTGGAGGTTGTGTGTGCATACTAATTAACTTATTTGCATAACAATGAAAATATTTGTATATGATATCTCTTAAATTAAAATGGGCATGATGATTTTGTTTATACAAATGATCATATATGTGAAAACTATTGTATAAATGGTGAGGTGTATTGTGCATATTAATTAGGTTATTTGCATAACAATAGATTTTCTGAAAATATTTAACCTGAGATAATAACTTGGTAAAGGGTAGAGAATGGGTATAAATGAGCATGACCCATACTAATTAGCTTATTTGAATAACAATGAAAATATTTTTATTATGATATCTCTTATGGGAGTGGGGATTTTTTTACACAAATGATCATGTGTGTGAAGAGCATAGCATAAATTAGCTTATTTGCATAAGAATGAAATTTTTGTATCTATGATATCTCTTAAATTAAAAGTGTCCTCACTGACACAAATGATCATATAAAGAATGTTAAATGGTGAGGTGCAATGTTATATTAAAGGTTATTTGTATAACAATAGAGCAGAATGTGCGGTAAAAGATGACATGATGATAAAGTAGCTGAAGGAATTAGGATGAGGCCATGTGGGACAGGGTGAAATTGTATGTAGGGCAGGGTGCTGTGGGATGTTGGTCAGGATGTGTTGGCATGTTAGACAGGGTGGAATGGCATGTGGAACAGGGTGGAATGGCATGTGGTGGAATGGCATGTGGTGGGATGTCATCTGGATTTCAGTTGTAATGGCATGTGGGTCATGCAAGTGGTGGAATGACATAGAGTATCTGGTTTTAAGGTGTGATTGCATGGAGTATAGACATGGGATGACATTTGGGACAGGTTGGGATGGAATGTGGAACAGTCTGGTATATTCATTATTAGCGGTGAGGGGATTTGTATCGTTTTCAATGTCTAGTTTGTCATACATTAAGCAATATTGTTTTGCATAATTTTGCTTTATTGTTATTGTACATTTCTCATGCTGCTTAACTTTGCTTGACACACATATTTTCTTAAATTGAAAGTTGTATTACAATCCAGGATGTAGTTCTTGGAATGTGTAGGGGTTGGGGAAGGTGCAGGTTGGAAAGGGGGTTGAGTGGCATTCTTTCATTGACATTGACAAATCAGGGCCTCTCCTTTCTTTGTAATTCAATTGATAGAACTAAAAGAAGTGTTGTAGTTATAAAGACTGCTAGGTTTTACATGTTTTCTGAGTTACTGGGTGAGGTAACCTTGAGCTTTTTTTGTCTTAAAATATCTTGGAAAACTCAAAGATATTTTGAAGCTTGTACTGCAAATGAAAATGTAAGTGCATCTTTCAAAGCTCAAGCAATTTGATATCATCTGCCCCTGCTCCCTATTTCTGTATATACTTCCCTTAATAAGCCCATTCTCTATACTAGCATTGAATAGTCAAGCATACTGTCCTTCCAACAGTTCTAGTTTTGAATTGTGATCATACACCTTTTAAGTATATCCATAACAAAAATATAAAGTACGTACTCTCAAGAAAATCTTAAGGATTGATTTGAACAGAAACGTTTTCATTGATTAATGTGTGGAATTTGGCTGAATATGTCTCAAAAGTTGCCCAACTTGTGATTGTCAAATATGGTTATTTCATAAATTTCAAAAAGCTGAAAAACCTGTCATTTGAAAGAAAACACTTCAATTCCTTGCTATGCATCCTCGAAAGCTAAGATTAAAAATATGTAAATGACTATTCAAAATAATGCAATGTCCTTAAATGGTAAGCTGCCTTTCTGAAAGCTGCTTTGAATGTAAGTATGAGTGCCAGTTCTTTCAAGAAAATTCCCCTAATGTTGATAAGTTTGCTTTTACTGGAATCCATTAGTTTAGCACAATTGGTGAAATGTTAAAAATGATTAGTGATGGAGTCATTGTTTTAGGATTTAAAAGATAAAATTTAAAAGGTTTAATAATAATGAGATGGATTTATAAACATGCTCCTTTGTTTGTTTGTGACAGGAAGAGATAAATGTACTTTCATGGATTTTGACAATTGCATTTAAAGTTCTTGTTAATTTCTATTTTGTTTAGGTTTTCAAACTATAAAATATAAAAACTGCAGACAATATTTAAGAATGATCAATTATTAACTGAGGTTAATGAGCATCTGTTACTTGTCATGAATTTAGGATAATTCTGGTAACAAATAAACAAATGTTTGTTACATGGTATGAATTTCTTGCAATAGTGTCGCGATCATAGTACTGTTTAATCTTTGACCGTTTTCTCATGTTTTCAGATCAGGTAGTCCACTACTGTCGGCTACCTACACCATTTGCTCTCTCAGGTACAGAAGTGACTGCTAGGACGATTTTGTTAAGTTGGAGTCCAAGTGTCACTTTCTCGGACTACAGAGGTTTTGGAATCAAGTACCAACTTCAGTCCTTTAATAGATCAAGGAGAAGCTATTATATGGAAGTCCGTAAGTATTGAAGTCCCGTAAGTGTCAATATCACAGGTAGAGCATTCAAAATACATTCAGATTCATTAAGATTGAACAAGTTCTGTAAAAATGATTAGAGTTTACCATTTACAGCTTTCTTGAGTTTTTATGTCTTATTATTCAAGTGGGATTGGCTCAAGTCTTTTAGATGATATTGAGGGTCAGGTACAAAGTAATGATGACATGAGTCTTAATGCTCACATGTTGCAAAATAACCAGAAATGTTTTCTCAAGTATCCTTGCAAGTGTTAACATAGTTACTGCATCACATTGCTTACAAGTTGTTCTTTTTATTGAATGTTCTGTTTGCTGCCTCTTGAAATTTCTGCATCTTCATTGTGATATTCTTGATATATGTACTGCACTGCAATTGCTTTGTTCATATAATTTGTCATCACAGCAACAATAGAGCTATTGTCTATTAAGTAATAATTTGCCTATATGCTCAAGCTCCTTCCTTTTGTAATTCCCCTCTGTGGTTTACCGACAAGTATGCTTTCTGCAAGCTTCAGGCCACATTTCCAGTGAACTATCATTATTTGCACTACTATATCTACATATGTTAAAAAGATTGTCAAAGTACTTTAAGGGAGGTTTAAAGCTTTAACAGCTGCAGCCTTTGTTCTTTTCAAGACACTTTTTATCTTCCCCATTTCATAACTGTTTGTGATTTGTTGGAAATGGGTTCTGAGTTTATTTTCTCTTTTTTATTTTAGAGTTGGGCAGAAGTCATGGAAATTCCAAGGCTTACAGCCATACTCCATCTATTCCTTCCAAGTTCAAATCATATGCACAAAGGGGTATAGCCAGTTCAGCAAACCCATCTTAAAATCCACCAGTGAGGATGGTAAGTTATGAATGCAAGAAGTAGACTTCACATCAATGTAATAAAGAATTTGTAAATGGAAAATTTGTTTTTAAACTGCTCAGAGAGCCAAGAAAGCTATTCTGGTTGTGACTTTTCCTGTATGTACTAGATCTGTCCAAACTTTTAATTTTTTGAATCATGAATCATAATGAAAATGTTTTATTGTTATTTTGGATAGTTAATTAGGTTCATGAAATTTTAGTACAGGGTTTCTTACTTTTGGCAACCAAGTGGAAGGTTGTATATTGGCCTTTTGTCTCTTTATTGTCATCTACAGTATATAATATCAAAAGTAATGAATGGATTCTGATACAATTTGGATCTGGTAGTACTCAATAAAGAAGTGATTAAATTTTGGTACATTGGAATAAGGGAAAGACGAAATGTTTCGGGGGATATTGGTGGTGACTTAATTGAAATATTTTAGTGGAATGTGTTGAGTAAATATATTTATGCCGATAAAGGAACCAAATCATCCATTTTATAAACAAAACAAAAATTGGTTTCTGCCATTAAAGAAAACTAAAGGAATTTTGATTGTGACTTCAAAAAATTCATTGAGTCTTCCTTGAAAGGAAGTCAAGGCATGAAAGTGAAAATAAAGACACAACTTTGAAGGAAATCAAGAGAAGGTGGATACTCTTGGTAGGCAAAGGAATTTGGAAATGTGACAAATTTTAAAGCCTTTTCTGCTATTAAAACCATGGCAAACATACGCCTTTCTGTGAAACCCTGGGTCCCCACCAGGGCCTTACGACCTTTGCCCCTATAGCATGCCTAAAGTTGACCTAAATTTTAAGCCCCGGTACGCCTTTCTGTGAAACCCTGGGTCCCCACCAGGGCCTTACGACTTTTGCCCCTATAGCATGCCTAAAGTTGACCTAAATTTTAAGCCCCCAAATATTTGAACGTGTTACAAATTTATTTTCTTTGGGAAATCTTCTGCAATTTTTCTGTTTCAGGGAAATTGTCATTTTCTAAAAAATCTCCAATTTTTGGGAATTTTCCTTCGTTTTCGTGAAATTTGCTTCCATTTTCATGAAATTTCCTACATTTTCGAGATATTTTCTTCAATATTTGGGAAGTTTTCTTCATACTTTGGAAAATTTCTTTGATTTTGCAAAAATTCTTAAATTTTTGGGAACTTTTTTTATTTTGGTTTTTTTCTTCTTCAATATTTGAGAAAGTTTCTTCAATTTTGGGAAAATTGTCTTCATTTTGCGTAAATTTGGGTGTTTATTTTCTTTAAAATTTGGCCAGTTTTTCTCAATTTTCAGGAATTTTTTTCATTTTGCGGCAATTTTCTCCAAAGTTTTCTTAACTTTTCTGGAAATTTCCTTCATTTCTGAAAATTTCCTTCATGTTCTTGAAATTTTCCAAAAAAATTTCTTCAATACTTGAGAAATTTTCAGATTTAAAACACCAATTTTAAGTAATTTCCTAAACAGTTCATGCCAATTTACTTATATGTGCCCAACATTTTACTCTTATGAGCTTTTTTTTTGAAGGGGTGAAGGTGGGTGCCAAAATTCCCTTGCTCCCCCCCCAGTGAAACACGACCCACCATGCCACTGGTTAGTGGTAGGGAATCAGGTATGGTGGGTTGGGAGGTTCATTTTCTTTCATAAGCATTAATTTTGATATAATTGTTCTTGTTTTTTGTCATGCTGAAATGTGTATGTATGTATATATGTGTGTGTATGTATATGTGTATGTTTGTTTGTCTGTGACTGCAAGCTTATAGGCATGATATCTCAAGAACCATACTCCAGATTCATGTCATATTGATATAGATGGTTCTTGTTTTTGATGCTATTAAATGTGATGTCATGTATATAATGAATGGGTATGTTTTTGTAAATATCTTGAAAGCTTATAGGCATGATTTTCAAGAACCACATGTCTGATTTGTCATATTTGGTGTAGTTTTGTTTATGTTCGTGGTACAAAAATGTTAAATTTCATTAATATGCATAGTGGGCAGGGCTTAACATGATTTTGTTGAAAAGAGATTGGTATCTCTAAGATCGGAAAAGTTGATTTATATAATATTTGATACACAGATAACCCATGATCTGTAGATGTGCCCCATTGCTTTTGGTGGCGATGTCATGCATGTAAATAAGTAGGCGGGCTTAATGTAAAAATCTTGAAATGCTCAGTTATAAATAATCACATGTCGTTTTGTTTCATATTTAGTATAATTATGTTGTTAGCTAGTGTGTATGTGTTTATTGTATAAAACAGTTGAATTTAATTAATTAGCGTAGTAGGCAGGGCTTAATATAGTTTTGCTAAAAAGAGCTGATAGACATGGTATATCTCAAAAAGGACAAACTGAATTCACGTCATGTGCTGTACACAGATAACCCATGATCTGTAGATGTGCCCTATTGTTTTTGGTGGTGATGTCATGCATATTAATTAGTAGGCGGAGCTTGTAAAAATCTTGAAATGCTCATATCTTAACAATCACATGTCTGTTTTGTTTAATATTTTGTAGAATTATGTACGTGTTCATTTTATAAAACATTTAAAAAAAGAATAATATAAAAAAAACATTGAATATCATTAATATGCCTAGTGGGTGTGGCTTAATATGAATTTGCTGAAAAGAGCTTGTAAACACGATGTGCAATGACATAACAGTTAATACAAAATCAATCAGCATGAAAAAAAAGCATCGGAACCACAGAATCTTTTGGTCCTGGTTGCAAATGTATTTATGTCTTGTCATAGGAACTTTTATGTTTAACAAATTTGTTTAACTTTCTGTTGAGTCCCTGTTTTATTCTGATCAACACTGTCATTGTTTTCTGTAATATACATAAACTGTAATATCTACCATTTTGTAAAATGTTATGAATTTTAACTAAATTTATTGAAAAAATTATTGATTTTATTGAGTAAATTGTATTGGTGATGGGGAATTAATACAGATGTAAATTGTAAGAATGACACAGCATTGTGGAATTAAGCAGGTGGGCAGAAGTATCTGCTCTACAGAGTGCTTTCTAGGTTTTCCCTCTTTTGCTCAATTAACCCTTACTCTACCACGCGGCGATAGTATCGCCGTTTTCAAACCACCTTTTTCTTAAAATAAAATTGGGACTTTACCACAGTTCAATAAGAGTAATCTTGGTATCATTTTAAAGTACTCGTATATTTCTTTCACAAAATGAAACTTTTTCATAGGGGTCATATTACAGAATTTAAAAAAAAAGTACATCGAAAAAGAGTAAAACTCAATAATTGCAAAAAAATTTACAATTTTTTTATTTTTCTCTTTTACATCTTACGATAACTTCAAAATCACATTTTTGCTTCAAAATCAAACACGCAAGTCCTAAGACATGATAGTATTGGTTTCTGGTATAATTTTTATAATCCCTACGTGCAATCTTTTGTTCTGGAGAAATTTCTTCAAAATTTCATGAATTTCTGCCATTTTTGACCCGTTTTTTTCAAAAAATCGTGTAACCCAAACCGTACATCACACATGCTTTGTTGAACCGCCGTTCGAAAGCGCTTGAAATTTCCTTTTATTTGATATATAAATAAAGGCATACCCCCCTCTACTTAGAACCTATCCTATAAGAATTAAATTACACCTCTCAAATTTGAACGATTACGTGGTGCAGAGGAAATGTACGCGACTAGCATGCGAGCGCCCCGGGTTCGAGTCTCGCCATGACCACTGCGTAATTATTTTTCTGCTGCAGCTTTCAGGGGATGTTTGACCTTTATCATTTTTGATGTGTTTTCATCTTTCCTTTCTTTCTAAAAATTATAGATTAGTATCATTGGAAAGGAAATTTCAAAAAGAATCTAAATATGTAACACAAATCTCTGTTTTCAATACTGACAAGAAGTTATACTTCTGCAAAGATTGACCATTTGTTGACCAAATTTAGCCAAAAATTGCTTAATTTGCATAATTTTGTCCAATATTACCTAAATTGGTTTTAATTACTCAAAAGATAAATATCTTAGCATCCATTCCAACCAAACTTGTAACGAAAGAAAATGTAAGGAAAGCTGTCAAAAATGCATATGAAAAAAAAGTTACGAAAATTGGGGTTGCTTTTTTAACGTAATTAAGAGTAGATATAGATAGAGAGGATTATATTTTGAAATACTAATTTTTGGCTTGGGGTGTGATTGTTAAAGTGTTTTGCTTGTTAGAATTAAATTGTATTCTTTCCAACTATGTGGTTTTAGAAAATACATTTACTTTTTAATCTATCTAAAAGTTTATAAAATTATGTTTTTGTATCAACATACAACATAATTTTCCATTTTTTCTTTAGTTTTAAAAGTATTTATATATATATATATTTATATAAATATATATAAAATGTGTTGATTTTTAGTGAGTCCTTACCCTCTTGATCTTGTAGTGCCTTCTACCCACCATCAAATCTGCTGGCAGAACCAGTGGATCAACATAGTGTGGAACTGAAGTGGAGCCCACCAGTCAGGCCTAATGGAGTCATTACTCATTATATCATCATGTACAACACAGACTTGAATTCTGCAGACTGGAGAAGTAATCAGAGGGAAGGTAAGTTTGTTTGTGTAAAGGCTCCTTATTGGAGGAAAAACCTTATCTTGCACCTGATTGGTTGTGAAAATGTCTAGCTTCAAATAGGGCAAAATTTCAGAAGCAAAAAGGGACTTCTCTGTTTGTCACCAGTGTGATGGAAAGGTAGACTACTTTTCAATGCGGGGGTGATTTATTGATTTGGATTTGTTTGCATTGCTGAGAAAAAGACTTTGCTGTTAACTTCTTACTGTGTCTTACATGATTTCCCCAAAGGAAGAAATGGACAATTTTGAAGCTTCATATGGTGAAAAAAAGTTCCATACTGGTACTTGTGATTTGATGTTGTTGATACAGAGAATTGTCAAATTTAGAAAATTAGATTTACTTCATGCCCAGAACAAACACTTTATTTTGACTATAGATTAAAACTGTGCTTTTTTGTCTTTTAAATTTGAAATATTAATTAAAAAGAATTGGTTCATTCTGTAGAATTGGTTTATTTTGTTCTTAGGATTTGGCCCAGGTGTAGTTTAGAGATAATAACAGCGACATAAACATAGCCAATTGTTGCACATAACGGTGGTCAACTGTCGCATATTAACTGGGACTGATGTAGAGGATTATGCTGAAACTGTCCTAATAGCTTCTTCAAAAGCAATTGGATCAAACCCTAGCTTAATTTAAAAAGGGGCAGGGTGCTAGACTTGTTGAGGGGCACATTAATTAATGCATGCGCGAAGCGCTGCGTCTTTTCGCCGTGGAGTCCAGGGGTCCCCTTAAGTAAGGCTCAATTCCATGGCGAAGAAGCTCTGGGATTTTAGCTATAATCATACCTCACAATGAAACTATTCTGACTGATAAGAACCATTCATGAGCCAAACAGGACAATTGCTTACTTTGCTATCATTCTGTGTTCTGTATCCATGTAAGGTATTTCATTTTTAAAGTTAATTAAAGATAAGGTTTAAAAATGAAAGGCAGGGCGGACCCCAGGGGCAGGGCGGGCTGCCTCTGTGAAACAGCAAAGCTAGGGGTCTGCAGAATCACTGAAGGACATGTATATGTTTCTTGGAAGTAACTCAAGCTGTATGAAGTGTTCATAAATACTTCAGTGTGAGTTGAGGGGAAACAAATTGGGGGGGCCATTGGTGTGGTATTTTAATTCTGTTTTTCAGTGTTGTGTCACATGTGTATTGAAGTAAAAGTTGTTAACTTACAAATGCTGCAGTTTATACAATTTTGAATTACATAACAGTGTAGGTATATTGAACCTTAACAGGGATTAGTTTGTTTTACAAATGTTTTAGAGTTGGATACAGACCATTTACACCAATTTAAATAACTTGTTTGTTTTCTTTTCCAGGAAACATGTTGTGCTCAGTAGTTAGTGAGCTGAACAGTGGTACCGAATATTTCTTTAAAATCAAAGCTGGCACACAAGTTGGAGATGGACCCAGCACAAATGCCATTCATGCTGCAACTCCATCTGAACACCAAGGCAGTATGTATTGTTGTAGTTTTGGGGTAAAATACATACCACATCAAAAACAGAAAAGAATGTTTGAAAGGTGCATTTAAGACCGTCACAAAGAAAATTGTTTAAAGAATGTTGTAGAATTATTATCAGCACATTTTGACATGGTAAGAGACTTGAAATTAAAAACATCACTCAGAGATCATTGCAAACTTCAAATATAATTCTTCATCAAAATAAAAGTTTCATGACAAAAAATTTCTTCAGAAATTAAAATGTCTTATGACTCGTAATTAATTAATTGTTAATCTTCATACAATACTGAGATCTCTGCCTCAAGACCAAAAGAGTTCCAATAACGGAACTGGCATGAAGAGAGTAATATTTCCATTTTTACTTAAATCTCACCCTTAAGATGGAATTCTCCAACATGATATGTTTCAAGACACACCTTTGTTACATTCTATGTTTTGGTGATTCTTCCAGCTAATACAAGCTTTCATTCTGGTTATTTTACCTTTACAAGATCATCACCAAAACTCTTGAATTCATTTTTTCCTCACATGATATCTCTGATGACATTGGATTGATTCAGAAGACAACTCCTGTATATTCTTTAATAAATGCATTAGAGGCATTGCATTTTCGAGAAAAAAAAAAAAAAAGGGGGTTTAATTGAGGGTAAATTTCATATGTAAAATAACTCTCAAACTGTAATCTTTCCATTTTTTGTGAAGAAAACGGAAACAAAATGGTAATTTGATTGTATTTTTCATGTGTAGGTCTAGGCCTAACGAAGATAGTGTGAAAATGTAAGTTTAGGATGACTTTTATGCATCGTCTCAAGTTTAAGTGGTCGCTGCAAAAAAAAAAATGGGGGCATTTATTAGAGGGAGAGCGTTATTAGGGAATATAAGCTTAACACTTATTATCTTAACACAAACACTGCCTTATCTTAACATAACAAGTATTAATTACATCACCTTGGAAAGTCGTTTCTCTGGATTTGGCGTAGTTTATGTAACTATCATTATATATAGTTGGTATCATCATCGTAGTTTAAGTGTCGTAGCTATCAGTATTTACCAACAGAGATCACCCCCTAACTTTCATCATGTACCTACATTCTATAAGTCATACTGTTGCTTCATATTTTTCTCTAAATTATTACAAAACTTCAAATTAGCTTAGAGGGCTAATCTGACGTTTAACCTCCTGGTATGATGGGTTTTTATGCAATTTTGAGGATTTTCTCATTGTAATGCAATGTTAGATTGGTACATTTCTTATTAGGTTTCCATAAACTTCACAAGATCTGTTTTTTCCATAAATATTTTCTTTTTGATGCTTGAATTGCAGTATTGAATGCCCAGCAGCTTGGCATTTTGATAGGCGTGTGTCTGGCCTTGTTGTGTATCTTCATCTGTGGGATTCTTATTACATACAAGTACAGGTATGCAGGGTTGCTTTTATTATTGTTAGGTTCATTTAAAGCAAAGATTTGAAGATGAGAATACATTTCATGCAAATCAGATGTGTTTGTTGTAATTTTATCATGCAAAATCAAGATATGTCTTGAAATATAAATATAAAGTATGTACACTTTATGACACACACACACACACGAGCTGAGGATCTTGGGTCCGGAAGTAAGGTTTTACTCAGATTTGCGTGTGTTTTTCCCTGTATACTAACTATGCTCATGGGCAGTATTGATAGGCTGTCAGACAACTTAAATGATTAAAAAACAACATCCAAAACAATTTTGTATACAAATAAACTAAAAATGAATTATTTTGATTTTTGATATCCATTTTGCCAATATGTTAAGGTAAGCCACAAGTTTTATTTCCATGTCTGTTTACATTCCTTAATTGGTTATTGGCTTATTAAAAAAAAAAAAAAAAAGAACTGTGCTTTGGTGTATATATTCTATACATACTGTTTCATTGAACTAAGAATTTTCTCTCAGCTGTCATATAATATTAATTTTGATAAGTGTGATTTTTTTCTTAAACCAGTCTAACATGTTTTGTTACAAAAGGTGTTTAAAGATTTTTGTAGTGGTCAATGATCATCATGATAGATGGCAATTTAAGAAGTAAAATGAACACGAAATCACATAAAACCTTATTTTTGTGTAGTTTGTTGACAATTTGCTAGATGTGGCTGGCATCTGTGACACCACATACTTTCCTTTCTTGCAATTATTACTGCATTCCATGGAAAATTTATTTTAGGTTTAATTGTTGAGAATGTAGATTCTTTCTCTCAAAAGTAATAATGCACTGCAAACCTTAATCAAATTGAAATGTTAATTATTTGTGTCATATTCATCTCCAAGATTTGTTGACAGGAGAAACAGATCACCTCAAATTTTCCATCAAAATGGCATCAGATACACAGACCAGGTCTATTCCCCACATGTGTACACCACCACTCAAGAAGATGAACCCATGATTAACCCACCCAACGGAATCAGCAACGGACATATTCAGGTAATCCTTTACCTGGTTCTTTTTGACCTGATTCTTAGACATTGAAATGAGTCAATCAATCAATCAATCATTGTTATTTGTTTTATGTCAAAACCAATGATCTGCACTGGGACACTAATCAGGCACAAGAAACTAACGTTTGTGGACACTTCCAAAAAAAAGATGCTTCTAAAAGATTTTTTTGAGAATGTCAATGGACTTTGCATTTCTGATGTGAACAGACAGTTGATTCAATTTACGGGGATCATAGAAGGAAAAGGCTCTGTCAGCAAAAGTTGTGTGACTGATTCTTGGCTCAGCAAATAGTGGAGCAGATGAAATGGAATGAAGGCATCTGCGACCGCTTCAGATGTAGCAGGGCAGAAATATAATCAGGTTACTGTTGGCAGAGAGACTTGTGAGTAAAGACTAACGCTTTAAAGTCTCTTCTTTGCCTGATAGGCAACCACTTGAGCTCAACAACTTCACTGGCATGATTGGCTTAAACCTTCATTGTTTGGTGATTAACCGAGCTGCAATGCGCTGAACATTATGAAGCCTTTGAAGCGATGTCTTATTTATGCCCGTCAACAAACTGTTACAATAGTCAATTATAGAAGTGACCAGTGTGTGCACTGCTAACTTAGTGGAATCGGTAGTCAACATTTTCCAAGCCTTTCCAATATTTGTGAGATGGAAATTGGCAGATTTAGTGATGATGACCTCATGAACAGACATAGTCATTCCATGGTCAAACATCACCCCAAGCTTCCTAACAGGGTCAGACTGAATAGGTCAACACCAGCGATATTCACAGCTGGTGTATTAATCTTATGTGAATTGGGATTTGAATCCAAACACAATCAATTCCGTTTTCTCTCTGCATTCATTTTCAAGAAAATGGGTGACATCCACCGCTGTACATCAGCAACACAATGCTCAAGTTTTAGCACAGTAAGTTTAACACCATCAGCAGATGTTGGGCTGACAGATACATAGATTTGTGTCTCATCAGCATAAATGTGTAGTGCCAATCCATGTTTCCGGAATGTGTCACCAAGTGTGATAGGATATAGATAAGAAACAGAAGTGTTTTAAGTACCGATTCTTGAGGAATGCCACAGAGTAATATCTTTGGAGTAGATCATTTACCATTAATGTGAACACACTGAGCCCTGTCAGTTAGGTATGACTTAATCCAATTGAGAGAGGTGGCGATCCAGCTAAGACAGATGTTGTAGGCTGGCAGTAACACTCCATGATTAACAAGGGGGATCCAGGGGAGAAGATACCATTGTCCTGCACTCAAAACATGTATAATATACACACAAACCCATGGCCTATTTAAGGAGGTTTTGTAAACCTGGCTTGGCATACCTATACTATGGTTTTTTTAGGGGGCCATGCCTCCAAAATCACTTCTGGATCCGTCCTTGATGAACCAAAGGCACTGCTCAAATCCAGCAACAGTAGCACAGTAACACTTTGGTTTTCCATGGCTTATAGTATTTCATTGTAGACCTTTAATAAAACAGTTTCTGTGCTATAGCACTGTTTGTACACTGATTGCAAAGGCTCATGCAGTTATTGTCTGAACATGCACTTAGTTAGCTGCTTGACGACAATGCGCTAAGAACCTTAGATGAAAAAATCAGACTACTGACAGGGTGGTAGGTTTTATGATGTTGCAGTCCAAGCTACTTATCTTAAGTAAGAGATTTATAACAGTAGATTTGTACGTGCTGGAACAACTCCCTCTCCAAGTGTCATATTGATAATAGAAGAGATGGCAGGTAAAATAGTAGGCAAAGACTTCTTAATCAGCCCAGGAGGGCAGCGGATCAAGGAGACTGGATGGACTTGGAGAATTCATTATGACATCATTACTATCAGTGCCAGATACATTAGCAAACTCCTTCCAAGAAAAGTTATGTGACATGGGCTGATAATCAATGGAACCAGCCATGTCAGTTGTCAATCCTTTCTGATTGTCTGAATTTTGGAAGTAAAGTAAGTAGCAAATGCATTAGCCAGCTCATATGAACAATCATGATCAGGAAGCATTGTGGATTTCTTCTTCTGATTTATGTCAGAAATAGTGGAGAAAAATCCTACAATTAAAGAAGTCCTATATAGTAAGATACAAAGCAGAGTTATATTTGTTCCTCAACTCTTTGAAATGCTCATAGTCAATGGTCAATTCACTAGAGACTCATCTCCGCTCTGTTTATGATGCTCACGTTTGCCTTCATGCAAGGAGTCAGTAAACCATGGCTGCTGAGCTCGGAGTACCACAGTTTTTGAACATGATGATAATGCTTTAAATATTTGTTCTGAGCTCTGTAGGAGGATGAAGATAATCAATTTACCTCAAATTGTTTTATTTAAGATTAGGCAAGGCATTCATTGGAATACTTTTTGAGAAGTTGATTGTGGGTACATTGAGTGCTTAACTTGATGAGCCAATTCTCTGGAAGAGACTCCTTCACAGCTATTTCTCCGATACTATAGACATATCTGACGTGATGTAGACACTTTTCATCTCAAGTTTTTCATTTTACCATTTTCATTTTCATTTTATGAAAATGTACTTTGTACTGTACTTTGTACATCATAACATGCTGTATCTGTTTCCCTTGGCTTATCATTGGTATTGTGTGTTCGACATTTCGTATAAGTTACTCTTATTGAATATGAGCAAATTGTTTGCTTTTCTTTTGATATGCAGACATCTTCAAACAGAAAAGCACCATATATACAGCAGTTTACATATACATCACTTGGACATGTGAGAGAGCTGCAATGTTGTGCTTATTCACCTCTTACCTCATCAGAGTGCCACGGATTGGACAAAAATGCAATAGATAAGAAAAAGCCGAGTATTCCTACGGAAGAAGAGACTGATTCAGGTATTATGCCTAAGAATGCACAGTGTGGACAGACCTGTGCTTCACAGCAAAACAACTGTATACCTCAAGAACAGTGTTCAGATGATGGTAATGGAGATTGTAGGGAGCACACAGGAGGAGTTTGTGACATCACAAGTGGTGAGGTGTCAGACGGTAGTTTGACGAGAACGCAGCAGGAAGAAGAGGAAGTTCCCGCCTCTCATTCATGTGGACCAGAGCTGGAAGAAAAGAGTTTGTTACTGCAGCACAATCACATGGCAACAACATTAACAAAAGAAGACAAATTAAGAGAAACTATGGTATAGTACCCTTCTCATGCAACATATTCTCAGGAATAATTTTATACCTCCTTTTTATTTCTCATGGAAGATTCTTTTTCCATCTCATCGTGATCATGATTCTATGATTCGTTTGCTGCATGGTTTGTCAAAGGGATCATTGTTCTTGAAAGCTGTGTGTTGATACTTTTATCGTCTATATATTGAGGGAAGGGATTCCTCCCACTTGGACATTTTTCTCACAGGACTACATATTTATTGTTTTGTTGTAATGTCATAAGAATTGATTTGAGTTTCATTTCAGTGTAAGTCATTAAGCATCCTCTAAAATGAGTTTGAGAAATTATAAAATGGGTGCTTGATGTAGATTTTTTTTTTATATTCAATTTAACTGCCATGATCATAGAAAATAAGTAAGAGCTAATGTAAAAGATGAGTTAGTGAAATCTGTACTTATTTCATTTTTTTTATTGACTGTTTTCAGTATTGGACATGGATTTCATGTCCGGTTCATGCAGACTTCAGATATATCGGACAGTCCCTATACTTCTTTACCTCAGGAAGATTTAATTTTATACTTCAAAACAAGCATTTGAATGAAGTGCTAATTTGAATTTGGTAGAAATGATGTGGAATATAATGATATAGAGTGCTGTAGTGTGTCCTGATCATATATTTAAAAGTTAAGTTAGCTCAGGTTTTTGTATTTGAGACATTTTATTCATACCTCAAAATGTATTTTTGTTTTTGTTATGTATTATACCTCACAGTTGGGCAATAAGTTTTCCTCTCAACATGTATTACAAATTATGTTGAAATACTTGAGATCTTTACTATTTTTAGATTCACACAAACTATGGTACCCGTCAGTATCTAAGTACAATATTGGATTTATATTCAAAAACTAGCATCATAGCATGTTTGAGGTTTTTCAGTTTTGCAGGAAACTTTCTGGCTATAGAATTTATTATGACTGAAGATTTGATACCCAAATAGTATGATGATTTCTGTTAAGCCACTTGCATCTTACTGTTAATATAGGATCTTCTATACGGATCTTCTATTTATGGATTTTCTGTACGGATCTTCTATTTATGAATATGCTTTAGGCATATATCTTGAGCAGTACCACTAAGTAGGGTACATGTTGTCCAAAGCCCCTAGAGGACATTGGAGAATGGTTTAGAACAGAGTGTGAAAGAAATATCAATAGTATGGATGGCTATAGGTTGATGTTTTACATTTAAAAATGTAATTTAAAGTAGCCAAAAGTTGTAACAATTTACTTACAATGGACCCATTTCTGAGATGGCTCTAGGTTTACAATTCTCTTGGCAATTTTGCTTACAACAACAGAATAAGGGATTTCAAAAGAACCTACAAAGAACCTCTTAATTATGTATGATAGAAAATAACAAATCAATATGGTGATCAGATTAGACAGGCATTGTATTTTGAGGCAACACCCTCTATGAGGTTGGCAAAAACTCTGTTATTCCAAACAATATTTTGGATATCGATTTGTGTATTCAATATTTTTTATCTCATTACCCACATATACATTTATGTGGGGATGAGATATTGTAGTCACTTTGCTGTATAGGCAAATAACTGCCTATACCTCACACACTGCATCCTTGATATTAGGGGGGCTGGTATGCTTAAGGTGATGATATCACCAACTCCTTGGATTGCTTTCTTGTTTTCTTTTTTTCTTATCGGTTAGTTTATGGATTTTTTGACCTGCTTTTCATAAGGTTTTTGACCTGCTTTTCATAAGGTTTTTGACCTGCTTTTCATAAGGTTTTTGACCTGCTTTTCATAAAGAAGTTGACCTATTATATGTTGCATTCATAAGTGACACGTTTTGAAAATACTGCTAACCTCAAATTGACCTCATATATTGTTTTAGTAGCATTAAAATACCATCTAATTCCAGTAGGGGTTATTAAAATATTTATGATTCATTTAATGTGTGAATACAGGAATTCAACTAACTTGATTTGATTGAAAGCCTCTGAAGCAGGAATCAGTTCCATTTTAGGAGTGGTGGGTGGAATAGTGGATGAGGGAGTTTTGAAAAGGCAGAAGTCCGGGAAAAAACCCAAAGTAAACTAAAATGTTGTTTTAATGTCTTTGTCATTTTCCTTTTTTGTGAATTCATAGAGTTTCTATTCTGTACAAAACTGTAATGGAGAGTAGATCAATATGAAGTGATATGTCGGAAGGGTGTAAATATGTTGTACATTGATGATCATGATGAAGTACATGTATAGCTACTGTGTCCACGTATAGATATTTGTATAGTTACTGTGTCCACGTATAGATCGTATAGATGTTCATGGCACTGGGCAAAAACTTGCATTGATTTCTGCAGGCTTTCTTGCTAAGTGTGAAAAGATCTCAGCTGTTGTCCATTCAACGGCTGAACACTAACATTATCTGATTTATCATAACTAAGGGAGTTGGATAACATTATTGCTGTAAAGTTGTTGCATTAAAAGTAAATGAATAAAACCTAAAAGATTTTATTATAAGATACACATTGAAACAGTTGTGGGGTCTTGCAAGCTGTGTTCTGGATAAGAACGTGTTCAAAGATTTTCTTGGGAAGAGTTGTAAGGTATAGAATTAAGCTTTCACATGAATCAAGGCAAAGGTTGTGGTTGAGATTGCATAACAAGTATGTGTCACTTCGCTGGTTTACAATGTTTGTCCTCCTGAAGGTAAACCATAACAGAGGTTTGCCCAGAGAGTAATGCCACTCGGAAAAAAAGTGGAAATACTCTTAACTTTCGTTAGAGCTCATCTTTCTAGGTTTTGTCAAACTTTGCCTTATTTGTCCCAGTGCACAGTTTTTGTTTATGGCATTTAAAATCATACTCTTAATACCGAATATGTCTGAAAGGGAATTTTAAGATTATAAATGCTTTATTTTTGCATTCCATTGCTCATATATTGGTGTTTTGATAGTGCAAGGCTGATGCTCAAAAATGGCAAGCATGTTCATGGAGCATCTTGCATTAAACATTTCATATAAGAGATGAGCTATAAATGAAAATTTGGAAAGGGTATAAAAAAAAACATTTATTAAGGATTTGGATATTCTTTGTAAACGTCATGTTCATGACATAAAGATATTAAAGCAGCTGGAGCCGTTTTTATATATTTTTTTATCAGTAGATGATTCCTTTAATCTGTGTATCATACCCAGGTGCATGCAGAAACTATTCTATACAATTGCAGCATATTATACATGATTAAATTTTATCCCTTGGGCCCCTCTAACTCAACACCCTCGATATTCTCAAAATCAGGGGTAATCCACACCTTTAAACCTGAGAGCCTCTTTACAGATCAATTGCTAGCAATCAGCTATGGTTACACCATACACAACACGGGTAATCTATACCTTCCAACCTGAGAACCTCTTTACACTTCACTTGCTAGCAACCAGCTATTGTTACACCATACACAATAGGTCATTTATCTGGGGCTGAAGCCACAAACTTTTTTTGCAGTGAAGTGGAACAGATTAGTCCTTGGCTGACCCTATAAATAAATGTGCATTATATGCATGGAGGAATTTGTGCAATGCTAATAAATGATTGATGGACCATTCCTCCTAAAGGGAGTTATTTCATCATGAAACTTAGAGGAAAAGTCACTACCTTGAAAAAGGAAAATGTTCAGCAACTCTAATAGTTGCACACTGCAAGCATCAGGCAAGCTTAAGCAATTCCTAATTCCTATCTTGTGTAAATTATTAGAAAAACTATTTATTTCTATTTCTTCATTAACTGTTACAACATTTTTGTCAGTTCCTAATCTGTCATGTTTTTCAGAGTCCACAATTTGTACAGTTAAGATTTCATATAAACAGTTGGTTTCTTAACTGTTTCTCTACTTCTTAGTAAATCTTTGTAAATTGATTTTTAAGTGTACCTCATGTAAATAGTATTGAATTAGATTCTTTGTACAAAATTGATGTAAATATGCATTTTTGAGTCATTATTATCATTTACAGGTATAGTCAGCCTCAGTAGAGATGTTTTAGTATGTATTTTGTAACTCTGTACTAACGACTAAACTGATAATCTTTTTATATTATATTTGATCCATGTATTTAGTAATAGACATTTAACACAAGGCAGACTGTTTATTGGTATGAAATTTTGATACAGATTTTGATTGTAATTGAGTATTGGTCAAAACTTGATATGACGTACCAGTTTACTTAGATTATGTTGCTTGCGTTAATATCTCCTTTAGTCTATATGACAGGAGATCAGGTGTAGTTTTGGAATTTTTTAGTTGTAACTTGCTCTTGTCATTATTCAAAGATTGCTGTATTTTATGTAGAAGTATAAATGTGTTCATGTATCACTTGTATATGGTTGAATGACTAGTGTTTCTCTGTGGCCCTGATTGGACTAATTGCAGGTATAATTGCATTTGTGATATCAGATCATGCATCTGCTTAATTGTAATAGGAATTAATGAAAACACATGTGGATTATGCTTTAAATTGGCACCTATGATTTGGTAAATTTGAAAAAGCACTGGTCACTTGAGCATCCAAGGAGTTTCAGGATTGGAACAGCATTGATGTGATTACTCTGTTCCTCACCATTAAGTGATTGTTGGGGTTATGAATTGTTCATTCATCAACTTGTAATAACACACTTTGTAGCAGCTTAAATTGATTTTCAAAACAGCCGTATGTAAATATTTTGAATTTGTTTTATTGCATGCTATTCATGCAGCTGCATTGGGGAGGTTGGATATTTGGATAATTCACTTGTCAGCTTAAATTGAACATTTCATATCTTTAGTAACGTGCTCTTTTTTTTTTTTTTTGCAATTAAGTTTTAAGCTTCTGCACCTAGATTTAAAGTCTTTTGCAGTGGTGTTAATGATTTGCAGCTTAACTAAACAATTTGCAGCTTAACTGAACAATTTGCAGCTTGAAAAACAAGTTGCAGTTAACAAAACAATTTGCAGCTGAACTAAACAATTTGCATTTTAACTAAACAATTTGCAGCTTAACTAAACAATTTGCAGCTTAACTAAACAAGTTGCAGGTCAACTAAATAAGTTGCAAGTTAACTAAACAATTTGCAGCTTAACTAAACCATTTGCAGCTTAACTAAACCATTTGCAGCTTAACTTAACCATTTACAGTTTGAAATGAGTCTTTTGAGGCTAATAATAAGCCTTTGTCTGTCTGAAAAGAATACACAAATTTTCACAAAGCTATTACAAGTGTACTTTTTTTTAAACTTTTAATTAATTTATTTTCCCACTTTCTATATTCTTAACTTTTTCTCTGCATGATAGGTTATGGCTTATTATTTATTTTTTTATTCAATTTGCTGTAATTTATCTGAAGCATACATGAACTGATACTATTCAAGTCAAATTTTCATGTATTAATATAAGGACTGCTAGAGATGGATATCATTAGAATGATACAGATGAAAGTTGTTGCCAAAATAAATATTAAGTTTGATGGGTTTTTTAGCACTGCCTTTGTAGCACTGCCTTTTATTAATTCTTGCTGGGTTAAGATCTCACTATGCTGTGGTCTTGCTGTGCGGAGATGTTACTGTGCTGTGATATTTCTCAGATTAGATCTCACTCAGCTTAGATCTCACTCAGCTTAGATCTCACTCAGCATAGATCTCACTCAGCATAGATCTCACTCAGCATAGATCTCACTCAGCTTAGATCTCACTCAGCTTAGATCTCACTCAGCTTAGATCTCACTCAGCTTAGATCTCACTCAGCTTAGATCTCACTCAGCTTAGATCTCACTCAGCTTAGATCTCACTCAGCTTAGATCTCACTCAGCTTAGATCTCACTCAGCTTAGATCTCACTTAGCTTAGATCTCACTCAGCTTAGATCTCACTCAGCTTAGATCTCACTCAGCTTAGATCTCACTCAGCTTAGATCTCACTCAGCTTAGATCTCACTCAGCTTAGATCTCACTCAGCTTAGATCTCACTCAGCTTAGATCTCACTCAGCTTAGATCTCACTCTGCTTAGATCTCACTCGGCTTAGATCTCACTCGGCTTAGATCTCACTCGGCTTAGATCTCACTCGGCTTAGATCTCACTCGGCTTAGATCTCACTCGGCTTAGATCTCACTCGGCTTAGATCTCACTCGGCTTAGATCTCACTCGGCTTAGATCTCACTCGGCTTAGATCTCACTCGGCTTAGATCTCACTCGGCTTAGATCTCACTCGGCTTAGATCTCACTCGGCTCAGCTTAGATCTCACTCAGCTTAGATCTCACTCAGCTTAGATCTCACTCAGCTTAGATCTCACTCAGCTTAGATCTCACTCAGCTTAGATCTCACTCAGCTTAGATCTCACTCAGTCTAGATCTCACTCAGCTTAGATCTCACTCAGCTTAGATCTCACTCAGCTTAGATCTCACTCAGCTTAGATCTCACTCAGCTTAGATCTCACTCAGCTTAGATCTCACTCAGCTTAGATCTCACTCTGCTTAGATCTCACTCAGCTTAGATCTCACTCAGCTTAGATCCTGATTATCCCGCTTGCTTTGTTTTGATGGAAATCAAGATGTTTTAGATCATATTGATCATTTTCTGCTTTAGCATTTAGTTAAAACAAATTTTGTTTTGCTTTTAATGACTTGAACTTTCTGTTCACTATTTGATTCATAGTAGTTGGAGGACGCAAGGTTCTATGAAGATGCAATGTTTTTTCATTGGGCTAGATTTGATGCATGGTTCTATTTTTTCTTGTTTCTTTGCTTATTAGTTTAGTTTTACTTTATGTATTTATCTGAAATATAGCTCTTGTTTATTGTAGTGATCATCATATAAATGAATTTCTAAGAAATGCTGCAAATAGTATTAGTAATGCAAACAAAGATTTATCTTGTAGATAGGAAATAAGTAAGACTTCATTTACTGTGACAAGGGAAATTAAAGTTCAGTTGGGTCAGTCAAGAATGAATTTTGGTATTTGAAAGTTATAGCATATAAGTTGGGTATCATTGTAATATGGTGATCTAGTGGGGATATTTCTAAGCTTTATCATCTGTTTGGCATACCTTCCATCACTTCGTCATGCGTAATCTCCAGGGAGCAGCACTCTCTGTGATAGATGGAGTAACTTTAAGCTAACAATAAACGGATTTCTTCACGTGACTCTAACTCAACTGGACTCCATTTTGCAGGGCAGTGGCGTTGTTGCGTTTCACGTGTCTTCACACAGCTCAGTCACATCACACATACAACAAACATACTACATGGTAACCTACCAGTACCAGTTGGGTGAATTTTACTGAATGCAGTTTTTTTGCTCGCTTCCAATTTTCTTTATATTTTCCTTAAGTAAGTTATATTTTCACCAGGTATACGAAGAGTAACTGTAACGTTAACGCCATCTGATTGTTCGTTATACTCAGACAAAGCCTACATACCTGATATAAAGTGCTTGCTGCAAATCCTAGTGTGTAAGGCCTACCATAGGTTGAAAGCTGTTGCGTCGTACAGCAGAAACCCACTTCGAACATCAATCAGGATCAGATGAAAATCGAGAAAATGTCTTTTTATTCCCCACACACATCTATTAGTGCAACCAATGGCACAGCAAGATTCCAGTATAATTATCTTACAAAAATAATCTTATATAACAACATGCAAACATATGTAAGTCTAATTAAGTGCACAGCAGACAACAGTTGTTTCACCTGACAAAATGGCGATGCAAACAAAGTCACGTGACTTCGTGACGTCAGCTAAAACACCCTAATACAAGAGATTAAAGCAAAACCACATATCTCACACTTACCACCCCGTGTGTTGTACCCATGAAGTATTGGAATGTGACTGAATCAAAATTCTAGGGTTAAGATGGAAGTAGTTAACAGAGAAGTGGGTTTGTATCCACCCTGGGAGAGGTTTGTTTGCCAGATTACAAACACCTCTCTATATGAAATGGGCAAGTTTCTTTAAAGAAAGATGAAAGCAAGGATTTGTAAACTAGGGGTGATGAGACTTATGTTTCATGTTATTGCATGAATAACCATCTGAAGATGATTTTTGTTTGATGAATTGATAAATGATTTGCATAATTTCAACAGTCAAAAGAATTTGAAGGGCTTCCTAATGGTGTGTACAGAAGCTTCCAGGTAATCTAAAAATAAAGAATATTCTGACTCTATGCGCATAACAATTTTATTTATTTCTCCTCATATGCAAATAATTTCAATTTTTCAAAAACAAAGCCTGAAATATTTCAAGGGATTGCACAATCCTTTGTGGTACATACATGCCTCAGATTGGTAACATGTTTATGATTGCCATTTATGTATTCTCATTCTTATAAAGATATTTATAATATCAAAACCTATTTGAAAATCACTGCTTTTATAATTCATTTTTAAGTGTAAATCCATTGCTGCAAATATGATATATTTTAGAAAATGAGGATTAGCATGAGGGAGACAGATTGACTGAAACGTTGTATATACTTTGTATAGATAGATAACAGAGATGTAGGAACCGGAGGGGGTGGGGAGGGGGGTGGTAAGTGGGGGTTTCATGTATGAAGGGAGTGTACTTCCCTGACTGCATGCTTCTGAGTCAGAAAGAATCTTTTTTTTTTTTTTATTAATGGGGAATTGTTTTTTATTTAAATTTAAAAAGTTTTTAACATTTTAAAGAATTACCGACCAAATGGTAAACTTACGAAGGCTGATCACTTGATGTGAGATTTTCTAAGACCTTTTGATGGAAACATTATTTACCAGTGCAATCTTCCCCTTGTAACCGGGAAATATGAGGGTTCTTGTCCTCTGAGAGTTTATCCTTCCTACACCTCTAATAGATAACATTTTGAAAGATACCTTGATGAATGAATAATTTCTTATTTTAAATACTTGTCTCAAATCTGAAGCAACAGTATTTTCCTCAGTTTGCACATTTAAAGTTACAAATATTATTTGACTGCAAATTTTGTTCCCATCACCTCATATTTGTATTGGGTACATGCTTCATATTTTCAAAAACTGTGCCAATTTAACCCCTTCTTTGCTTTTCTTAGCCCCTCAAATATTTGCCTTATGTCAACTTTTACTACTTTTAAAGTCTTTTAAAAGATATATATCTTTTATGCTGAGCAGCTAATTGTGATTTTCCCTGGTAGTGTATAAAAAATTCCCATGTTTAATTTAATTTGAAAACATGGGTGAAACTTTTGAGTGTTCAATAAGCAAATAAGTTATATGTCAAAGAAGGTATATGTAAGACATTTGAAGAAGCAGACAATTTGTGTTTTATTTACAGTGAATTATGATTCACCCTTCATGGTAGTTTTTTGACACACAGGGAGCAAAGTAAAGAGGCCGGTATCTCATTTGTAAGGTTTATCACATGATATATTTTGAGAGATTATTTTTGTACTGATTATTATCATTCTGCTATTTATTATTTTTTTTATCATATCTGGATAGTTTAGTGTTAAGGTTCTCAATTGATGATTTGACTGGATCATGTTTGCTGTATAATTCCTTTATCTCTCTCTATAAACCCTTGTAAGGTATGATTATCAATGAAGATAACTGATATTGATATCGAAGATGAAAATAAAAATAATTTTACTTTTGTAAGAAACAAGCATTTGGCTTCCATGTAGGACAAGTATTCAAACACTTATTAAACAATATTTTTTTTTTTTTTTTTTTTTTTTTCAAAATGTTTTTTTACGAAGAAATTCTCTCAGAAAATTTGCCTTATGGCCTCAAACTTTACAGAATGTACACGGTACATTCTGAAGAGCATTGTATATCCACATATATCCGAAATATGTGAGATATTATGGAAATATGTAAAACCTTATAATATTTCTCAATTACTCACAACTTTCGTCTTAGTGTTAAGTCTAGTTAAATTTGTATTTGAAGTAATAATTTTGAGTATGGTCATAACTAATACCTTCACTGCTTCTTGTGTAATGGTTTTATGGTGTTAGTTTAGATAGCAATCCATGCATAGTTTGTCTTGTTGATTAATGTGATAGCTCATGTAGCATCATTGTATGATAATGTACCTGTAAAGGAAATATTTCCCATAGTTGCTATTTTGTAATTCCTTTTCTTATCCTCCATCATGGCCAATACCTGTCCTAATACAAATCATAAACAGATACACACACACACATATTATATATGTATATGTATGTATATATATATATATATATATATATATATATATATATATATATATATATATATATATATAAATGTATATATATATATATATATATATATATATATGTATATATATATATATATGTATATATATATATATATATATATATATATATATATATATATTTACTTCTAATTATACCTTACCTTCCATGCTATTAATATGCAATGTGGTCACATGACCTGATTCTATGGCTGAAAAGAGCATAAAAGGTAAATATAACTCTCGTAAATATCCCCGCTATGCTTAGCGGGGTAAAATATATATATATATATATATAAAATGAAAAATTTCCAACAACTCAGGTCATACAGGTTGGCTGGAAATCTGTGAGCTGGATAGTGCAAATAAGCAGTTGCTTCACCATGTATTATTAGGACAGTCGAAGGTTGTGAAGTGCTCAGATAAAGATCATGGGCTTTTAGTAATAGTGCTTGGCCATAGTAGATATGTTTCATCATGCAAATATTTTATAAGGTTTTTTTTGCATTTCCTTAGATTTTTTTAAATTTATTTTAGATCTTATAAATTCAAAGGAGGTTATTTAGATCTTTTACTTTTCTTAAATGTTGATCTAGAGATCAAGAAAAAATTAATTTGGGTATTTTAAGGCAAGATGTAAATCATTTTCTGGTTGTTCTAAATTAAAAGGAGGGTTAATTGCTTTCATGTTGGAGAGAGAATAGGAAGAAACTGACTGGGGGTTGGGTCACTTGGGGCGGTCAAACACAATTTTCTAGAGAAATCAGAGTAAAAGTTTATTCATCTTTGATATGAACATTGATGCAGTTAGTGTAGAGTAATCCCTTCAAGGTTATATTCTTCTTTAAGAACAATTTTAAGTATTCTGGAAATGAGTCAATTTTTGACAAGACAAGCATTTTTAACTGTAATATATATTTATTTTAATTTCTCTCTAAACATTTCTCCCTAAAGTCTCCTTGGCAACCTATGTCTCGTCCCTGGATCTCCAGACCGCCACCTCCAAGGTCTGGAATATAATCCATAACTTCAAAGGGAAAAGCTCCTCCAACAACATCTCTTACGTCATCCACAACAACACCAAAATCACCGACCTCACAGAAAGACATCACTGACTACCTAGCCTCCACTTTGCCAATACCTAATCAAATGACAATCTTTTTCACTCCTTCCGCAACAGAAAATCGAGACTGAAAAGAACCCTCTTAGCTTCCAGTCCAACAATCAGGAAAACTACAATCTCCCTTTCACCTACTTTGAGCTCTCATCCGCCCTTAAAAAATCTGGGTCCTCCTCTCAAAGCCCTGATGGCATCCACTACAATTTACTCAAAAATCTCCCAGGAACTCCCTCGAAATACTTCTCAAGATTTACAATTACCTGTGGTCCTCAAAAGTCTTTCCCTATTACTTGGAGAGAGGCCATCATCACCCCAATCCCCAAAACTAACAAAGACAGATCCAACCCAAAAAACTACAGACCCATTGCTCTTACCTCCTTCCTCTGTAAGATCATGGAACTTATGGTCAACTACAGACTCTGCTAGTACCTCGAGAAGAACTCTATCCTCTCCCCTACTCAAAATGGCTTTAGAAAAAATGAAACTGCCTGGACCACGTCCTTAAACTCGACACCTTCATCCATGAAGCCTTCATCAGAAATCATCACATCATCTTTATCTTCTTCGACCTTGAAAAGGCCTTCGACACCACGTGGCGGTATGGTGTTCTTAAGGACCTCCACTCCTCTGGCCTCAGAGGCTCCCTCCCCACCTTCATCCAGAACTTCCTCCACTCCTGCCACCTCCAAGTACGCATCAGTAACACATACTCCCAATGGTACACCCAAGACCTGGGTGTCCCTTAAGGCAGCATCCTCTCCCCCACTCTCTTTATCCTCAAAATTAACAGCATTACCAAAACTTTCACCCCCAACATCAAAAGCTCTCTCTATGACAACGATTTCACAATCTACTATCCTCTCCATGCTTATAAACTCCCAAAATAACCTACAATACTGTCTGGATAGTCTGGCTCACTGGACAACTCCCAATGGTTTCAATTTCTCAAAAGACAAAACTGTTCCCATTCATTTTAACAACAGCAACTTCAATCTCCGCCTCTAAGATTCCATAATTCCCAGTAAAGACATTTCTCGCTTCCTCAGAATCACTCTTGACTTCGAACTTTCCTATCTCCTCCACATCAACTCCCTCAAAATAAAATGCCACAAAATCCTAAATCTCCTCTAGGTCCTCTCAAGCACTGACTGGGGAACAAACTGGCTCACTCTGCTCACCTTATACCGCTCCCTCTTCAGATCCAGGCTGGATTATGGCAATTTCATCTTCACCTCTGCCTGTAAATTTTACTTGAAACTTGTGGAGGTCACTAAGAACACTGCCCTAAGGCTTTGCCTTGGCGCCACTCACACCTCCTTTGTCACCAGTCTCCATGTCGAGGCCAATGAATTCCCCTTCGACCTCTGATCCACGAAAGCCAGCCTCTCCTTTGCTCTCCACATCCTCACAGATCCACGTAACCCTTGCTTCTCCCTCCTTCACCAACTTCTTCATTCTCAACAAACGCATCCCCCCCCCCCCCCACCTTTCGGGATTCGGATGCACTCCCACTTCTCCAAAGCCAACATCAACATTTTCTCGATTGCCAGTTACACCATCCCACCTACACCCACCTGGACTACTCACCCCCCAAGGTGTACCTTCGTTTTTCCTCCTTCACGAAAGCTCTTAAAACCCAGCATTCTTCCACTTCAAATACTGCCAACTCTGTAGACATTTCCACGACTACTCCTTCCTCTTCTCCGAAGGCTCCACAAGGGAAGGCTCCTCTGCAGCCACCGCTGCCTGTCCCGGCCTCACCCTCTCCTCAGGGCTACCTGGTGGCACCTTTATCTACTCTGCCAAGGCGAAAGCCATCCTACTAGCCTTAAACTTCATAGAACTCTCTTTCCGCCCCCGTTTTGTCATCTTCTCTGACTCTAAATCTATCACTGGCATCCTCAACATGCTCTGGCCCAACCCTCTCATTCTACAAATCCTCAACAAACTCCACACTTTCTCCTCCTTAGGAAAGAATATTATCTTCATCTGGAATTCCAGCCATGTCGGCATTCCTGGCAACGAGAGAGCCAACAGAGCCGCCAACAAAGCTCTGTCAAACATCGCCTCTTCTTTTCTTATTCCACACTCAGTTCTCCGTCTCTCCATCTTCAACTACATAAAAAAAACCTGGCAAAACTCCTGGAATCACGAAACCAGTAACAAACTCCACACCATCAAACCTAAAGTCGGGACCAACACCCCTCTGCACAGTTGCAATCACAGGGAAGACATCGTTGTCACCCACATCCGCCTCAGCCACTCCTCTCTTACTCACTCCCTCCTCTCTCACTCACTCCCTCACTCACTCCCATCTCTTATCCGGCTCCCATACCCCTCTCTGCCCCACTTGTAACACTGATCTTTCCATCAAGCATATCTTTGTAACCTGTCCCTTATACCAGAACTCCAGATCTCTTCTTTCCTCACTATCCTCGATCTCGGGCCTTTTCGAAAACAATTCTTCCTCAAACATCATCAACTTCCTCCGCAACAACAACATCTTCCACCACATTTATCTCCCCCTTCCCCCCTTTTCTACACCTAACCTTACTTACCTCCTTTTTTTTTTTTTTTCTCTCTTTCTGTTTTTCCCCCTTTTCTCCCTTACAAACCTTCCTTACCTCACTATCCTAAATCGTACATCATAATTTAGTAACACCCTCTTGGCACATTTGACTCTGACTGTCGCAGTGCCGTTAAACATCAACCAACCAAGCCAAAGCATCTCCCTAAACATAATCTCTCTCTTGACCTGAGCTGAATTGTGGGTTTCTAGCAGATTTGTACTAAAAATATAAGATCAAATGAAAATTATGTAATTGATTAATTCTTTGGAATTATGGTTTGCCTCTTTAATGTTATTCATATGTAGTATGCATTGTAGACCTGTATGTAATGCCAGTGCTATAAGTAAGGATTCTGGAAGAAGATTTCACCCATGAAATGTACCAAATATGTTTGAATTTTTCAGCTATTTACTGTTTTTATGAACTTTTTAATGATTTAAATGAATTTTATAGGTGTATAGCAAACATCTGTATGTTGATACTTTTGTTGATAAAGATTTCTCCAGATTCAGTTTTCTCTCTGGCTACATGATGTGGATCTCAATTCATGTCACATGGGAAAGTTTTTGAAGGGATTTGTATTGTCCATTGCTCAGGTATATATACTTTTGCACATTGTCCGACTTTTCACAGGGCTTTGTTTATTATCAGTCTTGTAAATAACTAATGAATTTTGTAGATCTACCTCGAAACCACACTTAGGGCATGTCATTATAGCAGGAGTATAAATGTTACCAGGTGCATACTAACCATACAAGACCATTGTGCTTGGTAAACTTTTTATTGTAAATAGTATATTATATCATTCGCAAAAGATTGGGGAATATTTAAATCTTGTTCCATTACAATGGTAATATACTTGTAAAAATAGAATGTTTGTGTATCTTGTTTCTTTTGAATGATGTATTGGAATTTGATACACTTCCAATTGTTCTGAAGATAAAATGACCTCTTGATGCATAATTTGTTTTATTTGCAGTATGTAACACCAGACACTACATTAACACACATGTATGAATGAATCTTGGCTCGAAACAATGCCTACTTATCACAAACATCAAAATTTGGAGCCCACTCCACAACATAGTCAACAACATATCCCAGAAATGCCTTTGAATGCTTATGTAACCAGTGCTGAGCACCAGTGGCCTGGTGGCAGGGGGGAAACAGCCCCCCAGCGAAGCTTTCTGAGGGGGGTGCCAAAATCGTCCGGGAAAATAGAAAATTTACTTGTTGATCAATATCTTCTTCTTATTAAGCAAGTAATATTCCATTTGTGTGGTTCAAAAGCACATGAATTTTCCACAGAAAAGACCAATTTTTCTCACCATTGGCACTGGGTTGGCACTGGATTTATTGTTCAGACAGAAACCGATGCATAACGATAACTTGTCGGCAATATTTAATATCTGCTCTTGCCATGAAGGGCAAACAATTGATTGAAAACAGCTGTTAAAAGTTTTCAAGAGGGCGCCGAATATTCACAGGGGCGCAAAAATTATTATGAAAATATCTCTTGTACACTTTTTATTATCAATGTAGTAAATATTTTTTCTCAAAACTTTATTCTTACATTAGAAACATGAAAACCATTCCTAGACCCCAACAAAAGACACATATTGAAGTCAATGGGATCCTGCATTTTAACATTCGTTCCAAAATAATATTCCTTTTAACTAATTTTAGGTCGGAATTGACACGATTGTGAGCAATTTTCTGCTACCAAAATCACGGCAAAAAACGCTACTCAGTAGCTTCCTGGGGCTTTGCCCCCTTGGCCCCTAGGACGTGGGCTTTTTCCCCTCCGCGCCTAGGACGTCGACTCTGGATTCGACACAATAGTAAGCAATTTTCTGCTCTGAAAATCATGAGAAATGCTCCCAGCGCCCCTGCAGCTTCGCCCAATAAATAGATGACACATTTTAAAGCTCTATTCTGCTATTAAAACCATGACAAACATAGGGTTTTGCAGATGTCCCCACCAGGACTTTGCCCCTATAGCATGCCTTGAGTTGACACAATTTTAAGCCCCCCAATTTCAGTGAAATCTCAATTTTTTGGAAATTTTCCTTTGTTTTTGTAAAATTTGCTTCCATTTTTCTGAAATTTCCTTCATTTTTGGGATATTTTTTCTTCAATATTTGGGAAGTTTTCTTTATACTTTGGGAAATTTCCTTCATTTTGGGGAAAATTTCATGATATGTTTTTTAATATTTGGGCAACTTTCTTCAATTTTCAGGGAATTACCTTCATTTTGCGGAAATTGTCTTCTAAGTTTTCTTCCTTTTTCGTGAAATTTCCTTCATTTTCGTGAAATTTGCTTTCATTTTTGTGAAATTTCCTCCATTTTAGGGATCTTTTCAATATTTAGAAAGTTTTCTTTAATTTTCGGGGAATTTTGTTGGAATTTTTGGGATAGTTTTTTTCAATTGTTGGGAACTTCTTCAATTGTTGGGAAGTTCTTTTTCAATTTTCAGGAAATTTCCTTTATTTTCAGGATATTTCCTTCATTTTTAGGAAATTTTGTTGTCCAAAGTTTTCTTCAATATTTGGGAAATTTTCTTCAATTTTACCAAAGCAGCGCTTCCGAAGCTTCGCCCCTCTGGACGCCTTCCAGGGCTTTGACGCTTCCTAGATTTCAAGACACTGATTTTAAGCTATTTTCTAAACGGTTCATGCCAATTTACTTCTATGTGACCAACATTGTACTCTTATGAGCTTTTTTGCGGGAGGGGGGAATTCCTTAATCCCCCAGTGAAACATGACCCACCTGCTGAGCACAGTACCAAACTTTCCACGATCAACATCTCTTGTGATGGTTTTATATTGTAATTCAAAATACAAGTCAAAAATAAGAACATTTGTAAACCACAAAGTTCTTCCTTACCACAAAGTTTGATGCTTACTATGTATGACAAGAAAGGGAAGGTGAAATATTTTTATCTCCCTCCAAAATTTTGATTTTTGATTTTAAAAAGAAAAGAAAAAAATAGTTCTTCAGGTATGAGTGTCACAGAATTTATAATTTATCTTTACCTCAGAAGTTGGACGGAGGTTATGTTTTTGCCTGTGTTTGTTTGTTTGTTTGTCTGTCTGTTTTGTTTATTTGTCTGTCATCAAGATATCTCCAAGAACTTGATTGGATTTTGATTGAATTTGGTGTGTGGTTTTGTTACTGCTTAAGGAAAAAGTGATTAAAATTGGAGACATTGGAACAGGGGAAGGGTGCAAATGGGGGTGGGGACATGTATTTGCCTCTGTTTGTTTGTCTGTCATCAAGATATCTCCAGAACTGATGATTGGATTTGGTGTGTGGTTTTCTTGCTGCTTAAGGAAGAAGTGGTTTAAATTTGAGACATATTGGAACAGGGGAAGGGTGCAAATGGAGGGGTAGGGACATTTTAAGGTGAGTTTGTCTGTCATCAAGATATCTCTAGAACTGATGATTGGATTTTGATTGAAATTGGTGTGTGGTTTTGTTACTGTTTCATGAAGACGTGATTACAATTTGGGACTACTTGGAACAGGGGAAGGGCAACAATTTAGGGGTGAGGATGTTTTAGGATGAGATCTGTCAAGACTAAAGTTATCAAGACCAGTGGAAACTTTCCAATGGAATGTGCTGAACAATGACTTTGCGCTCTAAATGAAGTTCCAAACAATCAATTTTTTGGACTCAAAAAGACTTGCATCAAGTGTTCTCTGGAATCAATAAAAATGAAACAATTGGTTTTTGCCATGAATGGAAAATGATGGAATGTGAATTCTGAGGTAGATTATATGGGTATGGGGACCAAATGAACTCTTAAATTATTCTAGGCATGTTGGAATTGCAACGGGACGAAATTAGTTTACATTTGTTTTTGTTTACCAGTTCCACGGGTAACGGCCAGGGCAGTTGCTTTACACTCACATACCATTAGACCTATAGACACGTACATAGGTCACTTTCCACATACCACGGGAGTAGGCTAGACTTTTTTCCAAGGGCATGGCAATGCCATAGAATGTTCTGAATCATAAATCATGATCTAAAATTATCTGATTTTAATTGCCAAAAATTGAAAAAGTTTATTCCCAAACACAACCTAATTTTTGATCAAATTTCTGGCTGTTTTCCCCTCCCCTCCTTAACTATGCTACTGGCATACATTTGCTCCTTCACTAAATCGGAGTTAGCTTCTGCTCTGACTAGTCCTTCAGAGAAAAAAAACTTTCACCATTTATACTGTCACCAACTTTGAAACATTATTCATGAAATGCATGAATCTTGCAATTGGGAAACATTGCCCACTCATGAAGTAAAACAGAACTAATCCACAGTGTCAAAATGAGAACCATTGAACCAAGAGGCTGTAATAAACATTTTTGAATGGCTGCCATTCTGCAATGGAGCAAGCTGGAGACATGCAAATATATCAAAGAGAAATAGACTCGACAACGAATATAAAAATTGATTCAAATCTCCTTCATATTTTTATAATTAATTTGTATTTTTTATTATTCTTATTATTAATCTTATCTTACTTCTTCTCCTTCTTCTTCCTCCTCTTCCTCCTCCTCATTATCATCATATCATCATCATCATATCATCATCATCATCTTTTTCCTCCTTTTCCTCTCCCCCCTCCTCTTCCTCTTCCTCCTCCTCATTATCATCATCCTCCTTCTCTCCCTCCTCCTCCTCCTTCTCATCATCATCATCATCATCATCATTATCATCACCATTATCCTCCTCCTCTCCCTCCTCCTCTTCCTCCTCCTCTTCCTTCTCCTCATCATCATCAACACATCATCATCATCATCATCATCAATAGTATTAGTATTAGTAGTATTATTGTGGTGATAGTGGTGGTGTGGTGGTGGTTGTTGTTGTTATTATTTTATTGGGGGGCTATTTTTATCATGTCACAATACTTAAAAAAGTGCTATCACATCAGGGCAGTTACTTCTTTTTACTTTGCCTGAAAAAAGGCAAAACCTGTAGTGAAACCCTTTGAGATTACCCTCATCTTAAAGATATTACATTGTGCTTTCCAGAAAGCGTCATGAAATTTCCCAAAACCTTCGTTTTGTGGAACAAAAACAAAACCGATGTTTATATCATAGGTTTCAAACACTGCCCTCAGATACTGCCTCGGTGCTATCCAAACTACCCCCATTACCAGTCTTCACGTTGAGGCCAATGAACTCCCCCTAGACCTCAGGAGCACCAAGACTGGCCTCTCCTTTGCATTCTCACCGACCCTCAAAACTCTTGTTTCCATTCTACCCGCTCTCTTTCCTTCACCAACTTCTTCAGTCTCAACAAACGCATCCCCATCCCCTTCGGAATGCGGATACACTTCCACCTCCCAACAGCCAACATCAACATCTTCTCTATTACCAGGCACACCTACCCCCTCTAAGTCCCCTCCCCCCTCCCCAAGTCTTCCTAGGCCTCTCTTCTTTACATAAGCTCATCACAACCCATCCTTCCTTTGACTTTCACAACTACTCCTTTCTTTTTACCGATGGATCCACATGTGAGGGTACCTCAGCAGCTACCGCTACCTCCCCGGCTTTACCCTTTCTTTGAGACTACCAGACGGAGCCTCTATTTATTCTGCTGAGGCAAAGGCTATCTTCCTAGCTTTAAACTTTGTAGAACTATCCTTTTGCTCTCGCTTTAATCATCTTCTCTGACTCCAAATCAGTCCTCACAGGCATACTCAAGATGCGCTGGTTTTATCCCCTCATCTTACAAGTCTTAAAAAAAATGCACACTCTTTCCTCTGGCAAGAAATTATTCTTTTTCTGGATCCCCAGCCACGTCGGTATCCCCGGGAACTAAAGGGCCGACAATTACGCTCTGTCAAATGATCAATATACCCCACTCGGACTTTCGCCAAAATACCTCCAACTACCTCAGGAGGACTTGGCAAGACTCCTGGAATCTCGAGACTAATAATAAACTTGACACTATCAATCCCAAAAGTAGGCATCATCCCTCCACTACTAAGTCGCGGATTAAGTTGCAATCGCAGAGAGGGCATGGTTATGCACCCGCATTTTCCTAGGCCACACCTATCTCACCCACTCCTACCTGCTTTCTGGCTTTCCCAAACCTATCTGCCCACTTGCAATACTGATCTCTCGATCAATCATATCCTCTTAACCTGTCCGATTTACGCCAACTCCAGATCTTTCCCCTGCTACAACTATTTCCGACTTCTTCAAGAACAATCCCCTCCAACATTATCACCTTCCTCCGCAACAGCAACCTTTTTTCACTTGATTTAATCTCCCCGCATCCCCATCCTTTCCTATCTCACATCCCTCTCCTTCATTCCAATTCTTACCACCTATTTTTCTACAACTTATTTCTACCAACCATACCAACCAGAAGTTAGCCTCAGATTCAGATTCAGATTCAGATTCATATTCAGTCAGCCTCGGATTCAGATTCATATTCTGTTGGTCGGGCTTAGTGTTTTTACCTACCATGCAAACCGGTGTAACGTGTATACATGTACTTAGATGTGTTCAGTGCAATGGTACCATTAATTGCGGCATATGTTAAAATTGTTTACGTTTTTTATTTTATATTTTTTTTATTCTTCGGTCCTCCTGGCAATATATACTAACACTAGCGCAGACAGATTATGATTCCAGTTGAATATAATGGGAAAAGACAACAATCAAAGCCAACGGGGATCTGGTGTCTTGGTTGATGCTCCTAAACTAGCTCGTGGACCAACATACCCGCATATACACGTTGGACCTTAAGATCAGAGGAGTAATTTCATATAGGTTCCATATCCATTAAAGCCAGTCAGGCACATTAAAAGAATTGGCCCAAATGACATTACGTGGTGACTTGTTGAAATTGGCATTTGTCGGCCCTTTGGTGCCCTGCGGCTTCTAAAATAGCTCGTGGACCAACATACCCGCTTATACATAAGGGACCCCTTGACCAAAGGAACAATTTGACATACGCGACATTTTCATTTAAGCTGTCAGGCACCCTCTAAAATGGGCCCAAATGGCATATTTTGACAAACTTTCAGGTTTTCGGCCCTTTGGAGCCCTGGGACTCCTAAACTAGCTTGTAGACCAACATACCCGCATATAAACGTTGGACCCTAAGATCATAGAAGTAATTTCATATAAGTCCCATATCCAATGATGCCATCAGGCACACTAAAATAATTGGCCCAATTGACATATTACGTGGGAACTTGTTGAAATTGGCGTTTTTCGGCCCTTTGGTGCCCTGCGGCTTCTAAAATAGCTCGTGGACCAACATACCCGCATATACACATAGGACCCCTTGACCAAAGGAATAACTTGACATACGCGACATATCCAATGAAGCCGTCAGGCACCCTCTAAAATGGGCACAAATGGCATATTTTGACGAAATTTCAGGTTTTCGGCCCTTTGGAGCCCTGAGACTCCTAAACTAGCTCGTGGACCAACATACCGGCATATACACGTTAGACCCTAAGATCAGAGGAGTAATTTCATATAGGTCCCATATCCATTAAAGCCGTCAGGCATACTAAAATAATTGGTCCAAATGATATATTACGTGGTGACTTGTTGAAATTAACGTTTTTCGGCTCTTTCTAAAATAGCTTTTTTAAAACATAAAAAATATAATAAAAACATGTTTTTATAATAATGTTTTTATAGCACCGCATTTTGATATTATTCAAACTTTATAACACAAACAAAATGTTATAAAAACGTTTTGTGTTTTTAGATAAATTATCACCTAAAGGTATATTGATATAGGTAGCAATATCAGCTAAGGTAGCCTAAAATATACTGAAAACCATGAAACTAACAAGTCTCATGATCAAAATGTGTCAAACATTTCTTCAATTACACATTGCACAACATTTTTTGAAGTCGTGTACACGAGAACACCGTGAAATTTGCACATGTTAAGCTTATTGTTTGAACCCTTTCCCAAAGTATTGGAATAAAGCTGTGAGTTCCTTGATAAAACTTTTTCAGTTTCATCCCACTTTCATTTTACAACTGGTCCAATACCACTCTTTTATATGCTTGCCATTTATGCCTACTAGTCAGCTAGTAGTTAAATTCATCATACAAAAAAAAAGAAAGTTGGACGGTGAAAACAACTGCACAAGAACATTGCTACGTTCAGCGGTGTCTGAACCACTCTGGGGGTTCGTCCCCCACAACCCGAAATTGTATGGCTTCTCTCCACCCTCTCCACCCAAACACCAGCCCATACACCCACTCACCCACCCACTTACCCACCCACCCACTCATCCACTCACCCACCCACTCACCCACCCACCCACCCACTTACCCACCCACCCATCCACTCACCCACTTACCCACTCATCCACTTACCCACCCACTCACCCACCCACTCACCCACCCACCCATCCACTTACCCACCCACTCACCCACCCACAACACCCACCCACTCAAACAACCACCCACTCAAACACCCACCCACTCAAACACCCACCCACTCAAACACCCACCCACTCAAACACCCACCCACTCAAACACCCACCCACTCAAACACCCACCCACTCACCCACTCAAACACCCACCCACTCAAACACCCACCCACTCAAACACCCACCCCTCAAACACCCACCCACTCAAACACCCACCCACTCAAACACCCACCCACTCAAACACCCACCCACTCAAACACCCACCCACTCAAACACCCACCCACTCAAACACCCACCCACTCAAACACCCACCCACTCAAACACCCACCCACTCAAACACCCACCCACTCAAACACCCACCCACTCAAACACCCACCCACTCAAACACCCACCCACTCAAACACCCACCCACTCAAACACCCACCCACTCAAACACCCACCCACTCAAACACCCACCCACTCAAACACCCACCCACTCAAACACCCACCCACTCAAACACCCACCCACTCAAACACCCACCCACTCAAACACCCACCCACTCAAACACCCACCCACTCAAACACCCACCCACTCAAACACCCACCCACTCAAACACCCACCCACTCAAACACCCACCCACTCAAACACCCACCCACTCAAACACCCACCCACTCAAACACCCACCCACTCAAACACCCACCCACTCAAACACCCACCCACTCAAACACCCACCCACTCAAACACCCACCCACTCAAACACCCACCCACTCAAACACCCACCCACTCAAACACCCACCCACTCAAACACCCACCCACTCAAACACCCACCCACTCAAACACCCACCCACTCAAACACCCACCCACTCAAACACCCACCCACTCAAACACCCACCCACTCAAACACCCACCCACTCAAACACCCACCCACTCAAACACCCACCCACTCAAACACCCACCCACTCAAACACCCACCCACTCAAACACCCACCCACTCAAACACCCACCCACTCAAACACCCACCCACTCAAACACCCACCCACTCAAACACCCACCCACTCAAACACCCACCCACTCAAACACCCACCCACTCAAACACCCACCCACTCAAACACCCACCCACTCAAACACCCACCCACTCAAACACCCACCCACTCAAACACCCACCCACTCAAACACCCACCCACTCAAACACCCACCCACTCAAACACCCACCCACTCAAACACCCACCCACTCAACACACCTCAAACACCCACTCAAACACCCACCCACTCAAACACCCACCCACTCAAACACCCACCCACTCAAACACCCACCCACTCAAACACCCACCCACTCAAACACCCACCCACTCAAACACCCACCCACTCAAACACCCACCCACTCAAACACCCACCCACTCAAACACCCACCCACTCAAACACCCACCCACTCAAACACCCACCCACTCAAACACCCACCCACTCAAACACCCACCCACTCAAACACCCACCCACTCAAACACCCACCCACTCAAACACCCACCCACTCAAACACCCACCCACTCAAACACCCACCCACTCAAACACCCACCCACTCAAAAACACCCACCCACTCAAACACCCACCCACTCAAACACCCACCCACTCAAACACCCACACTCAAACCCACCCACTCAAACACCCACCCACTCAAACCCACCCCTCAAACACCCACTCAAACACCCACCCACTCAAACACCCACCCACTCAAACACCCACCCACTCAAACACCCACCCACTCAAACACCCCAAACACCCACCCACTCAAACACCCACCCACTCAAACACCCACCCACCAAACACCCACCCACTCAAACACCCACTCGCCTACCCACCCACCCAAATATTCATCCCCTAACCCTACCCCACCATCCACACACACACAAACACACCCACACACACACATACCACCACCTGAGAATTGACTATCTGTATGGAAGAGGCTGCTTACAAAGCATTACACAGATTACAAAGGGCAGATCAACATCTGTGTCCGGGCAAGAACCTTCTACCAAATAAACAGTGTTACAGTAGTCTTTAGTCATATTTTAGAAAGATGATTTTTATTGTTGTTCATACATCAAATATGTTTCACACGCTGTAACTTTTGATTCGTCATCAATCATTTAAAATCTATGAGCGGTTTTTCAACAAGTACTATTTTTCTCATAATTTCAAGCTCATTATTTCTTATATATTTACATATATCTTTAAATAATTGTTACATCAACAACATAGAAAACCTTTGAAAATTAGTCCGCCAAAAAGTGTTTACAACAGACATTTGATTATCTTTGGACAGGTTGGATAATTGAGACCATTATTACGCTAGACGGTTACCACACAATAATGTAAACAGAATAAGATACGGAGCTTATGGTGTTGCGTGACATGCATAAGCTTTAACATATAGTTAGTACCAAGGATTGTATGAATGACGCGGAATTTAAAATATTGTATTTTAGTCTCCTTTAATGAATAAAAAGGGGCCATGAAAATATTACGCCACTGCTGAATGCTTAAATTAAACTCAACATTCCATTTAGTCAAGGCATTGGGGGGAGAGATAATGGAGTTAATTAATTTGTTACAAAAAGAGCGTGAACTAAAAGACGCTTTGTGAATTGTAATAATGGAATCAGTCACAAAACAGTGTCTATCATACAATAGATTATTCATCCAACACTTCGGAATTGCGGAAAGAAGATCATGGAAAAGTGTAAAGGGAAAATATTTCAATGAAAAGACATTCCTGAAGCTATCAAAGCTTAATGGACGTGACTCATTATCTAATAAATTTTTAACAAAAGTTACTCCTTTAAAATGCATAAACTTATAATACACAATCTTATTATCAAAATAAATAACTAAATCAATAACTAAATAAGTAAATAAATAAGTAAATAACCAAATAAATAACTAAATAAAAATAACTAAATGAATAAATAAATAAATAAATAAATAAATGAATAAATAAATAAATAAATAAATAAATAAATAAATAGATAACTAACTTAATAAATAATTAACTAAATAAATAGGTAACTGAATCAATAACTAAATAACTAAATAAATAACTAAATAAATAACTAACTAACTAACTAACTAAGTAACTAACTAACTAAAGAAAAAAAGGAAAAAAAACTAAAAAAGAAAGAAGTAAAGAAAGAAAGAAAGAAAGAAATAAAGAAAGAAAGAACTAAAGAAAGAAAAAAAGAAAGAAAAAATGATCACATAATATGCCATTTGGACCGATTTTTGAGGGTGCATAGCAGCTCAATGCATATGGCACATATATCAAATTATTTCAAGGAGTTTGAGGTTTTACATCTATATTCGGATATGTTAGTCCACGAGCTGGTTCTACTGTTCTAGAGCCCGTCGGTATCAAATGGCCGAAAACCCCGAATTAAAAAACTGCATGACCACATAAAATGCCATTTGGGCCCATTTTGGAGTGTGCCTGACGGGTTCAATGGATATGACACATACATAAAAATTATTGCTTTGGAACAGCGGTCCATAGGTATATGCGGCTATGCTGGTCTATGAACTAGTTTGAGAGCCCCAGGGAAGCCGATTTATTTTTATTTGTGATGACAACATAATATGCCATTTGCACCAAATTGTGAGCGTGCCTGACAACATCAATCCATATAGCACACTACTCCTGGGGGTGTCTGGTCTCACATCTATACTCGGCTATGTTGGTCCACGAGCTAGTTTAGGAAGCCCAGGGTACCCAAGGGCTGAACAAATTGAATTTCACAAACTTATCCACATAATAATGACATTTGGGTCAATTTCTTAGGGTGCCTGATGGCTTTAATGGATATGTCACATGCATATGTCAAATTTTATTTTGGTCAAGGGGTCCCATGTATGTAGGTATGTTGAACCATGAGCTAGTTTAAGAGCCTCATGCAGCCAAGAGCCGAAACCCCCGATTTTTGATTTTCTAAATGGCAGCATGCATAATATGCCTTTTACACTAATTTGTGATTGTGCCTGACAACATAAATCCATATAGCACACTACTCCTGGGCGGATCTGGTCTCACATCTATATTTGGCTATGTTGGTCCACGAGCTACTTTAGGTACTCCAGTGCATCCAAGGGCCCAAAACATCAAATTTTACAAAATTAACTACATAATATGAAATTTGGGTCCATTTTCTTAGGGTGCCTAACGGCTTCAATGGATATGTCACATACATATGTCAAATTTTCATTTGATCAAGGGGTCCCATGTGTGTGGGTATGTTGGTCCACGAACAAGCTTGGGAGTCCCACGGTACCCAATGGCCTAAATCCCCGAATTTCACCACATAACCACATAACATGCCGCAGGGCCCATTTAAGAGGATCATGCCCGAAGGCTTCAGTAATTTCTAATTACTCCCAAGGGCGTTTGGTCTAGTATGTTGGTTCACGAGATAGTTTATGAGTCCCAGGGCAACCAAGGGCCGTAAACATCGAATTTCACAAAATTAACCACAATGTCATTTGAGTCCATTTTTAGGGTGCCTGACGGCTTTAATGGATATGCCACATATGTCAAATCATTTCTTGACGTTACAAGTCTTACATCTACATTCGGTATGTTGGTCTACGAGCTGGTTCTAAAGCTTTCGGTACCCAAAGGCCGAAACGAATTAAAAAGCAACATGCATGACGGCTTCAATGGATATGGCACATATATCACATTATTGTTTTTGTCAACTGGTTGCATGTGTATATTGCGGGTGTGCTGGTCCACGAGCTGGTTTACGAGCTCCAGGCAGCCAGGACAACCAATTAGGGCCAAAACCCGATTTTTTTTTAATTGACCACATAACAATACCACTTTGGCCCATTTTTTAGGGTGCCTAACAACATCAATCCATATGGCACATACATCAAACTACTCATTTGGTCTTAGTGTCCCATGTGTATATGCGGGTATGTTGGTCCAGGAGCTAGTTTCCCGAATTTCATCAAATTAACCAAATACTATGCCATTTGGGCCTATTTTTTAGGGTACCTGTCGGTTTGAATGGATATTTAACATATGTCAAATTATTCGTAGGGGTGTTTTGTCTTTCATTTATTTTCTGGTATGTTAGTTTACGAGCTAGTTTAGGAAAACTACGATTTTTTTGATTGTTTATTTTATAGGAAAACAAAATATGATATTTGGAGAAAGACAAAAACAAACAAACCTAAAAACATAAGGGAAAAGTACTCTTGATTGGAAATTGATGCCAGCATTGCAATAAAACCTCATTGAATATACAAGTATGGTACCGCAACATGACAAAAAAAATAATTTCGAATTCGAATCTGAGGTGAATGAATCTGAATCTGAGGCTAACTTCAGGTCGGCCTTATTTCCTCAAAAATATACACTCCTTTCAGGTAGCACGGAACTAATAAGGTATTACTCCGCCATAGAAAAATGAGAACCCTGGGAGAAAAGGCTAATAAAACTACTTTTGAGAGGTTCCATTTTATGGGACAGGAAACTGAAAAGTTGAAAATTTCAGGAACGGTAGAAAAAGGATAGGACTTGACTTGGTATATCCAAACTTGACGAGATTTGTTTCAGTAAAAGTTTCATGGGGACAATTTTACCAAGGGCCAACACGAAAATTTGAGTGATTTGGTGAGGGTGTATAACATCTCTTCACTCTAAATAAAAGGGCCAAAACCTCTGGTGACCCCCTATTGAAAGTACCATCATCCAAGAGATATTAGATGGTACTTTTTAGAAAACATCACAAAAGATCCCAAATCTATAACATTCTGGTAAAAAAAGGACCCCGAACTTGACTCTTTCACCATGAGCTTCAATGAGGGAAAATAATTAGTTCCATGCTACCTGTAGCAAAATTGGGTATATGTATATTACATGAACTCTTCAGAAGAAAAGTGTGGCAATTTCAAAATATTTGATAGAAATTTTATTAAAGAAGCACAAAGAGTGACATTTCTGGCTCTAATTAACCAGATTAAGGAGAAAATTGGCCATTTCATTGGTCCACTTGATCAATTCTGCAAATGTTGGCAAGTATACATAGTAAGGTAAGCTTCAAAAGCATGTTAGGCAATTAAAGCCTAAATCATATAGCCAATAGGTGATTATTCATGAAAAGAACCATTATATTTCACCTAAAGTAATGTGCTTGAGAAAAATGAAGAAAGAAGGGAGGGGGGGAACAGTAGTTTTTCTCTGGGCCTGGTTTAAAAGCTATTAAAGAGCTTTCCTTCATGAGAATAGACATTTTCTGAGGTAAACTGACCATATATTTCATTGAAAGACTTAATTCTATTAACGTTTTGTACAAAAAATGGTATTTTCCCTTTAAAAAAAAGTCTTTTTTGATGTATTTTAAGTTTCTTCGCAGTAGATCTGGCCAATGGTAGCATTTAATTTTCATGAAAATGTTGATTGGACTGATAAATGTTTATCTTCTTTTGGGCTAAACTCTGTTACTCAGATTGGCATAGGTCATCACAGGTTACTAGATTACATTGTTTTAGTTGATAAAGGTCATGACTTTGCACTTAAAAGTTGTCATAAAAGTTAAATAACAGTCATTTTGCATGGTCCAGCAGAGCAGAGAGACTAAATTTACACTAAATAGTCTTGTATTGGGGGTATAGCATACTTGTTGGTGAATTTCTGGTGGAGAAGGGGTATGATTTTTAGAGATGTCTGTTTGTTTTAAAGATGTTTACCTCAATTAATTGGCAAAAGGCTATTTTTCAATGGGAAAATGTGCTTTCATGCTATAGAATAGTGCTATTAATGGATCCAATCATATTTTCATGCAAATTTGCTAATTTCTTGGTTATTAGCTATATTTCAAAGAGTACGCTTTCAAAGTTAGCCCTTATAACATACGTACATTCTTGTAGGAACCCCCCTCCCCTTCCATTTTAAAATCATTTCTCAAGGGAATACTATTTTCTTACTGTTTTTGTTGGCATGAATGATAGACCATTATGAGCATATGTTACACATTGCACAGTCAAATGTTAGCTGTTTTTCTGGACCCAAATGGTCCAGTGCAATTTTGGGTCATACAAGGTTGGTGAGAATCTAGTACCAGATGCAGTAATATAAATCTTAAAGAGATAGGAAGAACTTTGTGCTACTATAGGTAGCACGAAACTAATAAGTTATCACTCCGCCATCCAAAAACGAAAACCCCAAGAGAGATGGCTAATAAAAATATTTTCGAGAGGTCCACTTCATGAGACAGAAAGCTGAGAAATTGACTTTTTTTAGGAATGGTAGATAAAGGATAGGACTTGAATATGCATGTTCAAAATCGACGAGATTTGTTTCAGTAAAAGTTTCATGGGGAACAATTTTACCAAGGACCAACACGAAAATTTGAGTGATTTGGTGAGGGTGTATAACACCTCTTCACTTCAGCTTAAAAAAAAGGGCCAAAACCTCTGGTGACTTCCTATTAAAAGTAACCTCATCCAAGAAATATTAGATGGTACTTTTTAAAAAACATCCCAAAAGATCCCAAATCTATAACATTCTGGTACAAAAAAGACCCCGAACTTGACTCTTTCATTATAGGCTTCAATGGGGGAAAATAATTAGTTCCATGCTACCTTCAATAAACAACTAATTAGTCCCGTGCTACCTTGATTGGGCTCATTATTCCAGTTATTAATTACAGTAGCTGATAATAAGTTATATTAGTTAGTACTATCAGGTGTACCGTATAGGTTAGAGTCTTACGTTTTGTGAAGAGATCACAACGACGCACACGATGAAAGATTTAATCAGATTTTTAAGCTACACCGAAGGGAGGGACAAGGTTTACAAGTAAGTACTAGTAGGCTATGCTTAACCGTTAACGCTAACGTTAGGCCTATTTTATTTACTTGAAGTTGTAACTTAAAAAGGCAAATTAGTCGTTAAACACGCCAGTAACAACATTACTCTCCTACTTATCCGCTACTTGGGCCCAGACCGCGCCGTGAAGCACTTGCACAGTTTGGCCCGGTGAGTGTGAGCTAAGCTTATTAAATACCACCTAAGTTATGTTATGTTTGGAGGAAAACTAATGTTGTTTTTTATTTTTCATTTTTAGACACCCTTTTTGGTTCCAATGCTACAGTGTAATAGCATAATGCACTTGTTAGTTGTATGACTCACCCTTACTACTCCCGGCAATGTGAGTCAAAGGTGGGTCATTGACATATGAAACTGACTCACATGTGCATCATTGTACCAAATTGTCAGTCACCAAAGTGACTGGCAGTCACCAAAGTGACTGGGGTGAGTCATCTTACTTCAGACCCATTGACTTTGTACAGAGGCTGGTGATTTGGGGTTAGTGATTTGCACAAGAAATGTCAGTCACCTAAGTGACTGAGGGGTGTGTCAATGTACATATTTTGAACACCCACCTTGGTGCAATGACTCACCTTGTCCGGGGGTGTAGGGTTGAGTCACACAATTGACAAGTGCATAAGGAACCTTAGTCAGATAACATATGTTATCTGTGGACTGTAGCCATATGCTGTACACAGTATTGCAGGTAGAATGTAGCATATGGCCCATTATGGGGCATACTGAGTGAGATGTTTATCTCACTAAAGGAACCTATGCAGTCGCTGGTGTGTGTATGTAAGTGTCTGTGACAGCAAGCTCATAAACACGATATCTCAAGGATGATACACCAGATTCATGTCATATGTGGTACACAGATAGCTATGGTCTATAGATGTGCCCTATTGTTTTTAGTAGTGATGTCATGCATATTAATGAGTAGGTCGGGGTTAATGTAACAATCTTGAAATGCTCATATTTTAACAATCACAAATTCACATGTCTGTATTGTTTTATATGTACAAAATTGTTCTCATCCATTTCAACAGCAACTCCTTCCTCCTCCACCCCAATCTCCATCTCAAAGATTCCATAATCCTTAGTAAAGACAGTTCTCACTTCCTCAGACGCACTCTCAACTCCAAACTTTCCTATCTCCCCCACATCAACACCCTCAAAACCAAATGCCACAAAATCCTCAATCTCCTCTCAAGCAATGACTGGGGAGCAAATCGACTCGCCCTGCTCTCCTTATACCGCTCCCTACTCAGATCCAGGCTGGACTATGGCAATTTCATCTTCCCCTCCATCCGTAAATTTTACTTGAAACATCTGGAGGTCACTGAGAATACTGCCCTAAGGCTTTGCATTGGTGTCACTCACACCTCCCCTATCACCAGTCTCTACATCAAAGCCAACGAACTCCCCTTCGACCTCCAATGCACGAAGGCTGGCCTCTCTGCTCCTTACATCCTCACCAATCCACAAAACCCTTGCTTCCATTCCATCTGCTCTCCCTCCTTCACCAAACTCTTCAATCTCAACAAATGCATTTTCCCACCTTTCAGGATCCGGATGCACTCTCACTTCTCCAAAGCCAACATCAACATTTTCTTGATTGCCAGACACACCATCCCACCTACACCCACCTGGACTATTCACTCCCCCATCCCCCTTCCCATCCCCACAAGGTTTACCTTGGTCTTTCTTCCTTTACGAAAGCTCTCCACAACCCAGCCTTCTTCCACTCCAAATACTGTCAACTAAGTAGACATTTCCACGACTACTCCTTCCTCTTCATTGACGGCTCCACACAGGAAGGCTCCTCTGCAGCCATCGCCGTCTGTCCTGACCTCACCCTCTCCTCAAGTTTACCCGACGGCACCTCTATCTACTTTACCGAGGCAAAGGCCATCCTCCTAGCCTTAAACTTAATATAACTCTCTTTCTGCCCCCATTTCGTTGTCCTCTCTGACTCTAAATCCATCGTCACTGGCATCTTCAACATGCTCTGGCCCAACCCTCTCATTCTACAAATCCTCAACAAACTCCACACTCTTTCACTCTAGGAATGAAAATTATCTTTTTCTGGATTCCTAGCCACGTCAGCATCCCTGGCAATGAGGGAGCCAACAGAGCCTCCATCAAAGCTCTTTCAAATAACATTTTTTCTTTTTCTATTCCCCACCCAGACCTCCATCTTTCCATCTCCAACTACATCAACAAAACCTGGCAAAACTCCTGGAATCGCAAAACCAGTAATAAACTGCACACCATCAAACCCAAACGCAGGACCAACATCCCTCTGCATAGTCACAACTGCAGGAAAGACATCGTTGTCACCTGCATCCGCCTCGGCCACTCCTCTTTAACTCACTCCCATTATCCAGCTCCCCTGCCCCTCTCTGCCTCAGTTGCAACATCGATCTCTCCATCAAGCATATTTTCTTAACCTGTTCCATATACCAGAACTCCAGATCTCTTCTCTCCTCACTCTCATCAATCTTGGACCTATTCGAAAAACAATTCTTCCTCAACATCATCAACTTCCTCTGCAACAACAACCTCTTCCACCACATATAATCTCCTCCCCTCCTTCCTTTCTACACCTAACCTTACACACCCCTTTCTTTTCACCTTTTCACCATCAGAACTACAACAAATTTTGGTTCTGTTTAATGTAAAAATTGCAAATTGGCCTAGGCTACAACTTAAAGCCTACATACAAAGGAAGAAGACAAATTAGGCCTATGCAGCTAATTAAATAATTTGGATAGAAAAACATGAGAGTAAAGTAACAAGAAGAAAAAGGTAACATTTTTTACAGGAAGTTAAGAATTTTTTAGTTACAGTACTAATGTTAGGCTATGCCTGATTAGCACATGTATTGTAACATATCTAAATGATGAAATCAAACATTTGACATGACCAGCAAAAGCAATTTTTATTTATTTTCAAACTACACTTGAAAATTTAATTCTACTTGTGCCACTTTGTGTCATGCATTTTGAAATCATTCTGGCTAATTTCATGGATGATAAATCTATGCACAAATAGCAGCTTACTTGTACAGAGCAAATAACAATACATTTTCGATGCAAAAAAATGAGATGACTAAGCCGAATGACTGGGAGGGTGCTACAAATGACAAACCTAACCTTAACCTAATCCTATTTTGTCATGAATTTGTTTTCTTGGGAGTGTAACTCAATTGTCATTCCCTTCGCAAAATGAATTAACTATCATTCGGATTCTTCAGACTTTGTGTGTAATGTATATTGTCATCCGTGTCATTCTACCCAGTACTACTTATTTGCACAGAAAAAATAATCAACAATCATGGAATCCCCAACTGTCATTATATCAGAAATGGAGAATCAATTTCAAACTTTTTAGAATATTGGGTGTTAAAATTCTTCCCCAGAAAAATCGTGACAGATATAACATTAGTGTATATTCATTGCACAATTATGTGTGTTTGTGGGCATTATTAGAGCAATGAACACAAAACGTTAACTATTTACCACATATACTGTTGCTTTCTCAAGAAATACACCAATTTTAGATACTTCTTATTTACTTTGGTTAGGAGTTCCAAAAAATCTTGATTAAAAAACCCTGGTTGAAACTTGAAATAACTTGGGGAGAGTGTTACTCATCAGGTTCTGGAACATAGTCTACTACTTTAGCCAATGCTTGTTCTCTCTAGTTAAATTCCAAAGTCAATTTTATTTGGTGTGTGACAATCATTATTCAGATCAATGTCAACCAAATGTTTCTCTATGTCATCTTATCCAGTAAAGTTAGTACTGCACACAGCTATGTAATCAATGATTTTTTTTTTTCTCACTCAAAATATTTATTTCTGCTTTTTTAACTTAACAAAAACAATATATATGTATATATATATACAAGTACAACAAACTCAATTTTATAACAATTTACAAAGTAAGAAGAAGATGCCATTTTAGTTTTATAGTATTGAAAAAGAGAGGTTTGGTTTGTTGATATTTAACGGCACCATGGCAGTTACAGTCAAATGTGCCAAAAAGAGAGAACTTGAAATTGCACAAGCTTATGACATTTAAAATATTTTTACAGCATGTTGATATAGGCTGGCATACATTCAATAAGATCAAAAAGTATTGCTATTGGAAGATCATTCTTTTCAACTCAGAAACTGAAAAGTATTGAGAAAATGAGAAATGCATGGTTTAATGTCTTGGATTTTTTAACAAAAGATAAAAACTTTGCATGAAAAATCAAAAATGATAAATGGTGTAGTCTTTTTCTAAAAAGCCAAACAAAACATCAATTTTACGGAAAAAAGGTTGCTCTAATAAAACGATAGACTGAACATCATCCCAGAAAATTCCCAAAATAGATGGCGCATAGTTTTATTATGAATTTTGCAAAAAGAACACAGGGTAGTATCAAGATATCCAATTTTATGTAGGTAATTTTTTGTTGAAATAATCCTATGCCATAAACCGAAATTGGAAGTATACTATCTTTGGTTTATAAACTGTAAAATGTGCTATATTAAATATTTTAGACCTATTGTTGGGAAAATCAAGTCTCCTATGTTTTTGGGCAGACCAAACACAAAAAGGTTTAACAAGCTTAGGATAACAGACCTTTGAAGCTTAGGATTAGAGACCTTTGAAACCTTCCGTGACCTGTTAAAAATATGGATCAAGTTTTCTTGATTAGAATGGGAACTGGAATTGTCACAACCAGAATTCTTCCAGTGAGATGGGATAGCATAAATTAACCCAAAGTAAGTAGTAAAAAAAAATTGATTAGTGATATCATATGCATTTAGAAAATCATTATAGCTTAGGGCTGCATTATCATTATCAAAAAGTTCCTTAACATAACAAATGCCCTTTTCTGATGGTTGCTTATAAAAATAAAATTATGATTAATATGTAAAAAGCTGTTATTCCAATTTATCTGGCTATTAAAGTCAGCAACAGGGCAATGAAAAGTAAGAGCACTCCAGGCTTTACAGACATCAGATATAAAGATTACAATCAATATTAATGTCACTCAAACATACGCCCACCAAATTGCTGTAGATTGATATCAAAAAGCAACTTCCAATGCTTTGGAGTTGGCTCAATATATCTTTTAACCCAAGAAAGTTTTAAAGAGTTAAAAAAAGACTTCAAATGTGGCATTCTAAGACCACCATTTACATAATCATCGATTAAAGTAGGGCATTTAACCTTTTTCCATTTTCCAGTTCCAAACAAACTTATAGAGCAACTTTTCAACATCAGAAATGAAATTTGAGAACAGAAAACAGGTACACAAATTTAGAAAGGTCTAATGAATTGATGATTGTGTATTTTCTGGTTGGCGGAAGATTACTGGTTGACCACATTCCAAGTGTACTTTTGAGACATGAGAGCTTGGGTTAATAACTCAGGGCAAAGAAGTTCTCATTGTTGTGGTTAAAGAGGATACCCAAATAATGAATCGGTGCATGAGAAATGATTAGATGAATGGTCAGTTTCTAATCTTAATTGAAAAAAAAAAATCTTAGCACACGAGGAAAAATATACGGGCTTAAACGGGCATCCTTGACAGACCCCGCGAGAAATGTAATTAATTATGTTGTTCTATCATTTCAGAAATGGCCAGTATACTGCCAGACTTATCCTGTGGTACTACTCTCGTTATGGAGGAGTTCACAGCAGGATGAGACAGTACAAAACTTGGAGGCTGCCCTCACAACTTCCAGGAAATGTGAGTATGAAAAGAGAGTTCATGGCAGCATAAGTTTGCTGTTGATTGACAGAAATGAGCATTGTAGTGGGGATCTAGTCACATGTACTTTTACTTTTATAGGGAGGGTATCCAATATCCTGCCCAAGTTTGTTATTGAAAGATCTGTAAGTTTTATAAACTCCCTACCCCCTTCTTACTCCTACAGTGTTGGAAATAAATTGCTGGCATTGTATATCTGGCTCTGCTCTCAGTAAAATTGACCACAGAAACTGGTTTAAGTAGAAATTATGACTATTTTGGGCATTGTCATTCCTCTAAAATATGGTCTAAAATGAATAATCAATAGAAGTTATGTTAGTTTCAGTCATTAATATTTGGAGATTATTGGGATAATACTTGGATGTTATAGGAGTAATTCCTCTTGTATTTTCCAGCCATTTATGTGGTCTTTGTAAACAGAACTCCAGATCTCTTCTCTCCTCACTCTCCTCAATCTTGGACCTATTCGAAAACAATTCTTCCTCAAACATCATCAACTTCCTCCGCAACAACAACCTCTTCCACCACATATAATCTCCTCCCCTTCTACACCTAACCTTACACACCCCTATTCTTTTCACCTCATTTTTTCTCCCACATTCAGCCTTTCCCCTTTATCTCCCTTACAAACCTTTCATCTCCTCACTATCCTTACTCTTACACCATTATTTATTAACACTCTCTATGCAATGACTGTCGTGGTGCCGTTAAACATCAACAAACCAAACCAAACCCTCTTGGCACATTTGACTCTTGACTGTCGCGGTGCCGTTAAACATCACCAAACCAAACCAAACCCTCTTGGCACATTTGACTCTGACTGTCGCGGTGCTGCTAAACATCAACAAACCAAACATTTGTAACATTTCTGTACCTTTGTGGTTGCCTCTGATCATACATGTATTGCTCACAACTGTTTGAATCAAATTTTATCTGGAGAAGGCAATTGGAAAGGCAAATCTATTTTAAAAAGAAATGAATAAAAGAAGAAACCAAACTTCATCATGTGTGTTGCACTTTCTGCCTATTTTGATATATATTGAAACTTTGTTTAGCCATATCTCTAAACTAAGTGAGTGAAGGTGAACCTACTGTAGAATTGAACTACTAGTTTAAACCTAAATAAGCCTGTCACAAAGAGCAAAAATTAAAATGATGGAAATTGTCCTGTAGCTGGCAAAGGCAACTGGGTGATATCACTCTCATGTATTTGGCAAGTTTATTGTTATCTCAGAGTTAATTTCTAATGGACCTAGTCAATAGATATACAATTCCTTCAATCTGTGGTATTGAGCAGAGATATGCAAAATGTGTTTCATTGATTTTTGGCTGTATATTTATTTCAATTATAAGGGCCAAAAGTCATAGCAAATGCTAAACAGGACACATAATGAAGTTCTTACATGACATGTGAAGAAAATGTAAGCTCTAGAAGGGATGGATGCAAGTAAAGAATTTTTTACCAAGGGGGGCTCTGACAGTTTTCACATGTTTTTATTTTTTGTTTTATTTATTAACACCCTCTTGGCACATTTAACTCTGACTGTCATGGTGCCGTTAAACATCAAGAAACCAAACCAAACCTTGTTTGATTGCATGCAAGGAGATGCGGCCAACCTTTCTTATTCATGAGTCATTTCTTTGACAAGCCCTGAAGTGTCAGTTCCTTTTGATTCCTTATTGCTGACCAGTAATTTTTTGTGTTGTCTCCATTGTTCTTGGCAGTGTTTAGAATGGCAAGAAGCTTAGACTTTTTTCAGAAGGTTCTTGATGCACTATCCAAGCCACATAGCACAGAAACGATGCTAGAAGTTGTGGGGTGCCTTGGAAAGGTAGTGTGGTTGCTGGTAGATCATTGGTTGTGGCTTGGTAAAATCAAAATCATAGAGGTAAGAATTTTTCTTTTATACATTAACTTGTAGTTTGTCACAATGCATTTTAAGGGAATAGATCATTATGAAGTAGCCTAGTGAAAAAGACAAATCTGGATATTGCATAATCAATTAGTTTGAGTGCACAATTATGTACATCGATGTAAAGCAAATTACCAATATTCACTTAAAAGTGTTTTATACATACTTCTGGAAGTTTTGTGCATGTGCTGGTGATTGCTTCTTGTAGTCATGCAATCACAGAGTTTCTTGTTGTATGTGTCCTTCACATCCCAGTCAGACTTGCCCTCATATTTGGATTGGTCCACTGCCCAGAATGATATTACATTCGCTAATGATGAGTAGAGATGGATCGGCTTTTAAAAAGTTTGGTTGCTTTCTGGGATTTTTCCCAATCCAAATTATTGGAAGCAGGCAAAATGCAACTTTTATCAACTTTGTTTTCATACATGTAAAAATGTGATACATTTCTTTCCCTGACCTCTACCGCTAATGTAAACATTAAGTCTAAACGTCACAATACATTTTGTGTCTTAAGCCCTGACAAAATCTCAAATCTCTCAGGGTCTATATTTTTATATCGCTTACAACAGAAACCACAATCCAGCGCAAACAATTTGCAATTACATGAGGGATTTCTTATTTCTGCAATCCACACACTTCACCTCACTTTCCATGGTCATAATATAACATTGATAGTAAACAAATTTCACTGCAGCAGCACTGACTTTCACACTCAACACAAGGACAAAAGTATATACCTGAAGTCAAAGTGTCTGGCTTGAAGTAATAATGTACAAATAGGGTGATATTTAGTAGTGAAGGTTTTGTTTGTTTATTGATGAGTGATTTTAAGTGATGTGTTTGTTCAACCTTGTAGACTTTGAGGATTTTGGATTGAAAAGCTATTGCAACAAATATTCTTCATAATGGAACTAATTAAATGCTAATACTTGCTGAGGCAGAATAGTAATAGTTAATATTAAAGGACTGACATGTAGCAATTTTGGTATCAACTGATGTATTTTTTAATTTGGAACAACTTTCTAATACATAGGTAGTTCGAAAAATGTCTTGTCTTTTTCAATCTTAGAAAAAAACTCTCTTTTTTTTTTTTTTGCCGCTCATATAAACGACTTAACTTCCTATTGTAATTTCTGTTATTAAAATGTTGTGATGTGTCAAGTTGGACAGTGATATCACTGATCTCCGGCTGGCCGTACATAGGCCTAGCCTATACACATACGGTGCGTACGTGTATTGTGTGTACTTACTGGCTACTACTGGCTTAAGTCCAGTTGTAAGCCTAAACTTTTAGCTTCCTTTTGGTGATTTCTAGGAAATAAATCACATGATGGTATAGATTAGATGAAAAGGAGAGAATTGTATGAATCAGTGCATGTACCAGATGAGACTGAGAGGCACTAATTATTACCTCCGCCAACAAAGTTGGACAGAGGTGTTTTCGCCCCTGTTTGTCTGTTTGTATTTCATCAAAGATATCTCAAGAACTGATTATTGGATTCTGATCAAAATTGGTGTGTGGTTTTGTTACTGCCTAAGGACAAAGTGCAAAATATTTGGGGCATATTGGAAGAGGGAAAGGGTGCAAATGGAAGGGTGGGGACATTTCAAGGTGAGTTTGTCTTTTGTCAGTCATCAAGATATCTCAAGAAGTGTTGATTGGATTTGGATTCAATTTGGTGTGTGGTTTTGTTCCTGCTTAAGGATGAACTGATTGAAATTTGAGAAATATTGGAACAGGGGAAGGGTGCAAATGGATGGGTGGGGACATGTTTCTGTTTGTTTGTCATCAAGATATCTCAAGAACTGATAATTGGATTCTGATCAAAATTGTTGTGTGGTTTTGTTTCTGCCCAAGGACAAAGTGCAAAACATTTGGGACATATTAAAACAGGGAAAGGGTGCAAATGGAGGGTGTGGACATTTTAAGGCGAGTTTGTCTTATCTCAAGAAGTGATGATTGGATTTGGATTACATGTGGTGTGTGATTTTGTTTCTGTTTAAGGACGAAGTGATTAAAATTTGAGACATATTGGAACAAGGGAAGGGTGCAAATGGAGGGGTGGGGACATGTTTTTGCCTCTATTTGTTTGTTTGTCATCAAGATATCTTAAGAACTGATGATTGGATTTAGAGTAAATTTAATGTGTGGTTTTGTTCCTGCTCAAGGAAGAAGTTAATAAAATTTGGGATGTATTGGAATAGGGGAAGGGCAGAAATGGAGGGGTGGGGATATTTTTTAGGGCAATATTTATCAACACTTGCTTGAAACTTTTTAATGGAATGTGCTGAACAATGAACTCATGCCATGAAAGAACAGCCATACAATGAATTTTCTAGACTTAAAGAAAATCAAGTGAAGTGGTTTCTGGTATCAATGAAATCAAAACAATTGGTTTCTGCCATAAATGAAAATGATGGAATGAATCTACCCTGTATAGAGCTCAAACAATGAATACTTAGCCTGAATTAAACTGAAAACAATGATCACAAGTGATATACCCTCAAGTGTTTAGAATGTAAATAGCAATAAGCATCAACAGTGAGAAAGAGATTGTTTGGAGTTATAACTTGGTGGCCCGGGGGTTTCTGGGGTAGATTGTATTCTGGTGGGGAATAAACAGGGGCGGAGGTATGCGTTCTGCAGAGTGCTATAATTCTAGTTTTCAAAATGTATTCGTAAGTTACCTTAAATCTGTGGTGTTGTGAAGGCATTCACGAAAGGTTTGTTGAACTTCGCATTCAGCCGGCTAACTTCCCCCGGTAATATCTCAAACATTTATGGTTAGATTGCATCTTCAGGTATAAATATGGGGGTCTATAATGTCTCTGTCAAGTTCTCAAAAAGGAATCTGAGGTATCAGAGGATAAAATTTCCTAACTTTTTGCTGACAACATTCTAGGTCTGTAATTACGTTGTACACGTTTACATAGGCAGGTCTGCGGGGCCTACAACTTGCCATGTCACATATTTAAATAAATTTGCAGACACCACAAAAAGTGGTTATATTTCACTTTAAAATAATGTCATTTTCACACTTCTAATTATTATTTTGGAGAAATAGGGGTTACTAACTTTTCAGTGAGTGTCAATCATCAGGTTAAAGCAAACTTACTTCTACATGTCATTAGTCCTTTAATATTCATAAATTTTATTCAAGCTGTAGCCTGTATTGATGTGCATCTGTCTTTAAGATATCCATTTGCTAATTATTTTCTGATGCCCAACAGACAGACGCAGCCAAGTGGAGCCAGCGAGCTGCCTACTTCAGGTGCATTGCAAATACTTCACTTAGTCTTCGTGACCTCATCAAATTGCAGAATCTGTTGCACAGGGCCAAAGAGTTGAAACGAGCAGGAGACCCTGTCCCTCGAAAACAGCTTAAAGAGGAAATAAGAAAGACACAGATGCAGTTTGTTGTTGACTTTGCAGATTTACTTATTCCTCTTGGAACCCTTGGATACTGTAATAAAGGAGTAAGTGCTGCAGGAGGGATTGTGGCATCTGCCACTGGTGGATATATGGTATGGCAAAAGTACAACTCAAAATGACATGATATTCATAAAAGATTGATATTTTCAAATTCATAGATCCATGATAGAGTAATCAATGAGTGATGATGCAGTTGAATCAATTTGCATGGATGAGATCCTAATCAATGCATTTGATGTGACATCGTTATTATGAATTTTTAGTACACTTGAAAAAGAAAGAAAAAATATATGACAAATTATGAAATGATATTTAGATGGGTTGGAACTTTTACCTTGGAAAAAGTTTACCTAATTAGAAATTTGTAATGGTGAAAATGGGCTTCTTCTGTTAAAGAGAGCAAGGATTGAAGGAGTTAACTTCTTATGAGCATGTCTTCATGTTGAGTACAAACAAACCACACATAGATCACTCCAGCAGAGTTCAAAAACTGTGATTTACCCATGCTTATTACGAGTAGGCCTAGAATGCCTGGGTTCTTAAAGACAGTGATAAATGTTGCCAGAGTTTGTTTTAGAATTGTTTGGAAAAACTTGTAAAACTTACCAAAATGTCATACAATTGGCCAAGGTTAAGTAAATAGAGGGATCCAGTAGCAATTAGGGTGTCTGTGTACACTCAATAGGTAATGGGTTCAAATCTCAGCTAGGGTGCTGTATTGTGTCCTTGAGCAGCACACTCGATCTAATTTGTTCCAGTTCACTCAGTTGTGAAGTGAGTACCCATTTCATCTGGGGAGATAACCTGTGATGGACTGGTGTCCCATCCAGGGGGAAGGTGGTGGAGGAGGGGGGGGGAGGAGGTAAAGTAGTCACATCCGCTTAGCACTGTGGAACAAGATATTTACACTGGCCTTATAGACCTGATGAGATTTAACCAAGTAGGTAAATAAATCTGAAACCATCTTGTCCACCCTGCATTTGGAGTCGAGTTCATTCATTGTAGTGTCTGCCAGTGAACAAGTTTCACCCCCTAGCTTTGCTGTTTCACAGGGGCGGCCCACCCCACCCCTCCGTGGGCTTGCCCCGCCCTGCCCCTCATGAGAAAAAAAAAGTAAAAATATATATATTTTTTTTTTTTTTTTTTTTTTTAACTTAATATTTTTAAGTAGTCTCATAAATGAAATACCTTACATGGATGCAGAACACATGAGAGCATAGTAAGCAATTGTCCGAATTGGCTAATGACTGGTACCTTGTCAGTCAGATATTCATTCTGAAATGTATGATAGCTAAAATCCCAGAGCTTCTTCACCAGGGGATTGAGCCTTAGAGGGGCTACTGGACGCCATGCTGAAAAGACTCAGCGTTTCGCGCGCATTAATGTGCCCCTCAACAAGTCTAGCACTCTGCCCCTTTTAAAATCAAACCAGGGGTGTGTAATAAGCCGTAGTGATTTGTTAAACAATTAAATTCACACCAAAATATGATTTTGCAGGGGGCCCATATGTTACCTGTACAATGTGACTGTTTAACTTCCTGAGAGCACAGAAACTTACTAAACCACACATGTGAATGACAATAATGTACATTAGTTGATGTGGAGTTCATTGGATTGATTTGAAGTTGTGGTCACACTAGATATATATATGATTATGGTCAAGTAATTATTGAGTTTGTATATTTAGAAATTTGTGCAAATGATTGTGTGGATCAACACATTAAAGATTGAAGGTGAACTGTAGCAAAGAACAAGCAATACAGCTCTTGAGGTGCAGCCACAATATTGTTGCTAGGCATGTAGGGGTAGCTATGCCACTGCTGAGATGTAGCATCCAGTGTTCAGCACCAAGTCATTAAAAGTACTGCATCACTGTTGAGGGAACAATAGTTGCACAAGAGTGGGTTAAGTGGTAGATAGAATTAAGAGATTTGAATTAAGAAATCTGTTGACATGTATATTATAATACCTTTTCATGCTTAGAACTGCCATTGCCATCTGCCCTTGCAATTAAAATTCTTTCCTGGCAGAAAAATTGAAAGAAATTAATTACTACTTTTTTGTTTAATTTGATATTGTTTCTAGTATTAAAATATTGTACCTTTCAGTTCAAGATCATGAATAAGATAATATAATAGAAAGTTAATGACATTTGTTGCTTTTCACAAGGTAAGTCAGTGAATCTGCTAAACATGCTTCCTAGTAAAGTGAAAAGACTTCATTTTACCTCTCTGCCTTCTAATAAATTTTAATTCCAGAAGAGGGTGTATGCACCTTAAATTGAAAATCAATTTCTTGGTTGATGGACATGCACAAGTGCCACACATAATCAAAAGATAAAGCAAGGGACTTGCGTATGCTTATTTTGGTCTATTAGGAGAAATTTGGTCTATTAGGAGAATGGGTGGTCATCCCATGCCGAGCTGGAAAATTCTACTGTTTCGGCAGTTATAATCGCAGGAAGGAGAAAAAAATAAAAGATTTCTTGAGTGAACAACACTACATGTGGTGAATGTGCTCTAAAAACGTCCCCCATGTAATGTTGTGATGAAAAGTACATTAAATTGCGAAAGAGGGAAGCATATAAAGATTATTTCTATTACATAATGTTATTTCTGGCGTGATGTTACATGGGAAGATATTTCAGCACAGAAATCGCGTTAATGACAAATTTGTGTATATTACGCCATGGCTGAAATTTCTCACGACACAGGTTGTACCCGCGTCGTAAGATTTAGATATACTGTAGCTTGGGAATTTGACGCCAGAGTTTTTTATTAACATATATGAAAATCCTTAACATCTTTCCTCTGTGGTGCGATTCAAAGTTTTATTTCACACAAAAATGATTTTGAATTACTCATAAAAGAAAAATGACACAACTACGAGACTAACGGCCGAATGATTCAACATGCCCGTAGTGCTGTCATAAACACATATAGGCTAATACATAGACCCTATGCATGATGTACATACACTGTACAGTGTACTTGAAAGTTTTTATGTTGTTTTGAAAGCAGGCTGTCAATTGTCAACGATATTATTAGCTAGGATTCAACATTCCTCCTGAATTGTGTTGATCGTGATCTGTGAAGTGATCATAATCTGCAAGTCAAGTTACTATACTGTAAGGAAGTAGGCGTGTTCAAGATCTGAATAGTATGTTATCGTTGACAATTGGTCAAAGTTCGCTATGTCCTCATGAAAATTTGGATAGGATAAACAAAAGTATTTTCTACTTTATTTTGGGATTGTTAACCCAAATTTCATGATTCAACAATCAACATTATACAAGGATTGGGTATGAACTTTCCCTAAAATTTTTATAATAATAGTCCGATTTTTAAATGTTTTTGGTATTTTAAGCGCAATTTTCATTCACTTTAGCGAGGCAGGCCTACACAAGTGTGTGTGTTAACAATTACTTGCATGCTTCGCTAGCGCGCAATGCCCTGTACATTACGCAATGGCGTGTACATACGACAGCAAATTTACAAAATTCGCCAAACTTCAAGGGCTTGTCGTAGCCAAATATGCCAGGCAAAAAATTCTAACGCAACCTCTGTTTCAGCACCTTTATTCAGAACCGTGGGAAATTGTATAATTGATTCCAACTCTGATCCCAGGAGACCCTCTTTATATAAGGGCTGATGGAAATGGAAAAATTTGTATAAAATTGTAAAACTTTGCCTGAATGTTCTTTCTTTGTTCATTATACCATCTTGATTATATTTGCTGGTAAATTGTTTTGTAACTATATTTTGTAATTAATGTACATTAATAAATGGGATTAAAAGAGGATTAAAACGGCAATATGAATTATCTCTGTCATGTTGTTTTGAGATTTATGTATTTAAGAGAAGTAATTCTTAACATGAAAACCATTATGATCCTAGGGCCACATAATAAATGTGTCCTTAACACCTGATCATTAACAGAAAACTAGTCAGGTGATCATATTACGTACCCTCGCTTCCAGATTTGCATTACTTGCTTACTCACGCATAAAATTACAGGATAGTTTTCAAGCTCTGTGCGCGATTCACGCATAAGTAAATTTTAACTTCAATGATTGTTAGGAATGCAATCGTGCCTGAAATTATCCTGCTATGCTTGAAAGGCGGTATTATGTGGGGTTTTCCAATTAGTGCAGGGAAGATGTTGCATGCATCATTAGACAGGTATATCCCCAATTTGGACAACTTTTCAATGCAGCGGCTAGATTATCATGCCTTGTCGATTGTGAAAATCTGCTTTTTCAAAAAGACCTTTAGTTTAATGTGTCTCTAAAGACAGTGAAATGTAGAAAATACCAATTGACATGTGTTTAATAACTGAGCAGCACAAAGAATATTTATTATGATTCATCATCGTATATTTCAACTTTCTATTCATTTTTCCTGTAATCATATCTCCATCAACTTTAAACGCACATTGGAAAGGGACATTGGAAATTCACAACAAAATAATACCTGAAAAATTACTTCATAGTGCCTTTCCAAGGAATTGAAATATTGCAATGTTGTACTGTTTTAATACAATGCTGTATTTAATACAAGGTGTAATAGATAACAATCAAAAGAGTGCTGTAGCTGACCCTTATTGAATGCCCATTATACGCTCCCAATTATAAGGACGCTATACTTTGAGCTGTTTAATTACCTATAGTCATATCAGAATGATATCAGGATCAAGTACTTAATTATTGTATATGCAAACAAATCCTTTTCTGTGTGATCCAGTGGGGTCTCAAAGTTTGAGTACAATTAGGGATGTACCGGATCCAAATTTTGGATCCGCCGGACTGGATTTTTTTCCTTACAAAAAAAGATATCATTAACAAAATGAAACAAGAAAGCAATCCACGGAGTTGCTGATCTCATCACCTTACGCGTACAGCACAGTGAGAGAAATAGCTATCAGGGTCACTATAGTTCTGTAACTTTTGATGGATTGCACTGCCTATGGAGCTAGAGTACAAACAGATGTAGAGACAGACTTGCAATCTTTCTATAAGCATGTTGATAGGTTGTACTGCCCATGCGAGTACAGATCTTTGACCCCAGATTCCTTGTTCTACGGGAACACAAATTCGTGTACCGAGGCATCATGGTACAACATAGGGTTGGTATAGGTCTTGTACTTTTTAAGTTAAAAATGTACAAATTAGTACATAATTACCCCCTAAAATCACACCTTTGACCATTTTCAACGTTAGGCTAGTCAACGTCCTTAATAGTGCTAAAAATTAAATAGTTCTACAGTAAGTTTAATTTAGATTGGTCATGAAGAATGTATTTCAGTTTTTCAACTATTATGCTGATCAAAGAATATTTTTTTAGATGGATAGATATTTCATTGTACTGTAACTGACCCTATTAGATGGAAACTTTCCTGCTCCATCTATCCGAAAAGAAATGTATTTAATGTTGCATTATATAATTAGTTCAGATGTTTAGTAATATATTAAAGGGGGCGATTACACACACATGAAGAAAAGACAAAACCTTATAAAAAGGGGTAAAGTTTACAGGCAATAAACAATGATCAAATTCAGGAATGTCTATGGTTAAATTTAACTACCCAAATTTATCACAGGCTCCTATAGTTTTTACTTTTTCAGAGGGTTGCTCTACCATGCCCCTTATTGCCTCCACTCTGCCCCCTTTCACTAAGAGCCCTACATTTTATTCACAAAAACATACTTGATAACTATTTTGCCTTTTCACACTGATTATAGTTTTCCTGACAATATAATAAATAAGATGCAAGGACACTACTTGTTGCATTGATTACTTCCTTTAATTGCCCTCACACCTACCTTCAAGGTGCCCTTGATGCCTTGTAAATGCCCCTTTTGGTCAGTGACATGCCTACCCCTTTCTGGATCAAGATAGGTGTTTGTATTACACTGATCAAAACTGCCAGAATGTTTCCACTTTATACTGTTTGTTGTCATGGTTGTAGGCCCTATACTAGGAAAAAGCTTCAGTTCATTACAATAGTTGTATCAGTTTGGTCATACAGTACACATTTAGTTTGGTTGATTTACTCTAACGGTAGCTCAAACTTTTGAAATATTAAATAAAATATGTTACTGTATCTTTCTTTAAATCTGGAAAGATGTTACGTAAATTTTAGCTATTACTAAGAGATAATTCTAGCCATATTTTTTAGAATAATTTGGCCGGATTTTCGTTCAAATCCGTCCGGAACCGGTTTTTTTTGTCACTAACCACTATCCAGCCAGACCGGATATTTTGGCCAGACTGGATATTCTGGCCAGACCGGATATCCAGTACATCCCTAATTGTAATAAGCTTTTAAAAAGCTTGTTAATAAAATATCCCTAAACAGATAATTAGCAGATACAAAAAAAAAAAAAAATTCAAGAATAAGGGAATATATCAATGGTTGGAAAATGCAGTCCTGGAATCTTCACAAGAGATAGGCGGTACAGTATGGGTGTGCTATAAATTCTACATCACACATGTATGTGCAACATGTTTCTTGCAGTAAAAAAAAGCCTTACATATATTACTTTTATCTTTCTTTTATAGATCTATGGACATGTAAAACAACTTCATCTTAATTGGAAGAAAAGAGGCTGTAAATTACAAACATAGCAAAGAAATCTATCAAAATCAGTTAAAAATGGACCCTTTTACAGCATTTTGCATTGTTTTAAGACCTTATTTTAATAAATCATGCAAATTTTATTGAAATTTTTGTGACATCGACACAGGAAAACCAAAGAATTTCCTCACGTTAACTAGGAGAAGTTGATATAACAAAGAGGTTTTGAATCTCCATCATACCCCTCATCAATAATTAGGAGAATACATTACAGCGATTTTCAGTGACTGAAATTTAGGACAGAAATTTCAAGAATTACATTTAGGATTTTTAACCGTTCTCATATACATCACAACTTTTGCATACATTAAAAATTCTTAAAACTTTGATTAGCCATAACTCGGAAACTACAGGTGCATGTGACGTAAGTTAAAAACTATTCTGTTTAAGTATACAGAATTTCAAGCTCTTTCTGAATTCTGATGAATATCAAATCTACCTCTCCATATACCTTTAAAATTAGTTTTGTTACTTTAACATTCCTTATTTAGACAACAAATGACATGTCTAGAATTATCGGTTTTAGCTTAGAACCGCCATGTTGTTTGTTTGTTGATGTTTCACGGCACCGCGACAGTAAGAGTCAAATGTGCCAAGAGGGTGTTAAAAATGAAGGTGTAAGAGTCAAGGTAGAGAGGAGATGAAGAATTGAGAGAGAGAAAAGGGGGAAAATACTGCCATGTAGATGTATTTCACTTTCAGGCATATGCCAGGGAAAGCACATGCAAGTCACAATGACTTTTTTTCAGTGTTGACCTAATGAATTTGCCAGGATGGAAAGTGGATGAACACCGGGTTAACACCCTTCTCTTTTCTAGAAGTGTTCAGAGAACCAGGCAGGGGGTGAAACTCCTACGATCTGGACTGATGGCTTTACGTCCCGTCTGAAAAATGGTGAGCGCCACCCAACCATTGGCCACTTTTCACAAAGGTCGGGTGGGGGAGCAAGTGTGATACAGAAGACGAACCTCTGTGCTCGATGTCAGCGTATATCCTTCTGCATATCTGTGGAAAAATCGGCGGGCGCAAACCTGGGAACTTCAAAATCGCAACTATACGCTCGGCCGACTGAGCTACAGTACCTGCCTCCTCGTTGCTAATAATCCTTTGTCCTGACAGCATATTTGAACGAAGTGTAATATGAGTGAATCATGCTTTATGCTTGGATACTACAGTTACCCATACTGATAATAAAAACATTGCACTTCAATAATTTTCTATACCAAATATAATTTCCAAACAAACATACGACCAGTAACATACAACAGGCATCAAGTGATGAATTACTTCTTATGGACAGAGTCACCAGTTCAAGTAGAGCTGTCCTGAAACAACTCTTTAATGTCCATCTGGCCAAAAATGGTCATCCATGAATGATTTCCTGAAGTCCATATCTGGAAAGAGAGATGCAATCTCATCCTCCCACTGCTTTTCCACCAAGCGATACAAGTCCATTGAGGCCTTAGCATCTTCCACTGAACAGTGGGGACCACACTGAATCTTTCTCTTCAGTAGTATCCAACTTAATCTCTTCAGTCCTACATTTCCACTCAATCCCACAAATGCTATATCCCTCAGTCCCTGGTACTTCGCTGTGTCTCGTATATGCTCTGATGGGTGATGTATTTTGATAACTTGAAAATCATTAAAAATCGCATGTCCTATAACAATGTTCCCATTGAGTATTTCAGCAATCTGCTCTTGTGCTTGACAAAAGGGAATAGCATTTTCCATATGTTTCTCATTGACACCACTCCATCGAGTTCTATAATCTGTGATAGGTTCAGAGGGTTCAATGTATTGATCGTAAATTACATTTCCGTCATAATCCACAATACTGCAACGAGCCAAAGCATTTCTCCTCCCTTTAGGTCCAACACCAACCATTTCACAATCTAACGCAATCACTCTTTGTCCAAACGATTCATGGTAATTTGCCCAGTTTGAAAATTGACGAGTATTAAGACAAGATGTAGCTGAAGTGGAATATGTTCTTTTCACTTTGAAATTACTTACTGTTAATCCTTCAGTTTCATAGCACTTATTCGTTAAAGAGCGATTCTATTTTGTTCAATTTTATTCACATTTTCAAATTTAGCAGATGAACCATCAGTTAGTGATGTGTGTTCTTTCCCTATATGTAGATGTTCATTTACACTGGAACATCTAAAGTTTTGACTAAATACCTGGTTTATTCTATGTTGTCTAATATTTCTTCTGGTTAAGACCCGGTCTAAAACTTTAAAATTCTGGCTCCTCCAAATCCTAAGAACTCTGGAGGGTATTCCCATTCTGCTCCTGGAGATACGACGCTTGGATTTCGGAGATACAATGTCATGTGCACCCAGGAAACAGGCAGAAACACTTATGCTTCTGGTGGATGGATGAAAGACAGAATTGCTACCTTGCACAATGTGAGTTCTTCCCATTCTGCCAAAATTCTGCAACATAATTAAAGAAAATCAAACTTTGATTAAAATCCCTCCAAAAACTTAGTGAATAATCACAAAAAAAACTTCGATGCACAAGCATCCAGGTGAAAACATACTTACAAATTGGGGTATTCTATAAATGCTTTAAATTACAGCAAGTCAATTTAAGTATCACTATCAGAGGGGAACCTAAAAACCTGCATCATGTCACCAATTACTCTATTCAATCTAGGTCAGAGCAGAAATTCTCAGGTTTTATAAGAAAGATTTCATAACTCAAGAATATAAGTTCAGTGGCTCTTCCCTGGACCTGGGAGGTTTATTCATAGATCCTGCCTATTCACATGCATCCATGCAAAAGCGTTATAGTTTGCATGGGAGTATACCACTACAGTTTTGCCCTTGCTGACTGAAGATGAATACTAGCAGTTCATATTGCTTGTTTGGATGGATAGAAAATGAATACTGTAAGCTTTGATCTCAGGATGTGTAAGGCCTACTTTATCGTTCCAGAAATAAAAATTCTCAAAAGATTGATTCCAATTATTTATGTATACATAATTTTTAGATTATTATATTTATTTATATTTTCGAGATATTCTGTGGCTGAAAAGCTGCTGGATATGTCAGAAAAATAGGTAATTCTATTTTCAAGTGTTCCATCTGAAGATTGTATGTAAACAAAAATAATATTAATTAAGCCTAGTCAAAAGTTCATTAGGAGAAATATCACAGAATATCCCACCCAAAAAAGTTTTCACCTGCATGTCTGAGAAAACAGTACAAATCAAACTTCAAAGACAGTAAATTATGTCTACCCTACATCTTGTTTTCTAGTATTTGACAGAATAATTGTCAACATTTTGGTTCCTTCCTACACATTTCAAAGTAAACCAAAGGCCATAGATTCACATCATCTTTGCTACCATCATGTTTCTTCCAGTATCAACACCTACATGTACTCTTTTTATCCATCTCTGGCACATTCTTCCGCTGGAGGCAGTTACAGCACCCCAACTCAAATGTTTCAGTTCTGCAGCATTACCAACCCATTAGATTAATGCCACCTATGTTTTCCAAGGTTGTTCAATTTTGTAAGTTATACTTGCACCAGTGTTCATCTTATCTTTTTTTGTGTATTTTGTTTCTTTTAATTGCACTAGGACCACACTGCAGGGTTTACCATCCAGGACAGCATTTCCAGCTTTTTAGGCTGTCACACATCAAACATAGAAGGCACCATAAAACAATATCAACTGATAGGAATTGTATATGGAGAACTTTTTTCAAGCTTATAATGGGTGACAAGAGTCCCGAGTCCTCACATATACAATAAAGGGCAGCAGTAAGATTTACAGCGGTAAGATCCAATCATCCGACATATCACCAATGCTTATTATCGTGACAGTACTAGTAATTTATTTTTGTCTCTTAACCTCCTCTAACTACCAGATCTCATTAACATCAATCTTGCCACCATTGCTTACCGGGCTACTAACAATAATCTTCCGTCACCTTTTATAAAGATGTTTAGGACAAACAAAGACATGCCCAAGTACAATACCCGTCAATCAAACAACATCTAATGTGTTCCCTGTCGCACCAACATTAAAATTCATGCAACCATGCAATTAATACCTAAAATCCCTCTCAACTGACGCAAAGCTGCAAATCCCTGGTCTGTTTTAGAAAAACCCTTAAACATAAATGCATCATGAACTATTGATTTGTTTTAATCATTCCCATTCACTGTTAAATACTTACCCTTACTTTACCTGGGGTTGGGTAGGATGGGGTGGGGACCCTTGGCTGAGATTGTATCCATTGGTGTGTGGGGTGGGGGCGTTTTGTACTACCAAATTTGTTATCATTTTTGTTTTGTTATTTGGGAGTGTTGTACTCAGTTAAGTTCACCAGAGTTTTATACAACACTTCCTTTTACAACGATATATATTCTTCTGTATATACAGTACATATATTGTAAATTTCATAATATATTTGTAAATAAAACTTCTGTAATTATATGTAAATATCTTGTGAAAAAATAAATAGACTAAATCAAATGAAATGAAACAGTAGAAAAGTTAAATATTTGTATCAGACCGTTTTAAGGTATATCTTCTTTAAATGAAAAGCGCTAACATTCCTTAAATTTTACCCCTTCCTGTTAAGTTTTCAATAAAAATGGTATAATTCTAGCTATCAAATTGTCTGCATATATTTTCTATGGAATCAGAAAAATAAAGCATGTCATTATGAGCCCTTTAACTTTAAGCTAAATCAATGTCAAAATAATGCATGTTTTTAAAGTATTAAATACGTAAACAATGTTTATCGCTTGTGGATGGTGTAAATTCAGGCCAAAGTACACATTAAAGACATATTGTCAAGTTCAATGCTTCAGATTATAATGTGCTTCAAGCCTTCAAAGCTAAAGGAATCTCAAACTAAGTAACATTTAATGTAATAATAAGTGTTAATAACAGTGATCCAAATTCAACTATCCCCAAACAGTCCTACTCATTTGTGCCGATTGTGCCTGGAAGAAATAAAATGTGCCCGGGTATACTAAAATGTGCCCGGGGTATACTAAAATGTGCCCAGCGCTTAGTAAATTGGCCCTTATAGCTGTACTTCACATTGTTACTGCAAAACACTTGAAGAATTTAATTGTTTTTTTCTTTGGTTGATCAGATTTCACTTTCAGGCTGGATCGGATGAATATCATAGGGAGGTATAGTACCACATGTACAGTTCAATCTGAAAAAAGGGTACATTTTTGACATCTTGGCTTTATTAATATCTTGCAAAATTAACAAAGTAAAATCAAGACCTCATGATTAACTGGAAAAACACAAAAGCAACGAAACGTCTAAACACTGACACTTAACATCCTACTCGGCTTTTGTTAGGTAGGCCCTAGTACTCAAGTTTTATATTTACAAAGTTAGCATGAACAGATGAATGGATCGCTGTAATCATCACTGGACCGGGCCATCTTTCGTGGCAATTGTTAGGAACTAGCTTTGTTTTAACCGACTGAGAAATCCTGTCCATCAAACAGTGAACTAAACATGTAAATGTTCTTAAATCAGCTGTGATTTTCTTCCAAATATGGGCCTACTTGGAAGTTCAATTTACCCATATGTGATAATTGTACAATGTATATGTCAATGTTAATATCCTCATTCCTAATATGAAGTAAAAATAAAACCCTGCACTTTTTCATGTCCAAAGACAAAATCTGCAAGTTTGTGAAATTTCCAAAAACAATGACTTTTTGTGAAATATTTTACTATACAATTTAACTTTTTGCCACTTTTCGAATCATTCCTCTTTTTACAAAAGTTTTTTTTTCAACCTAACATAAAGAGATTGTGATATTTTTAAGGTTTGGTTTGTTGAGGTTTAACGGCACCGCAACAGTCAAGAGTCCAACATGCCAAGAGGGTGTTAAATAATTAAGGTGCAAAGGTTAGGAAAGAGATGATTGGAGAAGGAGGAAAAGGTCACAAAATTCATATAAAATTTCCCTTGTTTATTACATTAAGGCCTAAAATTTTGTAATGATGTAAATTGGTCAATTTTTCACTGATTTTGATGAAAATGTTTACAATTTTAATTTTTTGTAGCATATTTAACTCCAGTAAAGCTCTCGAGTCAAATTAAGCTTAATCTATCGGTCCATATAGACATCTAATTTTCCAGGAAAGTTTCATACAAAGTTGCATTTGCAATTGGAACAAGATAAGTATCATTACTGGAAACAAGATCTATTAAGATAAAGAATTCCCAAATAGTATCTGCTTCAAATAAGCAATGGATCATACACCACAGTGGTCTGTAGGTATGTCTAAATATGCAGTGGGCAGGTTGTATATGAAAGCTGGTTAATTATCTGTCTATTCATGCACAATGGGCAGTTTGATCATGAAAGAAAATGCCTGAGGGGAGCTTGTGTGAAATATTACACCATGGAATATCTCCAAAAATATGAAAAATTGCACCTTTTTTTTAGCCATAACTACAAAATTACAATGATTTACACCTAATAAAATACAAGGAATAGAATTGACAATTTCAAGATCAGAGGAGTCAAAACAAAAAAGTTTAAACAGTTTAAAGGCCAAAAAGTGAAATGTTTGACTGATTTAATGACCTCAACACAACACTCTGTATTGGTTGAGCTAAAAAAAATAATATATATTTCATTACAGTTGTAGGACTTTAAAGTCGATTTAGACAAGGTCATATATAGTATTAGTGAGATGACTCCTATGCATTTCTATGTGTATGGGCTGCTTTTTCTGAGCCTACTGTACCACATTCACTTCTATGCCAAAATTCATACACCTTAAAATTACAAAAAACAAAGTTCACAAGATAACAACACAGTAGTTTGATCAGAGAACACAACTACAGTACCTTATTCATGAAAGTTTAAAAGGCCAAGTTCCAGAGGAAACAAGCCTTTTTCAACAAGTATGATATTTATTTGTTCACTGTTTCAGAAAGGAAGCTGGTAATTAGGTTAGTGTGTACTTTGCATGCTGTGTCGTGCAAGCGTATACACTTAAATATGTAAGCATTCTCGAGTAAAGTCACGAGCAAATGTCCAATGAACTTCATTGTAGGATGCAGTCCATCATAACGTATGCTTGCGTTTCGATGTGTTATTGCCAATGAGTTCCAATTTCTGTGACATGGCGCGCATCATTTATGGCTCATTTACTGTATTTTTGAGGGAAAATTTCATTCTACAGAAGACTGTATATATTCTTCTTTGCGGAACACTACAGCACTAGTAGACAAGTTTCGCTACTATCTTATCAATCCTTTAGATTAAATAGATCAAGTTTTGGATGTTAAAAACAATTTTGCGACAAGATCGCAAAATTTTGTGGACACATGTTGAAGGCCATCGACTTTCTTTATCGTGTGACAGTTTTTAATGTTCATGTTTTCATGCCCAGATCCGCATAAATGATGAAATTAAAATGAATGAGAACATAATTGGAGTGTTCTGTTCAACTTAGGGTCCTACCGGTGGTGTGTTTAAGGGGGCCTATTGGGGGCTTAGCCCCCCTAAAAATGCTGTAGCCTCCCAAATTTTGTCAAAGCCATAAATACAATTAACTGCAATATCAAATGAACCATACAAAAAACAGATGTTGGCAATGTTTTAATCGTATCGACTGAATTATCCACAATTTTGGACCGAATATCTTTCATTTTGACCCAGAAATCTTCAATTGTGGATCAAAAATCTTCAGTTGTGGAACAAAAATCTTTCATTCTGGATCAAAATTTTCAAATTTGGACCTGAATGTACCACATAAAAACCAAAAGCCTTCAGATAGGGAAGTAGGTCTTAGGCTATCAGGGCCAAGCTTCCCACCCCCCCCCTCTTCCCCCAATAATGCACTTGGCAATTGTGTGACTCACCCCTACACCCCTGGACAAGGTGAGTAATTGCACCAAAGTGTGAGGACAAAACATGTACATTGACGCACCGCTCAGTTACTTAGGTGACTGACATTTTGTGAAATGACATGCCCCAAATCAATCACCTCTGTACAAGTACAAAGTCAATGGGACTGAAGGAAATTGACCCACCCCAGAGTCACTCTTGTGACTGACAATTTGGTATGATGACGCACTTCTGGGTCACTTTTTCATATGTTAATGACTAACTTTTGACTGACATTACCGAGGGTAGTAGGGCGAGTCATACATTTGATAAGTGCTTATTTTAATGCAATACAAAGGTCTTTACCTTTTCGTCAGATGGGCAATTGCCAACACTTGTCTTGGCAAGGGGTGTAGAAAGGGTGGGGAAAAAATTAAATATTCTTCTTGGTTTATACAAATTGCACTAATTAATTTTTGGGAAATCTTTAATTTTCTTTATTTTCAGGAAATTTGCTTCAATTTCCATGAATTTTTCAGGTACTGATTATCAATTTTCAGGAAACCTTCTTCACTTTTCATAAAATTTCCTTCATTTTCATGAAATTTTCTTCAATTTCCAGGATTTATACTTCAATTTCCAGAAAATTTTCTTTAATTTCCAGGAAATCAGTCAATTTAGAAAAAATTTCAGCAAATGTTGGCAATTTTGTCCTCCCATCTAGAATTGGAAATTAAGCATGCAACTGGGAAGAAGAAACCTTTTAAGGGCAAGGGGAAACCTTTTGAGGGCGAGGGGAAACCTTTTGAGGGCGAGAAGGAGGGGGGGGGGCAACTACCTACACCTCTGTCCTGGCCCCAAATTTCAAACCTATGAGGGGCCCCTTGCACATGCTTATATAGGGGCTTAAGCCCCACTGAAAATCAAAACCTAGACATGCCCCTTTCCTACTAGTACTAAAAGCGAATGACAACTTGAACCAAAAAAAAAATGAAATTACCAAACCTAATGACAGAGAGGGTCAAAACGAATGACAACTTAACATAACCCAACCCTATTTTGTCATTCGTTTTCTTTGTAACTAAATGGTCCTTTGCTACTCAAACAAATGAACTGTCATTCGGATACTTTAAACTGTTTGTGTGTTGTCGTTAAATAGTTTCACTTGAATAGTTTCACCCTTCGACTTGGCCCATTTTCAATGTGCATGATTGCTTAGTTTATGCTGACAAGCTAGTCATAATTCCAAGCTATTTAATTAGTCTTAATCCTAACTAAGATTAGTTGGGTCAGCAATGAAACCCTTAAAAAAAATTCTCTCCTTTCCCCCGCCCGCCCCAGATTAGTTGGGTCAGCAATGAAACCCTTAAAAAAATTATCTCCTTTCCCACCCCCGCCCCCTCCCTCTCACGAAAAAAATAATAATAATACTTAATGGTTAGGCCTACAGCCACAATATGTTATCATTGTATTATGTGTAGGCCTACACTGCAGTATTTCAACCCAGGCTTCGCTTTAACTTAAGTCTGACTTACATTCGCACCTTCAAAAAAGTAGATCTACGATTCGAAGACGTTTTACAGCTGCTCTTTCCGAATTTGATGAGCAAATTGACACCGAAGTTTTAATTGAAAATATTTAATAATTCACATTCTAAGACTAGACAGTCAAAAATTCTTGCTCATGCTAGCTGCAACTGCTGCAGGATGCACTGCACGCGTGTAACTGCTGTAATTCGCGTGCAATATATATGTAACTACTGTATCAGCTTGTGAGTTGATGTATAAAGATCGTATACTTAAATAGATATATACAAAGCCACAGACAAAACTGCCTCAAAAATATCGTCATCGACCGTCGATCGAAATAACTCAAAGTTTCTCTAGGTAGCACGACACTAATTATTTTCCCCATTGAAGCCTATGATGAAAGAGTCAAGTTTGGGGTCCTTTTTGTACAAGAATGTTATAGATTTGGGATCTTTTGTGATGTTGACCAAAAATTACCATCTAATATCTCTCGAATGAAGATACTTTTAATAAGGGGTAACCAGAGGTTTTGGCCCTTTTTTTTTTTTTTTTTAGGCTGAAGTGAAGAGGTGTTATACCCTCACCAAATTACTAAAGATTTTGTTGTAGATCCATGGTAAAATAGTTCCCCATGAAACTTTGACTGAAACAAATCTCGTCAAGTTTGGCTATGCATAGTTAATTCATATCCTTTCTCTACCATGCATGAAATTTCAAACTTATCAGCTTCCTGTCCCATGAAATGGGACCTCTCGAAAATATTTGTATTAACCTTTTCTCCAACTCAGGATTCTCATTTTTGGATGGCGGAGTGCTAACTTATTAGTTCCGTGCTACCTACATACACAACGCCATTTTTGCTTCTTATGCCGGAACCGCGGAACGCGTTTTTTTTTTTTTTCTGCAGCAAAGAATTGCCATTACGGATTTTTTTCAGCCAATCATATACAAGAATGACGATGACGTAATTAAATTTTAATATTCATATACAATTTATGACTTATCCACCTGCCAAAATAATTTGGGACTTAGTAATTACATAACCGCAAGTGAATAACATTACTTTGCCGGAAAACAATGGAAAAAAACCCCGACACTACACATATGGCACACTTTAAAATGTGCTACGAAGCGAATCCTCTTTGAATATCGAGGAAGTATTTAACAATATCTCGGTAAGTGGTGTTCTGAGTGAAGTTCTAACACTCGCTCCTTGTATAAAAATTAAGATTTAATTTATAAAGTAGTAGTTAAGCGACTTTTCCTTGCATTAACACTTTCCCTTGACACGTGTTGTAGGTACAAAGTTTTTGGTTAGTGTGTAAAAATCAAGGTGGGGCTTATTCGCAGGGCAGTGATAACATATACCCTAACCTAAAACCGAACCCCAACCCTAACCTTATTCGCAGTGCTGGCTTGAGATACTGTGTGGATATTCGCAGGGCTGCCCTGCGAATAACCACTTCAAAAAATCAAAGTTGTATAGCGATAGTTCTCACGTTGTATACGTATATCTTCAAGCTGCTGTATATGCGTGAAATAACTCGCACTAGTTGTAGGTATGCCTAGGCCTAGTACGAGTTCATGCCCAAATAGACTTTTGTTTAAGTTGTAGGTGAGTTTTATCCTTTTAAATCATTTTCCCTTAAGTCCCGATTTTTCTTTTTGGACGGAGTGCGTAGTCGTAGTGAGTACTCCATGCATACATTACATACTATACAGGCTTTAGTATACACTTCTATGTTTTACTAGGACTAATGTTGTGTATGAATATTCATATTCAAATACGTCATTGTCATTCTTGTATATGATTGGCTGAAAAAATCTGTAATGGAGGTTCTCAGGCTGTACTGCAGAAGAAAAAAAAAGACGCTGCCGGAACAACATTAAAGGCACCTAAATGTGCTTACGGTAGTACGGAACTAATTTAATTATTTTCCCTATTCAAACTTATGATAAAAGAGTCAAGTTTTGGGACTTTTTTTGCTGTGGCCTTCTGGACGCGACAGAACTAGTTTTGTAAATCCATGCTCAAAATTCGCTATCTTTTAATTGAGAATTATATTTAATATTTTATTAAATGAAGAGAATATGGACTTCATATTAAGTGTTATTTATTTAAGGTTGTATCTTCATGGTTACTATGCTACAAACAATTTCAGCAATGCTAATTCAAAAATGTATGGCGTTGTTTGTTTTTTTTCTCATAAACGTCATGTAAATTGGCAACGTTGAGAAATGTAAACTTCTGGTACCAATCCGATATCTTACAAGAACACCCTTTGAAAAAAGGGCTGTCGTGGCATTTTGTTTGTTTGTATAGATGTAATAAAGAAAGACGTGGCATATCTTAAGGAGGCATGGCTTCTTCTTCCCCTAAGAAATCAGCCCCTTTCCCTTAAAATAAAACACATTATTTAACTTTTGCGAGATTTTCATGAAGTTTAAGGAAATCTTCGTCAATTTTTGGGAAATCTCCTTCATTTTAGGGGAAATTTCCTTCATTTTTGTAAAATCAAATAGCTTGAAGCTCTGGTGAAATTTTCTTCAATTTCCGGGAAATTTTCTTCAATTTCCAGAAAAATTCCTCACTTTACAATAAAGCAAGCTGTCAATTCGAGAAATTTTCAGGGAAGTGTTGCAAAAATTAAACAAAATTTCCAAGAAATTTACGCATTTTTCTTAAATTTTATGTTAATAATTTCATACTTTCAGCAAAGTCCTCCCTAATCTGAAAACGGCATTCAGTTGTTTTGTTTTTTTTGTGAGGGGGTGTAGGAGGTAAAACCCCTTCAAAACGATAAGCTACACACAATCTTTAAAGAAAGAGAACAAAGTTATGTAGGTTTTAATTTATTCATTAAAAAATAGAAAAGATACAATAAATGAAGACGATTTGCAACTTGGTTCTCCTGAAATAAATTCTAACCACGCCAAATTTAACACATGATTGCAAAATTACAGTGTGTACGTGATGGACGCTAACAGTTTCTTAACCTGTTAACTTAGCTCTTTAAGTTTCAGAACCGCATCCGGTGTAGCCAACATTCTGACCGGCTATTACATGGCTGCTACAGAAGCACTGCAGGTATTGCCTAGCAACATGTAGTGCCTCAGCCTACCGAGTGAGATGTTTATCTCACTACATCCGGTGAGACTAGCCTCGTTTATTTTATTTAGTATTCTCCTTCACTATTTCTTTGTGACTCATAAAATAAAAAAAATTGGTGTAATAAATATTTTCTATTATGTTTTTGAAATAGTGAGTGTCTAAATAATACCATTCTTCATGTCATTTTTTAGACCTGGCTATTCAAATATTGGATTGGCACCAGAAGTTTTCGTCTACATTCCTCAACGTTGCAAATTTACATGACTTGACACTCCACTGCTTTTTTTATTACTATCTATACAAAAAAAAAAAAAAAGAAGCCACGACAGCCCTTTTCAAAGGGTGGTCTTGTTGTACCAGAAACTTTTGCGATGTTTTCTGAAAAGCACCATCTAATATCTTTCGGATGATGGTATGCTCATTAGGGGTTTACCTAAGGTTTTGGCCTTATTCTTTTGGCTGAAGTGAAGGTCTTGTACACTCTCACCAAATAACTCAAATTTTGGTATGGGTCGGAGGGTCCATGGTAAAATAGTTCCCCATGACACTTTTTTCTGAAACAGGTTGTGTCAAGTTTGGATATGCATAGTCAAGATCTATCCTTTCTCTACCATTCCTTAAATTTGCAACTTCTCAGCTTCCTCTCCCATTGAATGGGACCTCTCGAAAATATTCTTAATAGCCTTTTCTCTCAGGGTTTTCATTTTGAGCTAGCGGAGTGATACTGTATAAGTACCGTGCTACCTAACGACCGTGATCTCATACCTCATTATGTATTGGTGATATGAGAGTGGCAGTAGGTCTAGGCCTATGACAGACAGGGTAGTAAGATAAACACCTCACTTAGTAGGCACCAGAGAGAGTGACGTCATTCGTCCTATACTGCTTATAGGCAAGGAGCGTGACGTCATTCGTCTTATAGGCGTGGAGGTGACGTCGTTTGTCAGACGAATACGTAGTATAGGACAAAAAACGTCACGCTCTTTGGTATTCATTTGGTTAAATATTTTTGAAAAATGTCATGTTTAATTTTGTAACAAAGCTGTGCAACCGGAGGGGAGTTATCTTTGCGGTGTTTATTGTATGTTTTTCTTACATTTCAGGTGTGCCGGCGAGTCTTATGATACTGTACTAAACAGATTTTATGTAAATTAGGAAGAAAATGAGGAGTTAGTTGTATCCTTATATGTTTAAAGGATAACTTTTTGTATATGTTTGTAGACTTTACATGTTCGGAGAGAAAATCAATGTTTTGTTATTCTTATAAATGGAAAAGACAGTATAATGCTAAGTTTTTCCTATTACCTCATTGCTAAGTGTACCATAGACAGAGACAAATGATATCTAGTTTATCATAATACGTCATTGTAAAATACTCGATTGCTATTAGTTACAAAATAATTGACGTCAAAATTGACGTCAAAAGTTGTATAAATAAGATTGCATTTTTCATAATCAAACTAAAATCCCACCAGGAATCGAACAGTATACTACTATTTCTTCTGCATTTACTCAAAGTTTCATTTGAAGGATTTGACTTTATTTTTTTGTGATGGGAGCAGCAAATAATGCCAAGAATAAGAGTAATGTACTGATTGTCACTGCCAATAAAGCCACTACAAACGTCAAGTCAGAGAAGTAGGTCCCCCTACAACCTTTGGCGTGCACCCTAATCTGCCAGAGAATGTTATACCATGGAATATGTCAAATACAGAGCAGCCCAGCCCTTCTACAATAACTATCAGCACGGCTCCAACAGAAAAGGACCCTACAAAGCGTAAGGCTAATGTTGATGAGGTAGAACGTGAAAACAACGAAGAAGATGAACGTTCGAAGAAGCAAAGTAAGTACAAACTTATTCAGATAGAGAGTGCAAACTTTAGGTAGTCTGGGTATGACATTGGGGAAGGTTTTGTAGTGTACACTTTAGATGGAAATGTATATCTACTGGTGCTCCCTAAAGAAAAAGCAAGCAAAAAGTACAAGAAGGGTTCCGGAAATGCTATTTTCCAACTCTGACAGTATCATGGAGGCTTTTGACTCATGTGTGAAGTCGTACAATTACAGTGATGGTGAGGATGAAGACAGACAAATCAGTACAAACATATTGGAAGTGGATTTAGGTTTCTGTCAACGAGCTTACAGTCAAGTTATGGAACCAAAAGCCGTGCCTGGACATGAGACTGGTTATACACACCTTGGAGAGAAAGAAAACCATCTAAGCTTGGTGTGGTATTGCCGAAACAAATATGCAAGAGACTGCTTGCGTCTTCCCTTACTGATTTGTTTTTAAATTATTTGTCTGTACAGAAGATGGGCGGAGTTTTGCATTAGTTGTGGGTGTGATTATAGTGATAGGATATAAGAATCAATATCTTATTATTTTTTCGTCATTTAGCAGTTAGTAAAGCAGTTTCAAACATTAAAGAAGCATTATAATTTCGACCATGCTGCATTTCAAAACCGAATCGTTAAGCATCATTATTTCATTTGACTGCGGACTTCTGGGGGAGATTTAGACGTATTTCAGAGTTTTTTGCTACAACTGCTGATCATCTTATTGGCAAAGACGCTCCAAAGACTTTGGATAACGCGGAGTGTCGCTTTCCATACTCGCAGCTTTCCCGCTGTGAAGCTATGAAATTTATCCAAGGAAAGTTGTTTGCGGCACCATCAGAGGACACTCTAATGCATGCCAACGCGGCACGTTACGATTTTAAATCGCTACTGGAGAATGAAGCATACGGTACAACACAGATGATGGTTAAGGTATTACACTTGATGATGGTTGTGAACAAAATTAACAGACATTAAAAAGTTTGGTGCGAAATGGTTGAAAAGTATGGGGAAAACGTTAAAATAGAGCCCAGTTTAAATTATATCGCGCCAAGGGCTGATTTAAGAGATGAGGAGACATGGAAGGCCGAAGGCATGCCTCACCTCATGATGCGTCTGACCAAAGAGTTGAACCCTTCGTACCTTGAAGGATTACTTAAAAGAATGATAGAGATAGAATTACCAGACATGGAAGAAAAGATACATGATTTAGGCTCTCTGTTATGGCAACATGGTTTCAGTTCGAAATGCCGGGGACGATTTGCCTATCAATATGAAACCTGTGGAAGATGCAAACAAATTATGAAGAGCATCAATTTGTTTACAACCGCAAAATTAACCATTTACACCTCATGCTTTGGGGTGAGGATAATGTGATGGCCATAAGTGCATTTCCCGACTACGTATGGGTTAAGCAAGATGATGCCATGAAGGCGCTGAGGGTTGCAGTTATTGACATGTTTTGCAGTATATATAATATTGATTGCAATCAAATGTTGGCCGATGGTTACTCGAGGATTGTGATTCAACGCAAAAAAGGGGGCAGTACTGCCCCTCAAGTTCACATATAGAAAAGTTTACACCAATTAATCAGAACTATGAAGAGTGTACCACCCAGAACGACCAATTTTTCAGAGTACTCTGGTTATGACAGCTAACTTCCGTGATGTGTTTACCCCGGGCCCAATTGAAAATGCTAACCTGGTTATTACGTCATCAAACATAAATTTGTATTTATAAAGAGAGATTATCAGCTGATCCAAAAAACATCAGACTTTAGCATTAATTGAATACAGTATACTTGTGACGATTTAATATGTATTACACCAACAAACTCGAATTTAAGCCTGCCGGCCCGATTACCTGATGACAAAGAACTTATCGCCGCTTTGGAAGAATTGGAAAGATATTCAAACATACCGAAGAGATACATATAGTGTTCGGATGACAAGAAACTTATTGTCGTTTTGGAATAATTGAACAGATATCAAAACTTACTAAATACATTATTTGTGAAAAATCAAGAACATTTGACATTTGAATAAGTTTGATTTGTAAATATTTTTTTCATGATTTAGTAAATAATGCTGTGTGTGTTGAAAATAAATTTGTTTTTCTCAAAAAAGAAAAAAAAAGGTGTTTTGTTAAAATTTGCTGTGTTTAATTGAAAACAAAGTGCTTTAAAAAAAAAGTGGTTTTGATCAATTTGCTGCGTGAGCTTAAAAAATGTTATGTGTAGTTTTACAGATTCTGATGTCGGAGACGCCACAGATTTTATGCTCAAAGGTTGGAAAGTCCGCAATTGGCTACTTTCTCACTCTGTTACAACCGATTGCGTCAAATCGGCGTGCAAAATGTATACGGAGAGGAAATTAAGCCTAGCTTATACTTCAGAAATGGGCAGGACGATTGAAGACAAGCTGAGGGCATTTTATCAACAATTGAAATTGTTGAAAAGTTGGCCTGAGGGATAAAACGAAATTCTAGCCCAAGATCTAAAGATGCGTTTTTAAGAACGTCAGCAGCCAGTGTAGGCTGTACCAGAAAGCGTGGCGTCATTCGCCCTATACTACATATAGGCCGAAGGCAGAGTCGAAAATCCTATTCCTAGTGTTACAAAATCGTGATACTTTTTTAAGTCACCCACCCATGTTGGATCCAAGTGAGGGCAGTAGAGAGTCAAGCATTTCAAAAATAGAGCACACCAAAGAAATTTGCGAATTAAATATACCAAGGAAATTGTTGATTTAAATTTTTTTACAAGCAATTTGATTTTATCGTTACTTTTGTGCACTTGTAGTTCAATAAACCAATAATTTTATAAGTCATTAATACGACGGATTAAAAGGTTAAAGCACTTTAAAGGAATTAATGCCAAACCTTATCGAAGCCGTTATGCATTACCCCTAGCCTAGTTGGTGAAGGTCGGCCAACACCGTGAGACGGGGTCAAAGCGCTTTTAGGGGGCCAAAGCTCAGAATCAGGAAAAATAAGGATAAGTTTCAGCTCCGTCACAGGTTGCGCTTTTGATTGGCCTTCATTGGTGCATGATGGGTCTCTTCTGCTCCCTACCCCATTTAACTTTTAGATCTACCCCTAGGGTACAGATATAAATTAATAGATATATCTTAAATGCAGAAATATGACAATTATACGCGGAAATTTACACCAAAAATTACAAAAAAATTCCCATTGACTTAACACGCGGATTATTTTCGGAAAATAGACTTAAGTCCCAGCTCCGTCACAGGTTGCGCTTTTGGTTGGCCTTCATTGGTGCATGATGGGTCCCTTCTGCTCCCTACCCCATTTAACTTTTAAATCTACCCCTAGGGTACAGATATAAATTAATAAATCTATCTTAAATGCAGAAATATCACAATTGCGTATAATTGTGATATTTCTGCATTTAAGATAGATTTATATCTGTACCCTAGGGGTAGATCTAAAAGTTAAATGGGGTAGGGAGCAGAAGGGACCCACCATGCACCAATGAAGGCCAACCAAAAGCGCAACCTGTGACGGAGCTGGGACTTCAGTCTATTTTCCGAAAATAATCCGCGTGTTAAGTCAATGGTAATTTTTTTGTAATTTTTGGTGTAAATTTCCGCGTATAATTGTCATATTTCTGCATTTAAGATAGATCTATTAATTTATATCTGTACCCTAGGGGTAGATCTAAAAATTAAATGGGATAGGGAGCACAAGAGACCCATCATGCACCAATGAGGGCCAACCAAAAGCGCAACTTGTGACGGAGCTGGGACTTAAGTCTATTTTCCGAAAATAATCCGCGTGTTAAGTCAATGGGGAAATTTTTGGTGTAAATTTTCGCGTATTATTGTGATATTTCTGCATTTAAGATAGATTCATTATTTTATATATGTACCCTAGGGGTAGATCTAAAAGTTAAATGGGGTAGGGAGCAGAAGAGACCCATCATGCACCAATGAGGGCCAACCAAAAGCGCAACCTGTGACGGAGCTGGGACTTGGTCTATTTTCCGAAAATAATCCGCGTGTTAAGTCAATGGGGAAATTTTTGTAATTTTTGGTGTAAATTTTCGCGTATAATTGTCATATTTCTTCATACAAAATAGAATTATTTAATCATATCTGTACTCTAGGGGTAGATCTTAAAGTTAAATGGGGTAGGGAGCAGAAGGGACCCATCATGCACCAATGAGGGCCAACCAAAAGCGCAACCTGTGACGGAGCTGGGACTTGGTCTATTTTCCGACTTAGCCACTGTCAGACTGTACGCGCTCTGGCAATTTCGGATTTGGCCTGCTTTAGCGCTTTAGCCCTACCTGAACACCGTAGGTCTATTTAACGAATAACGTTAGCGTAGGCTGGCCCTAGCCACCTGTACACCCCGCCCGGTTCCGTAGTAATTGCAGTCTGCCTGTTTTTATTTTATAAAAGCTAGGTGTACGCAGTCAGACATCTGTGATCCTAGACTAGAGATTTACAATGTAATATTAACTAAGGACTGTAAGGTGGATCTAAGCCTAGTTATTGAAGCCTAGTTTAAGCTCGGGATTATCGGGTCAGTATGAAAAAGGCTAAAGAATTCAAGTTGTTGACTTAACCTATTCAAATTCAGACCTAGTCGTTAGGCCTTCAAAAAGGCTACATTCTTGTTAGTTATGGTTTCGAATAATTTACCATCGTTTGGCTGTAATTTCTTTCACTTTAGCCCGTTTCTGTATGCTGACGTTGTAGGATTGCTGTTGTTTACTGGTCTGCCCTCACGAACGCTTGCACCAGTGATGTCAAAAAGTGTATTGTGGGATATGAATAATAGCTACATTTTTGCAAGACTAGATGCAAGTTAGAACTTGACTAACATTAACAAGAATTTAGACTATAATTTGCTTCAAATTAGCTGCCCAAACCTACTTAAATCGCCTGGTGATTTGTGTAGACTGCTTGAATTTAAACAAAACTTTGCAAAGAATTCATGGATACTGGAAACGAAATAACCCATATTTGGATATTTGTGAAGGGAACATTATTTATGCCAAACATAAGGTGAAGGCAAATAACTCACACACTACATAGCTCTATGACACATGCAATCATTGTTACAGTTGGGCTCATTTTGTCAGGAAAAGCTATTAACTCTTATTATCAGTTTATGTGGTTCAACCCAATAAATTGGTAGTGGGCCATGCCCATCTCAAATCTATTAGCTTTCTGGTGTTGAAGGGAACACATTAAACAATTAAATAATTCAATTGTGTGTAGGGTAAAGAAAGAATAATTTGTAAATAATACTGGAAACATACATCAATAGACGTAAAAAATTGGTACAGGTTACATGAAATGGTGTGTAACTTCAGGTTTTTAAAACAGATCAACACATTATTCTGCCATTAACTTCTAAAAATCATTTCTATGAATTTCTATGTACATTTATGATTGAAGAATTGGGGGCTTCATTGTGGAGGTAACAAATTTACAAGCTTTGACATCACAATTTTGATTTTCTGCAATGATCACCTGTATAAATTTAACTTTAACAACTGGTAATCAACTTTACAGACATTCCTGACAGTTTCCTTATGAGACATCTTCTGTGGATGAACGTACTGCCATAAGTCCTCCACTTATTACTACGGCATTAGCTGAAATCAGCAAACTTTGTGAAGTGATGATGATGTAGGTATAGATATACCACAGTATCTTATTATTTCACAATATGAGTTTTTAAGAAAGAAACAGAAATCAACCAAATCTGAGATTCTTCCTACCGTATGCAGTCTAACAACTATAGATCCTCAAGGTTGTAAAGTGTGGCCTATATTCCACCGAGTTAAACCTAGTAAAAGACAGTGTGATTTTTCATGTCTGTTTACTGCAAATAAAAGCCTGGTCTGCTGGTTTTGATGTTGAATTTTCACTTAGGTTTTGTGTTTTTTTTTTGGTTAGGCAGACAAAATTTTATGTATAAAAAGGGTACTTTAAAATTACCATGTCATATCCTCATAACCTGATAATAGTACATTCCACGGCAAAGAAAAATCATTATACATGTGCCTGGAGTCAGAAAACATTTGGGCATTTGTGTACAACAAAATGATATACAGGTATTCAGCTCACTAATATCTGGTACAAAATTAATTTACATTGCAAAAAATATTCGAACTCTGTAGTACAGTCAATGATTTTTAACAATCATACAACATAAAAGTTGGAATACTATTGCACTGTAATAATGTTCATTGGATACCAAAGCAAAAACAAATGAGAGCAGAACTAAAGATTGCCTATTAATGAGAAGAGAAATTGCATGAAGTAAAATGTTCAAGTGGAGCTTTTTTATAATCCCAACTTGAGAGCTTGAGAAACTTTTGCAAACAAATTGAAAGCATTTTTAATAAGTAATACACATAGAATAAAAAATGCAGGCTGCAATACAACATATAGGCCTATTTCAAAGAGATCTATGATTATTTTTTAAGTTAAACTTTATGAATTTAGGGCTTGCAATTGTTGATAAATGATGTTGAACAAAAAAATGTGAATGAAACTGAAAACTTAATTGAAATATAAATAAAAGTAATAAGTGAATAATTTGATCCACTGTATCTCTACCTATCTGAACAAGTTGGGACTTACCTTACTTTGTTTTATACACACCTATCTGCCAGTTGGTCAGTCTGTTTGGACTTTGTTTGATGGGTATTTTGTTGATAAACTAATTAGATCTAGGCCTATATTGGTCTCATGCTCACCCCACCCTATCTAATAATTGTAATGCTGCGTCTCAAGCATGGCCTTTTTTTTTTTTTATCATGACAGACATTTACAAGTCAATACTATGGTAATGTACATAGCCCTAACGTTATGCTACCAAATTGCGAGTGGTTTCACACAATGTAGGCCTAGGCCTAAGTTACACTAACGTTACTGTAGCTTGGCTAGGCAACACAGTGACCCATGATTACCCGGCGACGCTTTTTGAGAGCAATCAATCGCTACATACATGTCTGATAAATAAGATTTGATAAGCAACTTATTATTGTTCCTAAATAAAAGTAAAATTATTGTCTATATTTGCCTACATAAGGCATTAGCTAGCTTCAGACTGTTTAACAACAACTGGCACAATTAAGGTAGCACATTATTTTAAGTTTACCAAAATTGTTCAAGACATCTACCAGTTTCAATCATTTATCCCTTATCAGAAAAGTTGTTCGCGTAGTTTTTTTCTTAAAATATATACATTTTAAGAAAAAAACTTATCAGTTAGGCCTAAGTTAGTAGGTGCGATACATGCCCGTCTACAATCTAACGCTGCGCTAAAGTATTGTCGTCCTGCATGTACCGTAAGAAGAAATCGTTGTTTTTGTGTTTTTGTTAGAAATAGGATGAACGTTAATCTTTGGTTAGAAAGACAAGTTATGATTAAAACTAATAAAAATATAATTAATTCTTGAAACTAAAGAATTTCAATTTTTATTTTTTAGGTTAAATTTGCAGTTTGCCTTTTTTTTTGTATTGACTCTAATTTTCAATGTACCGACTCACTTGGAACCAATATTGGTGGAGGACGAACCAAAAAGTAATACGCACTGAGGTATAGGAGTTTCGACTCTCGGCCTTCGGCCTAAACGTAAACGAAAGACGTCACGCTCTCTGGCTGTACGTAGCCTACATACATACATGACGACGCGATTGATATTCAGTCTGACACGCAGCTGACAGAATCTTTAACCGGGTGTCTTTTTTGACGTTATTTCTCGTTATGGCTTTATGGCGTCATTCCTCGTAATGGCAACTTACACATAACGATGTCATACTGCAGTCGTAAATGGCTCGTCAAATGACGATGACACCACTATGATTCTGCGTACACCCTCATGTGACACATCACCTGACTAAAGTTTCTTAAAATTTCCCGCGGGAAAACCTCAAACATTTGACTTTGTTAATGTCTGAATGTTTGTTGCCCGGGTCCCACTCACGTAAAATGCTTAACAGTAAGACTACGTTCGTCAGTTAGTTGTATCCATAGGCAACTAGCTAACTAAACAACTGTGACTGATAAGTAGTCCTAAATAGCGTTTGTTACACTGATTGCTATGGAGTCTGAGGTACTATTAAATGGATAGGGTATAATTTATTTTGCATGACAGCACTAAATAGGTGGAGTGATTTTATCAAAATTCAAGGTTATAGTGTCATACAAGGGCTTGAAACTTCCAAGTTGTTGAAGGGAAGTAGGTTGGCAAAGTACTCAAGGACTATCTGAGGTCTAACGTTAACCTATTCTTAGGTGAACAGAGTTAATTTAGCATTTGTGACTAAAGTTTAAATCCTTGCAGATCATCTTAAATTGAAGAAAATGTTATGGGATATATTTTTAGGCCTAGGCCTACAATGTTCGACAAAACTGCTGGAACACTTCAGCTTTTTGAGAACTTCATATGTTATAGTGTTGTTTCTTTAATGTTTTCCCGAGAATTGTAACCCCTACCCCCTCCCTCCCTCCTCCCTCTTCTATCTTCCCTTTCAATGTTGAATTTATTCTTTTCTTAACGTCATTTCCAGAAAAACAGGAACAATGGCCAGCATTGAAAGGGGGGGGGGGGGAACAATTATCATATTGAGGTGGGGGGAGGGACACTGGCGGCGTCAATGAAATTATCAATTTTATTAATTATTAGTGTCCTTATAATTCTAAAATATTAATTACAATTGAAAGAGTAGAGATTGAAAAAGCAACAGAACAAATTTCGAGCACTTCTGATTTATAAATGTGGAATAATTTACAATAGAAAAGTAGTAGCTGCATGAAAAACATCACATATTATCGCAAAGTGTTTCAACGAGTTGTGTCCAAGATTGTTGGTCCGAAAAACAATCCAGGCCTACTGTTTCTTTAATCGTTGTGGGTTAGTAAGAAAGTGGCAGCGGTTGTAAGACTTAGGGCGTAGGACTAACTTAAAGTATGAGAGACAGCGAAGGTCACTTTAGGCTAAGGCTGGGCCAGTGACATGTCGACAAGGTAATATTTTTCAAATTGCTCCCAAACATTGGTGAGACCAAATCATGTAGGATAATTTTAATTCAAAAGTTACGATGTGAAAGTCCGGATAAAATCCAATCTTCTTTGCATTTGTCACTGTTTCTTTGGGAAATACACGCTGATGACCTCTATGAAATTCTAACTGATCTCTTTCAAACCTCTGTCGATAATGGTACTATCCCTAACAAGCGGAAAGAAGCAAACATATGTAGCGTTTTAAAAATAGGTGATAAACAAAACCCAGCTAATTAAAGACCTATTTCCCTCACCTGCGTTTGTAGTAAAATCCTTGAGCATATAATCCACTCACATGTGATGAAATTCCTTGATGAGCATAATATCTTAACTGATTTACAACATGGCTTCCGTGCAAAAAGATCGACTGAAACACAACTCTTCTTAACAATAAATGATATCTCTAAACAAATTGACCGAAACAGTAACGTCTCTATGGCTATTCTTGACTTCTCAATAGCCTTCGATAAAGTCCCACACCAGCGCCTGTTATCCAAACTTTCGGCCTATGGCATTGATGGAAATCTTCTGGCTTGGTTTGCATCATTCCTCAACAACCGCATCCAGCGTGTTGTCTGCGATGGTGAAAACTCTGATTCTAAAGAGGTTTTATCCGGTGTACTAATTACTTTTCCTCTTATATGTAAATGACATCCCTGATAATACAAACAGCACAGTTAGACTGTTTGCTGATGACTGCCTTGTGTACAGAACAATTGATAACCCCTCTGACCAACAAATCCTCCAAGATGATCTTAACAAACTTGAACAATGGCAAAACAAATGGCAAATAAATTTCAACCCCTCTTAATGCTACATCTTGTCAATTTTCTCCAAGAAATGCTTTAAATCACCTGTTTATACCTTATGCAACCAGCCACCGTGACTAAAACATGTTAACTCCCACCCATACCTAGGTGTTGAAATTGATAATAAACTTAGATGGGATAAACATATATAACATAACCAAGAAAGCTAACTCTATACTTGGCCTATTAAAACGTAACCTCTCAAACTGTCCCACCGACGTTAAATCCACTGCCTATAAAGCTCTAGTCAGGCCAGTACTTGAGTACGCATCTGCACTCTGGGATCACCAGTGCGATGTGGATAAACTTGAATCTATTTAAAGAAGAGCAACCAGGTTCTGTATGGCAGACTACTCTTATAAATATAGTGTAAAAAACATGCTTTATATATTAGATTGGCCCCTGCCTAAAACAAGAAGATACAACACCCGGCTACATATGCTATATAAAATCAATAACAATCTTGTCGCCATCAATAAAGATGAACTTATCCCCACCGTCAGAACTGATACAAGAAATAATCATGACCTTAATTTCCAGGTTCCCTATGCTAAAAAAAATGTATATAAACACTCTTTTTTCCCTCACACACTAAAGGATTGGAATGCTTTACCGTCAGACATTGTACATGCACCAAGTCTCAACTGTTTCAAAGCTAAACTTACTAACACTTGTATTGCTAACTAGTTTTTATTTTTTTTATTTTTTACTTATACTTTTTACGCTCGGTTGGCGTTCATGTCCTCTTGAAGGATTTTGGCCGACTTAACCGATTCAGATTCAGATTCAGAAATAAATGCTTTCAGAAAGAAAAAAAATCACCGAAATATGCCTCACATGTCAGCATGGCACGGTTACTTCAACTTCAACTTCAAGCCTGTATAGAAGCATACGCCGGTAAATATTTGGGTCGCGTAGTAAATATAATTACGACGCGACGTAATTCCAGTCACGACGCGACGTAATTTCAATCACGACGCGACGTAATTCCAATCACGACGCGACGTAATTCCAATCACGACGCGACGTAATTCCAATCACGACGCGACGTAATTCCAATCACGACGCGACGTAATTCCAATCACGAAACGACGTAATTCCAATCACGACGCGACGTAATTCCGAGGTTTTGATCGGCATATGCTTCCATATAAGTCTGCGAGTTTAGCCAGAAGAAAGGCTAATAAAAATATTTTCGAGAAGTCCCATTTCACGGGACAGGAAGCTGGGAAGTTGCAAATTTCACTGAGGAATACTAAAGAATAAATAGGTCTTGACCATTCATATCCAAACTTGACGAGATCAGCTTCAGAAACAGTTTCATGGGAAACTATTTTACCATGGACCCATACCAGAATTTAAGTAAATTGGTGAGGGTGTACAACACCTCTTCACTTCGGCCTAAAAACAAGGGCCAAAACCTCTGGTGACACCCTATCGAAAGTACTCTCGTCCGAGAGATATTGATGGTACTTTTTGGAAATCATCAAAAAATACCCCAAACCTATAACATTCTGGTACAAAAAGGACCCCGAACTTGACTCCTTCATCATAGCTTTCAATATTGAGAATAATTAGTTTTGTTCTATCCTAATTCACCTCGCGTAGTCGTCTCGCAACTGACCACAGACCCACGTGTGTCAGAAGGCAGCGCGAGTGCTCGTTTTGTCATTGTTGAGTATTATACGTCATTAATCCAAAAGCGTCTACTCTGCTATGACGTTTTAAAAAGACAACCGGTTGAAGATTATGTCGGCTGCGTCTGACACTAAACGTCGTCGCGTTTGGCCTAGATAACACTTGTAAAGTTGTAAGATAAAAGAAATAATAATAACTTGGCCAAGTGCGCACTCCCTGTACGTGACATAGTACTGGCAGATTGGTTTGTCATTCATTGGATGGTATGTAACTGTTTGACAAGTAACAGCTTAAGGCTAAGTTAACTAACATTTCTTTGCTAAGAATTTTGTGTAATGTTACTGCAGTGTTACAGTGTTACTGTTAGCCTAGGCTAGGCCTAAGTTGTTTACGTTAGGCCCCAACGAGTAACAACCTACAAGTTATTGCGGTAGTAACGTTACCAACTTTCATGTTCCAGCTTTTTCACTGTGGTAGGCCTACTGACAACTATTAACGTCAGCCACTGGCACACTTACACCTGTGGCACGAAAGTACAGACACGACATAACCGCTAGAAAATGCTATAAATCACCAGTTTATACCTTGTGCAACCAGCGGCTAAAACATGTCAACTCCCACCCTAGGTGATGAAATTGATAATAAACTCAGATGGGATAAACATATATACACAACAAAGCAAACTTTGTACTCGGACTATTAAGACGTAACCTCTCAAACTGTCCCACTGACGTTAAAACCACTGCATATAAATTATAAAGCTCTAGTTAGGCCAGTACTTGAGTATGCATCAGCAGCTTTGGACCCCCATCACCAAGGATGTAGGCCTTGATAAACTTTAATTAGTCAAAAGAGAGCAGCCACGTTCTGTATGGCAGCCTACTCTTAAGTTACAAATCCAGTGTCACTAGCATGCTTTATAAATTAGATCTGAGATTGGCCCTTGCTAATAATAAGAGAAGAAATACCCGTTTAAAAATGCTATATCAAATCTAGTCAGATAAACATCTGACCGTAGTATACGCTATAGCCATTACATGACTGTGAATACTGGGTCAGACATCAGCCTATGTATATAAAGGTGGAAATTGCTACATTGACTCACCATAGTCGCGCCGCAGAATACTTGCATGTAGTGCGTTGCATGTAGGGCATACATAGGGAGATGTTATCTTACTATATAAAATCAAAAACAGTCTTGTCGCCATTAATAATGATAAGCTGATCCCAAAAGCAAGAATTAATACAAGAAATAACCATGATCTGAATTTCCATGTTCCTTATGCTAAAAAAAAGGTTTATAAGTACTCTTTCTTTCCTCAAACACTAAAAGATTGAAATGCTTTAACCATCAGACATTGTACATGCACCAAGTCTAAACTGTTTCAAAGCTAAACTTGCTAAGTTTGTTAATTGATTTTTTTTATTTTTTATTTTTCTCATACTTTTGCTACGCTCAGTTGGCGTTCATGTCCTCTAGAAGGATTTTGCCGACTTGACAGATTTAGATTCAGATACACTTAAACTTAAATTAAAGTTACAGTGGTCACAAAAGAAACATGGAAATTTTGAAAAATCCTAGTATAGCGGTAAATTGCTATATAGAGATTAATAAAGTAAGTTTATCATGCATATGATTCTTATTTCTCATTATTTTTTCATCCTTTGGCTAAAATTTCATTTCTAACACAAAAAATTAACTAGTAGAGTGTTTTCAATTGTGATTATGGAGTCTGGTAGCTCAGTTGGTAGAGCACACGACTGAGATGCTGGAGGTACCTGGTTCAAGCCTCGGACAGGTCTTACCAGTTTTTCCACGTCGGAAGTACGTCATTTGCAGCTCCTGCTCCTTATTCAGCTGTTGAGAAAAGTGGCAATGGTTGAATGGTGCTCGCCATCCCTGGCAGGGGACGTTAAGCTGTCGGTCCTGGTGGTAGGAACCTTTCTGGTTCTCGAAAAGAGTAGGGTGAAAACCCGGTGTTCATCCACTTCCGTCCCGATCACACAAGACTGGCATCTGCTATACAGGCGTCTATGCTCCATATAGGAGTCTTGCTGAGTTCTCCCAAAGGAGGATCATAAACAAACAAACAAAATTATGTAAATACATTTTATATAATCATCAAAAAATCTTAACATTTTCAGTTATTTTAATAAGGGAATAAAGTTGTATTACAAGAAACACATTTTGATGAAGTTGTAACGCTATTCTAGGATTTTACCGAAAATTAATACAGACGCCCTTAACTTAAGCCTAATGTATCATACGGACATAAAGCTGAACAACTATTTTCAACGTAATTTTTTTTAGATTTCCATAATTCTTTGTGAAAAAGGGTAAAAATGGTAAATTTTCTGGAGGAAATTCTGTGACTTTGTGAGTAGGACGATAGCACTGCAAAGTACAACTTGAAAAAGGGAGCGGCAAAATGGGCGCAGATACAAAAAAAAATCACCATGTGCAATTGTTACAATACGTGATAATTGCATTGTTGCACTTTATTTTAATTATCGAATTGGACTAGGCCTACCTTGTTAATGCCTTTAATCTTTTGTTAATATTAATACATACAACTTTGAATGCATTGTACATAAGTAACACGCACGTAGGACACACTCTGGTGCGTTTATATGCCCAAGGCTGCATAGAGGATGCAGATATGCACTCAAAATATGTCAATAAATTCTTTACGCCAGCGTTCTATTTTCTTATTGGTTGGAAATATTGCTTACGAGCGTGTTACAATTTTGTCAAGACACTTGAAGAAAATGTGTTTAGACTTTATTTTTGAATGAAAAATATGTATCCGCTTATAAAAGCATTCGAGTTATTACGATATTTACAAGGTGTAAAACAAATTCAAGTTTCTGTGTGCTGATTTTCAGGTTAAAATATAGAAGTCTTCTTACCGAAAATAAAGTTACCTAGAATTTCTGGGCAACTTATTTTGAAAACACGTTGAAGCCCATTCATTGACTTATTTTACCATAAATAGCGTATTATGATTATTTATTCCTACAGATTTATTCTTTATTTCATTCTGAAATTCAATTATCATTTTCTTTTTGGTGCACATGCGGTTTTGGTGCACATGCGAAGCATAATGCAAACCAATGGAATGGCGATTTTGTCCGGCCGTCCACAGTTTTTCCTGAGATTTCCTCAAAAATTTATAAAGTTTTTTGATAATTCCTCAGAAAATGTTAAAAGTTTCTTCAGAGTTCCTCTTAAAAGTTAAAAAATTATTTAGATATCCTTATCGAAGGTTAGAATTTTCTTATAAAATGTTAGTTTTTCAGAGACACTTAAGACAGATTAAAGACCAATTTCCTTAAAAAGTCTACAAAACATTTGATATTTCCTTAGAAGATAACTGTAAAATGATATAATTTTCCAATATTCTTTAGAGATCCTCAAGCATATCTCTCGTATTGTAACACTTAAGATTTAAAATCCTTAAAATTCTTCAAAAAATTTGTACCAACGGTCGTATCAGGTATGATTATTAAACTCTGCCTTTATTATTGTGGTCATTTGCATAAAGTTGCTACAGTATATAAACTGACCAGACTTTCTATTTAGTATGCTCAGTCAGGGAGTGTGACAGGATGTGACTGCATATGGACATAGGGAGGGATACCACGTGGGACATGGATGGGGACCATGCGGGACATATGATATAATATACACCATGTGGTATACCAAGGGCTATATCAGGAATAATTATTTGACTCTGCCTTTTTTCTTATTCAACAACTCATTTGCATATAAGTTATTATATGAACTGACACTTTCATACATGGTATGCTCAATCAGGGACTGATAGCTAGGATGGGATGCCATGTGGGACATGGGGTAGGATGCCATGTGGAATAGGGTGGAATGCCATGTAGAATATATGGTGGAATGCCATGCGGGACAGGATGGAATGCCATGGGTTGGGATGACATGGGGTGGGATACCATGAGTAACACAGTGTGACAGGATGGGATGCCATATGTGAAATAGGGTAGGAGGCTATGTGGGACATAGGGTAGAAAGCCATGGGGACGGGATGTGATGCCATGTAGGACAAAAAAGTAGGATGACATTGGGAGGGCTACCATGTGGAACATATGGTGGGACATAAGTTGGGATGCCATGTGGGACATCAAGCGGGAAGCCACTGATGCGGGACATACATTAGGATGCCATGGGGGACATAGGGAGAGATGCCATGTGGGACACAGGGAAGGGTGCTATGTGGGACATAGGGATGTCATGTGGTACATATGGTTGGATTAATGTGGGACATACATGTAGGATGGGATCCATGTGGGACATAGGGATGCCATTTTTATAATTGGCCAGGTCATAGGATATGGGTGTCAATTTGCATGGGCATGCGAACCATGATGGTATTTACCATTCTGGTTTATATTTTTAACTTGAACACAATATATGTCAACAACTTTATTTGTGTTTTATGACTTAATTCCATATTACTGTATGTCTTTTTCTGTTTATAGGATAGACGCATTCCTTTTTAACAATACAAAGGCAGTAACTGGGTAACCTTGGTCTTCAATGGAGGTATCGGCAGATGTTTTCAAGGCAACGCACCATAAAACATTGACTTCCCACAGCAACGATGTGAATTTCTGTGCCTTCTCACCCTCAATGCTTGCAACAGCATCAGGGGACAAAACTATTCGATTGTGGTCATTGCCAGAGTTGGAAGCGGTGTCTTTCTCGCCCCTCATTGGTCATGGGTATTACATCCACTGCTGCTCTTTCAGTCCGTTTGGAACCATACTCGCCTCTTGCTCAACGGATGGAAAGATCATTCTCTGGGATATGAAAAATGGAGAGTCTATTAAAGTGCTCAATCACCCCAGCAAATCAATTGTCAGAGTATGTGCTTTTTCATCTGACTCAAAACTGCTAGTCACTGGTGGAACGGACCATTGCATATGTGTCTTTGATGTGAAATCAGGGCGCCTCATAAGGTAAACCATACATCTACCTACCTACTCTTGCAGTTACTTTAGAGAGACAGTGAAGTTTAATATTAGATAAGTAGTGAAAGCCTATGGGTGGAATAAAACCCATTTACAAAATTCTTTTCCCAAGATATTGCTTTTTTAATTTGCATGGTGAACCGGATAACATACAGCATCTCTTGCATCATATGCTGTGTTCCTTGGTCAGGCCACACTTAAAAAAGTGTTTCTTTGGACTCTTTGTAGTAACCAATTTTGTTCTGAAAAATGGGTCAGTAGGTAGCAGATTTCTTCCTTTTTGGGGGGTCGAATTCAAGCTTTTTCATACCTTTTAAATGTACACTAAGGCACTATCATATCAAATAAGATTGAAAAATGTAGGTAGCAATTTGGTTGGATAGGTTGGGTTACTCTAAACGAACAACTTTTTCAGGATGGCTTGAATTACTTTCTGCTATTTGTTATAGAAGTTCACTTCTCATCAAACAATGCAATAGTTGGGACATGGAAATGACATTTGCTGACGTGCTTATCCTGTATTATTTGCAAAAGCTATAGTTATGAACAAACCTCTGCTCTACACACATGAAAAGGAACTTTGGAAAGAAAGATGCTTTTATATTAAAAAAGAATTTGATCCTGAGACCCATCTACAAAAGTTTGTTGATATACAGTAATGTAGGGATGGTGTTGTAGTCTAGGTACAAGGGTGTTTCAGCTGATGTTATGAGGTCACATGACTTTGTTTACAGCGCCATTTTTTTGGGCGAGAACGATCGGCTGCTGTACACTTATTTAGACTTACAAATGCTTGCATGTTGTTATATAAGATAATTTTTGTGAGATGATTATGCCGGAATCTTGCTGTGCCGTTGGTTGCACTAATAGACGTGTGCCGGGAAATAAAAAGACATTTTCTCGATTTCCATCTGATCCTGATTGACGTTCGAAGTGGGTCTCTGCTGTACGATGTAACGTCTTTCAACCTTAGGTTCACACTGGGATTTGCAGTGAGCACTTTATATCAGGTATGTAGGCTTTGTCTGTGTATAACGAACAATCAGATGGCGTTCACGTAAAAGTTACTCTTTGTATACCTGGTGAATATATAAAACGTTAAGAAAATATGAAGTAAAATCGGTGTCGCGAACGAAAACAATAATATTTGCTGAACTGGTACTGGTAGGTAGTTTAGCAGGCAGTATGTTTGTTGTACGTGTGATGTGACTGAGCTGTGTGAAGATGTGTGAAATGCAACGACGTTTGCCGGGTAAAATGGAGTTCAGTTGAGTTAAGAGTCACGTGATGAAATCCCTCTATTAGTAATTTTTTGGAGACTTTAGTTGGTTGCTTTACATGAAGACAAAAAAAAAAACAGCTTTGTTTTTATAGTAAAAGCACTCAGATTCAGATTACAGAAGAAATGAGGAAGCAGAAAATATAACAGATTTTATGAACTGGATGAGCTTACTGCAAATACAAATTGAATTTATGTTATGTCTATGTCGAGAGAACAAGGTTTAATAAGTTCCGATAATGCTTTGCTTAATTTTTGTCCTATCACTCTGATGATCTGCAAAATTTGTCATCTATGATTGCAAAAACAACTTAATATTTTCATGTTGCATTATGTCAATTTCTGTCATTAAATTTGGTTATTGAATGAAATTAAAAAGTTCTTGATCTTTGCTTCAAAATGTTATGGCAGAATTGAGATAAGAAAACAGAGAATTCTGGCAATTCATAAATGTCAAATTTAAATCTATAAAACCACCACTGTTGACTGATGTAGTTGGAATAGTTTGTTTATGGTTTAAAATAAATTTTACTTTTGTTGCCTCTTTATATTCATCGATTCATAATTGAATGATACATGTAGCTTCTGCTGTAAACTGAATGGTCTTTCCTTATGGATTTCAATTTTCTTGCCCACAGAACAATTGAGAATGCTCATGATAACTTTGTGCCTGCATGCTGCTTTACTCCAGATAATAATTACATCATCTCTGGTTCAGGAAATGGTGATCTGAAGATCTGGAATGCCCAATCTGGAGACAGCAAATGTTTGTTTTATGACTCAGAATGTCAAGACCTGGGAATCACCTGGCTAGCTATTTCGCCTACCTTTGGCTCTGCAAGTATGCAAATTCATGATTGTTTGATATTCAAGTACACTACAGCCAAGAATAACAAACGAGTATGACTCCTTAACCACTGAGCCACTTTACCAAAATAATTGTACAGTACCACATCCCTTTTATGTGCTGACTTCACTTGTGCCAATTCTGTGCATTTAATAATTCCATTTCCATCTGCTCTGTAGGTTACCGTGGTAATGCAATGAGTTAATTCATTGTATCATTACATTGCGCTACAATTGCCTATATCAAGAAAATAAGTAGTCCCCAAAATGTTCTGTAGTATATATACATATGTATCAATTGTACAATTACACAGACTCCCAATAAACCATATTCATTGCCAGGCACATACCCAGAGCAGTCAAAGGATGAAATGATGTGCAGTCTGATGGCATCTTTTCACCTGTGTGAGCGGTGTTGGATTGGAAGATGCTAATTCTTCAAATTTATTTGGTTACTTTTGGATTAAAAACAAAAACATAAACAAAGCATTGTAAGTCAATTACAGATTTGAATATTCTGTGTGTATGTATTGTCATTTACAAAGGAAACCTTGATTCTTTCTATTCAGACCCGTATGCACAGACACCATTTGATAAAGTGTACTTCATGCTTGCATCTTGTGGAGGGGACTGCATCATCAAACTGTTTGACCTCAATACATCACCAAGTAAGTCAAGTCTTAATGAATTTACATGTCTGATGATGTCTTGGTTTTATGTGTGTGGACAAGCAATTGTTGTGAACTCTGATAAATTTGATGGCATCAGGTACAAACTCAATGTCTAGTCGAAGTCATTGAATTTTGTATTACAGGATTAATCACAATTTAGTACAAAACAACATCATTTGTACATTTTCATTAGGTTTTGTAAAGTGTTACATAAGTATTGTTTGTCTTTGAGGAAAAAATGTATTATTTATTAAACAGGGTCACACATAACTAATTTTATGTGAATTCCATTCTTCTATTGCAGAAATTGGCACCAAGCTTCGCTGTACTTTGAAGGGGCATACTGCTAATGTTATGATGGCTCAGTTTTCAGTGGATGGGAAGCTTCTAGCTTCAGGGTAAGACCCAGGAGAAAATTTTATTCTTAACCTGCCCTTTTTGCTAAATATTCGTAATAGTTTGAATTTTAAAATTTGCTTTCCTAAAAGTTCTGTTAGAAAACTCATGCTTTCCATTCTTTGCTTCAGACATTTATGTTTTTTATTCGTATAAGCCCAGTGTTGTTTTCCAGGGGGAACGCGGGGGAACGCCGTCCCCCCACCTAATATTCAGGGGGAACACCGTTTTCCCATAAAAACGCTGTTCCCCTATAACAAAAAAATATAAATAGAAAAATGAAGAAACAAAGAAAATCGCAGAAATGATAGTACTATAACACCTACAAATTGTAATAGAATAAACAATCTGGTAATATTACCTAGGAAGTGTCATTTCCTGCGATCTATATAAGGGATGCCTTTTGAAGAAAAAAATCACGCTTTGCGCCAATGGATGGTGGCGCTCTGCTTAGATAGTAAAACAAAAAAACGTCCCCCCACTACAACAAATTGGAAAACAACACTGTATAAGCCTACATGTCAAAACAATATAAAATTGTCATTGTCATGAAGCATATTTAAGTGCCATGTTTGAGAGCACAGAAACAGAAGGAGAAATAAGATTTTGATATGTCATTCCTATATTGTAATTTGATGACCTAAATCTCATTGATAGAAAGAATCAGCCCTGAATAAAATGTTTTTTAAGAAAGCTTGTAAGGTCAGGATAAAAATTCTTACTGTTATGAGTAGTTTTCATGTCTTATTTAGTTGGATGCCTTGTGTGCATGCTATTGTCTGCATGATTATGCTCTGTAGTTTTCACTACTTAAGATAAAGGCTGCAATATGAGGGATATTTATATAGATCAGCAACAGGAGAAGAATTACAGTCAAAATGTACTTGAATGATAGCTTGATAATATCGTGTTCTTTTATTTTTAGCACTATCAGTTTGTATTTGCTTATTATAAATTGCAATTGAATAATCAATATCTTTCTGGTTCATTGTTTTTCTTTTCATCTTTCAGGGGCATGGACAGGCTAGTAATCGTTTGGGATCCTGTAAGTATCTATAGTTCTTAAAGGAGACCTCTACAACCATATTTAGTCCTCCTTTCCCATCCCCTCTCTCTCTACATTATTTTTTCCACCCATTCACCTCCTTTCTCTATCCCAGCTTTCTGGCTTTTAGTTCTTGTGTCTTGTGTTTCTCTCAATCTTCCCCTGTTGACTCTCCTTCCTACCTCTGGAATGATCTACCCTGTTGACTCTCCTTCCTACCTCTGGAATGATCTAACCTCTCAGGCACAATTTGACCCTTGCTGTTGTGGTGCCGTTAAACTCTCATTAAACAAACAAACAAAACATGAAGTCAAAAATACAAGCTTGATATGTGATAGAGAATTAAAACTGAAAGCCAGTGTTTAATACCACATCTGAACAAAAGCTTATCCCTTTCTCAAGTTATCTATGTTGAAATTTGTAACATGGATGCTGTCATGTGTTGAAATACTACTAATGATTACATCATTTGCCCTATTTGTTAGCACTCAATATATTTTTGTATGACTCCTCTTGAAATTGTCTATCCAGAATGCTTTGACAGGAAGTTCTAAAGGCTGGTATCAGTTATATCATTTACAAATAGAAATTCATAGACCCATGCAAAGGAAGAACTATTTCTCATAAAGTAGAAGAAAATTTGAAATAGATTATAAAGAAATACATATTTTTTTATCAAGAACTGTTGGTGAAAATAATGACAAAATGGCTCTTCCCATTTAACTTGTTTTTGATAGAAAATTAGTTTTAATTATTGCAATATATGTTAGACTAATTATTGCTTCTAACATAAAGTTTAGAAAGACGACTTTATGTCTCCTTTAATAAATACTCCCTTGTCAGTTATCATCTCCACAGTGCTCAAGAATAATTTCTTTTTGGCACTGACATGTTATGTGTTTAGTACAGTGGTTAATTTCTTTCCATTTGCAAAGTGAATGCCATAATATGGAGTGGTTGATTCAAAGCTGTCATTAAAAATGTCATGTGTATCATGGTTGTAATGTTGTCAAAATGCAGTGCATCACAATGTCAGCATGCCTCTTAATATGTTCCTTTCATTTCATTTCATTGATTAGATTAGTGCACTAGGCCCTTGTCACAAAATATGTACAAAAATATCAACAACATATATCAAAGTAAGAATAGGATCGAGGATTGTCATAAACAGATAAATGATAAAAGAAATAACTAAGCATAGTATGTGCCGAACATACCTTACATTTCACAAAACTTAAATGGCATGCATGCTATAATAGAAAGCGATTTACACAATTGTTCAGTGCATGGACACAATAAGCTGTTAAACTGTTGTTTATCAGGGTACTTAACATAATGATCTGGTATGTACGTTGCACACAATTCATGGAGGAAAGGGAAAATAAATAAAAAGTGAAATTCGTCCTCAATTAGACATTCAGAGAACAAAATTTACAAATTCTTTGATTGTATGTAATCTTTTTCTTGCATCCAACATTTACCTCAAATTCAAGGGTACCACAACATAGTTTGGCAATAAGTTTTCTTAAATAAAAGTTATTGATGAGAAAGGTATAAAGTTCGACACAATTCTCTGTCTTCAAAATAGTATATGACTAAATAGTATATAGTATATGACCAAAATAGTATATGAGACTATCCATAGAGTTTACATCACTGTTCCAGTTTTGTCTATCCATATCTAAAATCCTTTGCCTAAAAATATTTGAAAATGATTTTTCATTACCAACACCCTGATTATTCCAAACAAAACCAAAACCAAAAGAACAAAGTAAAGTTTTAATCCTTAACCCCAAAGACAGTATTTTATTAGAAGCTAAGCAAAATTGTTATTGCCCTCTTTGCTGAGCAGCTCAAGTTTTCTTGTGCAGCAGTCCATACACCCTTTGGAGTAAATCCTAGCCATAAATAAGTATAGCAATTAACATTCTCAAGTAATTTGCTCTGAAAGTACCACTTATTTGATCTTGCTATATAACCGCCTTTTCTGAAAACTAGTCTTATTTTTTCACAATTGAGTGTAAGATCATTTGAGTCACAGTAGGTTTCAAGGACATTTGGAAGCTTTTGTAAAGAATAGGCACTCTCAGAGAAAATTACGAGATTATCCGCATACAAGAGACAGCATATATTTATATCATTAATGTTGATACCAGTATACATTGAACGATTAAGACAATCTTCAATATCATTAATAAAAATACAGAACAAAATAGGTGAGAGATCACTCCCCTGCCTAACCCCTTTAGTACAACTGAAGAACGGAGTTAAATCATTTTGACATTTTACACATGATTTTATATTTTTACACATTGCAAGAAGGATATCGAAAACCTGCCAGTTATACCCAAGCTACAGAGTTTCTGAAACAAAATTTCCCGCTTGACGCAATCGAAAGCTGCTTTAAAATCCACGAATGCAGTAAATAGTTTTCCATGTGTTTACTAAGGGCTATACTATTGGCTGAATGAAGTACAAACCAGCCATCGATTGTGGAGTAATTGCAACGAAAACCGGCTGTGCATATGACAAAATGTAATGGTCTTCTAGCCAGTTGGTCAACCTTTGCATCAAGATTTTGTAAATGATTTGTTAAGCACACAAAGAAGTGTTATCGGCCTGTAGTTTTGCAGGAACAATTTTTTACCTATTTTATAAACCGGATTAATAACCCCAACTTGCCACATCTCTGAATAACGTGCCAAAGAAAAACACATTTGAAATAGCTTATGAATAAAACTAGTGAGGTCAGAATGAGCAAACTTGATAGCCTCAGGTGGAATACCATCTATGCCACTAGCTTTACCTGATTTGAGCATTTTTATTGCTTTTATAACCTCATCCAACTTTATATCAGACTTTAATATATCATTATTAGTAAAGTTCATATCACGATTGATTATTTAATGGCTACTATCATAAATATCATTACTACAAACACCATCATCAAAAAGAGATTTAAAGTAGAAAAACAATCATTACTAGTTACACAATTGTACATCGGACGCCTATGTTTGAAAAAAGACCAGAATTTCCTACTATTCATTTACCTAGCGGCCTCAAGTAAGTCATCAGTTCTATTGAAAATAAAAAAATCTTTTGAGAGATAAATAGTTATGGTAACTTCGTCTTGATCAGAATACTTAGTGTGGGACTTTGACTACCCTCACTTTTATAGTGTCTGAGCACCCTCGCTACGATTGACTTGAAAGCATTACAATCACTATCGAACCAATTATTGGCGTTACGGTTACCATATGCAGTTACATTATTTACAATATTCTTCCGACCATACACAGTACCTAAAAGGCTAATTATACGCGTCACGCTAGAATCAACAGTATAACACCCAGATCCTCAGTCATATTAGCAAGCACACAAACATTATCCTTTAAGGACCAATTTCTTGAAAAAACTTTTTTATATTGGACCATGCCAATTTACTGAGATTAACACAAGAAATGTTTTTACAGAATTATAAACATTTTTAATTTCAACTTCTTGTGCATTGAGACAAGATTAAAATAAGTGGCAGATGGTCAGAATTAAACATTTCTCCAACATAGAAGTTCCAGATTACATTTCTATCAATTAAAATAGTTGAAGCCAGTACATAATTAATGACGTTACTACCAGTTCTGCAGATTTATGTGAAGTTCCGTGACTTGGTATGATGGGAACCTGCTGTTACATATCTTAATAGAAGTTGATTTACACAAATCCCAAAGTAATTTTCCATAGGTATTACATTCTTTATCTATAGAAAATAGCAGTCTCATCAACCCCTTCATTACAAAGATTGTCATCAAGATAAGGAATAAATGCAGATATTTCACAGAAATCTGGTAACATTGCCATTCGAGCGTTACATACACCAACGATCAAAAAACTGCAATCTTCATAAATACTATTTACTGCAAACATATCCTGCACGAGTCGATCAAAAACTGAGTCAATGCAAATTTGATGTCTCATGGAGTAATGTAAACAACACATACAAATATTGAAATATTCGGATCCAAATATGGGTTTCCAGCTCTAAGATTGTCCATTAACTGTAGTTGCAAGTGATCTTTGTAAAAGACGGACCACCACCAGAATCTCTTTTAGCACCAACTCTACACTTTCTAACAGTAGAAAATTCCAAATATCCATCTAAATTAAATTGACGAGCATTCCCCATCCATGTTTCAGTATAGACACAGGATATCAAAAGATTTCAGAAATTTACAAGTATCTGTGGATCGCAAACCTGTGACATTCCAAACCAGAAATTTTAAGTTTAATGAAGAATGTAAATGTAGGTTGTGGTCATCAATTTGGAAAATTGTGTCTATAATTGGATTGGTGGTCTCTAACTGGGAAAAAATCAGTCATTAAGCTTTGTCTTCTTACCAGTGTATGATCACCTTGTTGGTTATTAATTTGGCTCCAGCTGCATCATTATTTAGTTTTCTTTATAGTGTTTATGGCATGGTCCCATACAAACACGGTCCCTTCAATGACAATCTTGTCAAAATGGATAAAAGCTTTCTTTCCGTTGTCACGTGCTTCTTTCAGGAACGGCATAAGATTTTTGCGTAACTCATGAGTGCGTTTGGTAAAGTCTTCGCTCACACGAAAAGCTGTGGACTCCAGCTTTTTTATGGCTTCTTCAAAAATCTTTTCTTTATCCTTGTATCTCAAGAATTTAACAATTACCGGACGTGGCTGGGATCTGGAGGGTAGTCGATGGCATCGTTGGATCTTAATTGACTCTGGGCTTAGATGTAGGTTATCTTTAATCAATACTTTGACCTTTTTCTCAGTTCCTTTCCAAGTTTCATTCTGCTCTTCTGGAATGCCATAAAATAATAGATTCTCACGACGTGACTGCGACTCCCAACTCTTAATTTTGCACTTCAAGATCTTTTACTTTAGCTATGCGTTCAACATTTTCAGCCTCGAAAGCATTTTGGAAGTCCTCAGCGTTATCTCTCCTATTTCTCAAAATACTTGTATCTTTAGATATGTTGTCGACGTTTTGATTTAACTCTGAAAGGTAATCGTTTATTTTCCGTAATATATCATTCAACGGTTTTACATCGGGTTGACTTGTCACTGCTACGAGTTAGCAGTCCGGGATTTTTTGCTACATCTTCAAAGCGCAACAAAAGTATAGCTAGAAGTATGCACGCTAATGCATTCTTTCTTATTATTACTCTGTAAGTTCCTTTGAAATAGGTATTAGCGAAAATGGTATGCTGTACCTGTACTGAACAGTAATATGAGCCACCACGTTGAGAAAAAAGTCCAATTCTACGTCTCCAAAGTCCTGTAGTGACACCCATTTTCTTTTAAAGCATTCCTGGGTAAAATCAAAACTGCTGTTCATGCAAATAATGGAAGAAATATTCTTGCTGAATACCAAAAGACGGCAATATTTGCGAAGCGGAAGTTAAAGCCTGTCACTGTGTTAGACGCCCTCAACCATTTTTTTTTTATAGCCCATGATAGTAATAGTCTTGCAGCACTTGAGAAAGTCCCTAGAAGTGTTGCAATTCTTGTGTATCATATCAAAGGAAAGGTGTTGTCCCATAAATAAATTCAGAAGGGAACGGCTTTATGCTGGTAAAGTCACTAACGTTTTTCAATTTTCCTTACTGATTACGAGAAATTTGTGATGTTATGGATGACACATGTAAGCTCCTATGTTCAGTCCAGTGAATGTGTGATCAATAACATCGCAGATAACTCGCGATCAACAGGGAAAATTGAAAACTGGAGATGATGTTACCAGCATGGCAGTATTCATTTCTGAATGTTTTTATGGGATGATACTTTTGCTTTAAATTAGTTCCAGGTTTGGTATTGCTTCACAACATACATGTGATCAGGCTAGAACAATGCAGGATTGTTTAGCATTCATACAAGCAGGTCAGATTTTACCATGGGGAAGTGTTTATAGCATGTTTCTTCTTTCTTTTACCAGCTTCAAGGTCAAATGCTCTACACACTTGAAGGACATTCAAGGTAATTTCATCAATGGTTACTTTCAATTTCATATAATTGTTTTATTTGTATTATTTATTGACAGGCAATAAACAAACAAATGAATTACATAAGAAAATAGGGCAGTCTGTCCAGTCATGCCTCAAATAGAGTAACATAAAAATGTGCATATTAATGTCTGTACATATCCATAGACCTTTAAACAGTGAACACCATGGTCATGTTTTGCCAAGATATATCTGATGAACAGTGGCGCAACTAGAGTCGTGGGGGCCTGTGGGGAATTTGGCACTCGGGGTCCCATAACAAACATCGCAGTGTCATTGCTTGGGGCCCGTAGGGTTTACCCACCCTTTCCACCGTATTGTCCTGTCATTGGTGATGAACAAATATATTTACCTGTATATTTCTTCTTAATGTATGGTTTTGACAAATGGAAATTCATGGATTGATGACATCATCCGCTAACCGAATAAGATGTGAAATCTATTGAAGTGTTTTGAGATCCAATAGCTGTAAATTACTTTGTTCTAGGATTGTGTTCCATTAATGTCCATGTATTTATGTTGCCGTTTCCTGTCTTACAATATAAGTTTGTATTGAACAAGTTGAGAAAAAGTATTTACATTATAAATGTTCACAGCCGTTCTCTGATTATTAAGTGAATTTAGGGATGTGTGGAATTAAGAGTCCCTATAGCAGGCAATAAATTACTTTTGTATTGTATTTTACTATGCACAGTCATTTTGTTGAAATACACAGCTACACAGGAAGAGAACACACAGTTTGATGTTTTTGGTGGGTATGCAAACCTATGTAATGGCAATTTTGTCTGTCCGTAGTATAAGTAAATTTTGGGCCCCCCAGACAATGAAGCCATAGCCATCCAGTAAATTTGGTCCCCTCATAGTAAAAACGGTCCACTGGGAAATTTAGAGAAAACAACTTGTCCCCCTTTTGCAAGAAAAGATTTTATTTCTTTTTCACCGAGAGCTAATATTTTCTGTTCGTGGGCAAATTCTATGAGTACAATGGCGCTATATTCCGTATATAAATATTACTAACTTTGGTTTTAGCATATCACTACAATACACAAAATTAAGTAATTGAAGGAACCGCACAGACACACCAGTAAATTACCTAGTAAAATCAGTCCGGAGGGGACCAAATTCACATGATATTCCTTAGGAAATAAGGACCGGACAGCCCAAATTTACGGGAGGGGAGGGGGGGGGGGGGAAGATTGACTATCACACCGGCCATCCACAGTTTTTCGTGAGATTGTAGAAAGCTAGATGTAGAAAGCTTAGCCTCTCCTATGCTTATAGAGTCCTCACCAACACCCACAACCCTGTTTAAAACCTCATTAGGTACCCTAATTTCTCCACTCTCTTTGATAGGACTAAAACCCTATCCCCTCCCAAAAAATTAGACCTCATCCATCTCGGCATCAACCTCGCCACTCTTGGCACCTTCTCCTGGCCCACTTTTCCTCCTTGGGCCACCCCACTCCCTTCTATCCACCTGGGCATCTCCACTCATTACAAACCCAAACCCACCCTAACCTCTTAATCAATCTCCACAACCAAATCAAAGACAAACTCTCAAATTACACCTCCATCTGTACTAATAGCTTCAAGGAAGGCAACAAGACAGCTGCTGCTGCCGTCATCCAAGACATCACCCTCAGTAGCAGGCTTCCTGATTAATCATCTATCTAATCAGCCAAGGCAAAGGCATCTTCCTCGCCCTCAACTTTATTGAGTACCCTCCGCTCAGCCACTTTGCCATCTTCTCCGACTCTTAAGGCTGTTCTGGAATGCCATGTGGGACATGGGATGTCATGTGGGACATGGGATGTCATGTTGGACATGGGATGTCATGTGGGACATGGATGTCATGTGGGACATGGGATGTCATTTTGGACATGGGATGTCATGTGGGACATGGGATGTCATGTGGGACATGGGATGTCATGTGGGACATGGGATGTCATGTGGGACATGGAATGTCATGTGGGACATGGAATGTCATGTGGGACATGGATGTCATGTGGAACATGGATGTCATGTGGGACATGGGATGTCATGTGGGACATGGGATGTCATGTGGGACATGGATGTCATGTGGGACATGGATGTCATGTGGGACATGGGATGTCATGTGGGGCATGGGATGTCATGTGGGACATGGGATGTCATGTGGGACATGGGATGTCATGTGGGGCATAGGATGTCATGTGGGACATGGATGTCATGTGAGACATGGGATGTCATGTGGGACATGGAATGTCATGTGGGACATGAGATGTCATGTGGCACATGAAGTGTCATGTGGGACATGGGGTGGGATGTGGGACATGGGGTGGGATGCCACGAGTAGCAGAGTGACAGGTTGGGATGGCATGTGTGACATAGGATAGGAGGCTATGTGGGACATGGGGTAGGAAGCCATGGGTACATGGGATGTGAAGCAACTGATGCGGGACATACGGTGGAATGCCATGGGGGGGGGGCAAAGGAAGAGATGCCATGTGGGACACGGAGGGATGTCATGTGGGACATGGGGTGGGATGTTATTTGGCACATGGGATGTCATTTGGCACATGAGATGGGATCCATGTATGGTGGAATGCCACATGGGACAAGGGATGGGATGGGATGTCATGTGGGACATGGAGTGGGATGCCATGTGGGAGATATGATGGAATGCCATGTGGGACATGGGATGGGATGGGATATCATGTGGAACATGGGATGCCATGTGGGACTTAGTGTGAGATGCCATTTTCATCATTGGCGGAGTCATATGATATGGGTGTCAAGTTGCATGGGCATGTGAACCATGACGGTATTTACCGTTGTAGTTTACATTTTTTTTAGTTCAACTATTAAAAGAATAGTAGAGCTATTCTACTACCCCCGGCGTCCGTTTCGGCGGCAGCAAGTTAAAGTTTTTGTAAAGTTATGATTAAAGTTTTTGATTAAGAGTTTTTGGTTAAAGTTTTCATAAGTTATGAATGGTTTGCATTCATGTAACTTTAAATAGGGGTAGAGGACATGGGTACTGTTCAAATGAGCATGATTGTGGGGGGGGGGGGGAGGTTGTGTGTGCATACTAATTAGCTTATTTGCATAACAATGAAAATGTTTGTATCTATGATATCTCTTAGATTAAAGTAGAAGTGGGGATTTTGTTTGCACAAAAGATTATATATGTGAAGAGCATTGTCTACACTTACTGGGAAGGTGGAGTGTGCATATTAATAAGGTTATTTGCATACCAATAGACTTTCATATAAATTTTTTAAATGAGAGCATAGCTAAGTTATGAATGGTGTACATTCATGTAACTTGGCAGAGACGGGTAGAGGACATGGGTACTGTTTAGACAAGCATGATTGGGTGTTGTGCGTGCATTATATTTAGCTTATTTGCATAACAATGAAAATAATTGTATCTATGATGTCTTGAATTAAAGCAGGAGTGGAGGATTTTGTTTACACAAATGATCATATAAATTAGGTTGTTTGCATGAAAATAGACTTTTGCATAAAATATTTAACCTGAGATGATAACATGGTACTTGTCACAGGGGTAGGACATGGGTACTGTTTAAATGTGCATGATTTCGGGTTGTGTGTGCATACTAATTAGCTTAATTGTATAATAATGAAAATATTTGTATCTAGATCTCTTACATTAAAGTGGGAGTGGAAATTTTGTTTACACAAATGGTCATATATGTGAAGATCATTGTCTACACTCCATCGTGAAGTGTAGTGTGCATATTAAGTAGGTTATTTGCATAACTATAGACTTTGCTGCAAAATGTTTGACCCGAGATTTAAAAAGTATCACTTATGACTTACTAACTTCACATTTCTAGCTAGTTTTGTTATGATATTCACATTCCTGACATGAATAGCAATACAAATTGTTTGTCTTACCATGAATAAAAAAGCAAATCAAAAGTTTCTTCACTTCTAAAGAATGTTAAATCAGAGGTTTGGGAAATATAAACAATAAGCAGAATGTGGGGTAAAAGATGACATGATAATAAAGTGGCTGAAGGAATTAGGATCAGGTCATGTGGGAAAGGGTGGAATTTTTTGTAGGACAGGGTGGGGTGGGATGTTGGTCGGGGTGGGGTGGGATGTTGGTTGTGGTGGGATGTTGGTCGGAATGTGTTGGTATGTTAGAGAGGGTGGATTGGCAGTTGGCATATGGAACAGGATGAGTTGGCATGTGGAAATTGTGGAACAGGATGGGTTGGCATGTGGAACAGGGTTGGGTCGACATGTGCGATAGGGCGGAATGGCATGTGGTGGGGTGCTCATCTGGATTTCAGTTGTGATGGCATGTGGGTCATGCAAGTGGTGGAATGACATACAGTATCTGGTTTTCAAGCATGATTGCATGGAGTATAAGCATGGGATGACATTTGGGACAGGTTGGGATGGAATGTGGGATAGTGGAATATTTATTTTAGCGGTGATGGGATTTGTATCATTTCCAATGTCTAGTTTGTCATACGTTAAGCAATATTGTTTCGCATAATTTTGCTTGATGTTATTGTACATTTTTCATGCTGCTTGACGTTGGGTGACACATATTTTCTTAAATTGGAAGTTATATTACAATTCACGATGTAGTTCTGGGAATGTGTAGGGGTCGGGGGAGTGTACAGGTTGGAAAGGGGGCTTAATGACATTCTTTCATTGACAGTGGCAAGTCGAGCTTCTCCTTTATTTATCATTCAATTAATAGGACTAAAAGAGGTGTTGTAGTTATAAAGACTGCTAACTTTTACATGTTTTCTGAGTTACTAGGTGAGGTAATCTTGAGTCCTAAAATATCTGGGAAAACTCAAAAGATACTTTGAAGTTTGTAGTAAAATGTTGTGAAAATTAACAAAGCAAATGAAAATGTAAGTGCATCTTTCAAAGCTCAAGTAATTTGAAATCATCTGCCCCTGCTACCCTATTTCTGTATATACTTCCCTCTATAAGCCCATTCTCTATACTAGCTTTAAATAGTCGAGCATACTCTCCTTCTGACAGTTTTTGTTTGCACTGGTTATATTCTCCATGTTAGAATGTAGTAGCTACTGTATATTCAGAAAAATCCTAGGTATAAGATGCATGTTTTTAACTTTGATAGATATGTAACATCTGTGGCCTTTTCATTGGATAACATGTACTTGGTCAGCGGGTCAGCAGACAGAACAGCCAGGATTTGGAAACTGAACCCGGAAACAGAAACATCAGGTATTGTGAATTCAGGTTAAATATTTAAGTTTTATCCAGCAGGTTCCTCTGAACAACAAATTTAATGACATTTTACCGGTCTTCCATGAGAAAATGAATGGGAGATAAGGCCTGATGAGTAAGTAAGTGCACAACAGGCAGAGAAAGATTTTTTTGCATAGGATATGAAATGTTGGGTGAGAGTGGGTGTGGCGGAAAGGTAAAAGAAACGTATGGGAGGTGAATGATCTAGGGGAGGGAGGTGGTAGAAGGTGGAAAGTTGCTGGTAAATTACAATGCAAGAAAGATTGTAATTTATTTCATTTGTGATATGCTTGTTTATTTTTTATGTTTAACAAAGATTAATTTCTGCTTTCATTTTATCTGTCTTGTTTTTCAAAGAATACATTGCTTATCAATATTTTGCCAAAAATGTTTATCTTAGATTCGCAAGAAGAAGCCCCCTCACAAACTTCATTAGGAGCGGACAATATCCTGCAGCTACAAAACGTTGAATTAAAGGCTGGTCCAAAGCCTCTGCCTACATGGAGTGTCGAGGATGTCTGTGAATGGTTACATAATATCAACTTAAAGCAGTGTGTGGAAAAGTTTAAAGAAAACCATATAGATGGACAGGAGCTCGGCCATCTCACTGCAGATATTCTTACAAATGATCTTGGAATTAGTAAGATTATTTTTTGAAACCTTTTTAGAACTTATTTTTCCATTATCTTTGCTTCCAAGTATTATTAATTGAATATTGATATGTCATAAATGGAAGTATTTTATTCTTTTTGTGGAAATAGCCAATTTTGTTTTGTGTATTTTCATCAAGATTTTGCTGAAAAGTCATATCCTTTTTCGAATGCTTTGCATATCAACTTGAGAAATAATATTTGTAAGCTTCGATTTTGTCCCAATATTCACTTACGAAAAAAATGTAATTCTTTTAGCTGTTAAAGCTGACATCTTCTGCCTTTTTCCCAACTGCATGACTAATGCATTAAACAACAATTAACCTCATTTATCTGTTCAAATTGTCATTTCAGAGGCTCTGGGACATCGGCATAAAATTCTACGAGGAATACAATCTATAAAAGAACAAGGATTTTTTTCCACTGAAGCCCCAACAGGTGAAAATACATTTTATTAATGCCTTTATTTCTTGTATTTATAGAAAGTTTGTTGTAAAAAGTTAATAATCTGAATAATTACCAATTGAAAAAATAAATAACATCGTAAAGACATTCAAAGAGATACCATACTTGGAAATGAGGAAAGTAGGAAGTCTTTGTCACTTGAGAAAATGTCTGGTCTTAATTGAACTTGCTAACTAGATTTGCTTATGTATTCCTGATAGCCCAAAGACATAACCAACCAGCTCATGAAACAAGTGTAGTTTATGCAGACCCTGATAAGTTTTGAAAGTGATGTGTACTTTTTGTGCTTGTTTCTTCAGAGTTATCAGTTCCTGATGAGTATCTGTGCCCAATCACAAGAACCATCATGACGGACCCAGTCATTGCAGCAGGTTTGTTTTGTTTGTAGGGGTGGAATTCTACATTTTTTGCCACTGTTTCACTGAACAGAACTTTCTTTCTTTAATAGTACTGTTGCAGATTAGATTTCGCTGTTCCAAATATTTTTTCCAAAGCAGGACAAATTCCTTCTTTTCAAAGGGGGCTTAAGTTACAGTTACTTTATTGTTCAATATGTACAAGCAAATATGTATGTCAGTTATAAGTATTGTATGTACATGATGTAGCATACAGTCGTACACGTGCAAGCAGCCTTGCATATGTGTATTAATGATTAGTTGTGCTGTCAATCGCAGACAAGTTTGGAAAAGCTTTTTTTTTTGGAAGAAATTCTTTTATGATAATTTTGTTTGACAATATGCACTTCTTTTTTTTTATAGCAGAAATAAAGTTATTGATCACTGATGCCACATGCTTGTGAAAAGAATACTATTCCACTGGAACAGTGATGTTTGAAAATCTACTGTTTCTGCATAAAAAGCACTGTTCATGAAACAGTGGCAAATTTGACCCCTGCTTCTCAGATTTTGTTCTTACCTTCATTTAGTATGAGCTATGAATATGAACCTCAAGATTATTAAAAGAAAAACTTGTAGAAGACTTATTTTAGATTTGATAAAGCTTCTGTGGTGAATTGTTTAAGATTCTTCACCTTAAGGATGAGTATACAAACTACAACACACATCTTATTGAAAATTCCAAAATGGCAAGAGACCCAAAAATGTATTATTTATTTTTTAATGAACAGTTTATATTTTTGAACATGGGAAACATGTATTTTTTTGTGATATAAGATACTATTATGCATAGCATCTCTCCCCTTCCTATTCTGCACTCAGACCTCCGTCTCTCCAACTACATCAGCAAAACCTGGTAAAACTCCTGGAATCACAAAACCAGTAATAAACTTCACACCATCAAACCTAAAGTCGGTACCAACACCCTCTGCATAGTCGCAACCACAGGGAAGACATCATTGTCATCCGCCTCGGCCACTCTTCTCTTACTTACTCCCATCTCTTATCAGGCTCCCCTGCCCCTCTCTTGCAACATTGATCTCTCGATCAAGCATATTTTCTAAACTTGTCCCCTATACCAGAACTCCACATCTCTTCTCTCCTCACTCTCCTCAATCTCGGACCTATTCGAAAACAACTCTTCCTCAAACATTAACTTCCTCCACAACAACAAGCTCTTCCACCACATAAATATAATCTCCTTCCCTCCCTTTCTATACCTAACCTTACACACCCCTTTCTTTTCACCTAAATTTTTCTCTGACATTCAGCCTTTCCCCTTATCTCCCTTACAAACCTTCCATCTCCTCACTATCCTAACTCTTACACCATTATCCTAACTCTTACACCATTATTTATTAACACCCTCTTGACACATTTGACTCTTGATTGTTGCGGTGCCATTAAACATCAACAAACCAAACCTATTATGCATATGGAAAGACAACTGAGAAACAAGTATAAACATTTTCTTGAAATTTTGAACCAAAAGATAAAATTGAAGGAATTCTTTTTTTTCTTCTCTTTAGATGGGTTTTCATATGAAAGAACTTCAATTCAGTCGTGGATACTGACCGGAAACAACAGTAGCCCAATGACCAATGCCCCACTACCTCACACAAACCTCATACCAAACAGAAGCCTTAAGACGATTATACAGAGGTTGTATGAATATCAATGAGAGTCATAAGGGGTTGCCTTTAATGAAGAGGAGTGAAAAATTGCTGACGGTTCTTTCTCACTAATTTGAAAAGTGCATGTTCTATCATGTAAACAATTGTAGTCATATATCTTTTGAAATTGTTCAACAATTATTTAAAAAGACTTGTGTGTAAAACGGTGTTGTAATTGTTGCTGCTGCTGTACAATGTACCATGATTTGTTCAATTCATTTTGAGCTCGGAGTTATGTGTAATGAAAATGCTATAACCTAGCCTCATAGAAATTGTTATTAATGTGCTACTTATTTTTAAAGTTGTTTCCACAAACTAAGTTCAGCATGTTAATTCAGTTAAATTTCATTTAATGTTGTCATAATATGGGTAAATCAGATATAAAGTATTATGGACAAAAATATTGGGGTAATCTATATTGTGATTATTAATTCTGGAAAAGTGCCTGGATTTTCAGCATGCAGATGACAATTTTGCCATAAAATTGAAGATCTAATGATGGGAAGCATAAAAGAATCAGTAGTTTATATGTGAAAATGGGGTATCACGATATGTTGGTGAGGGTAATTTTAAAATTTTGATATGAAAAATATAATATGACATCAGAATGATCAATATAATATGACATCAGAATGATCAATATAAGATGACAGCCCTAGTTGATGGTACAACTGGGGTTATAGTCCTTGGTAATGAGGTTTTAAAGAAGATTTGGATTTATAGGTATTAAAAAGTGACTTTTTTCTTAAACATCAGTGTTAACCTCATTCCTATTCCACCAAAGCAGATTGATTGAAGTGATTTCCAAACCTGTCTTTTGAGAATATTTAAGTTGATATCATCTGTGTTTGTGATCCCCCTTTTTTATGCCAGTTTACTACTTACTACAATGAACAATCTATGTTTTTCTATGTGAAATGGCGATCATACATCTCAAATGCTAGACATAAAGTGCAAAGCTTCTGAAAAGAATATTGTTCTGGTTTGGAGGTAGAAGTTATTTTCTGGAATAGAATATCTATATTCATTTGATATTCTTTGGTTTTGCAAGTAGTTTAATGTATGCATAGCATGCTTTAAAACAAAATTTAATCTTTAAGAGTTTTAATACATGAAAGAGTAGTTTTGCAGTATTAAGTCCATGGTTTTAGATATTTTTGCAATTCAAAATCCTACAAGCAAATATTGTAATTGTCTAAAGACAATTGGATGATCTGGCATCATTGGATGAACTAAGACTATTTTCTTTTGACCCTATGTCATAAACAAACTGAAAATTGACAATCATATATGGTAAAAAGTACCATACTTTTTAAGGTAAATGTACACAAATATGATTGTCCTCTGATGGGTTTCTCTCATAAGATGTAATGGAAAATACTTTACAAAATTTTCTGAAGGAAACTTCTGTAAGTTATTTTGAATGAAAAAAGTTATTTTGAATGAAAACAAGATCATGCAGCCTGAAAAGCACCTCAGCTTTACATTGAAATCAGTATAATTTTTTTAATATGATTTTGAATTTTTGATTTTTAGATTTGAATTACCAGTTTATATTTTGTTTGCACTTCTATGGCGTGGTGGCCAGGGGTCTAGGTGCTTTCTGAGGGGGGCGCCAAAATCGTCCTGCAAAATAAATTTAGGCCCCTTGCAAAATGTATGTGTTGATCAATAACTGCTTTCTATTAAGCAAGTGATATTCCATTTGTGTAGTTCAAAAGCGCATGAATTTTCCACAGGAAAGACAAAAATTTCCCCACTATTGGCATTCGATCGGGCACCTGGATTTCGCAAGCAGACAGAAACCATTGCATGGCGAAAGCTTGTCGGCAATTTTAATATCTGCTCCTGCCATGAAGGGCAAACAATTTTATTGAATACAGCTGGTAGAAGCTTTTTGAGTGGGCGCCGAATGCTCACAAGGGCGCATGCATTCAGCATGCATCCCTTTACAACCATATTTAATTCTCCTCTTCCACCCCCTCTCTACTTTGTTTTTAGTTTTACCCATGCACCTCCTCTCTCGATCACAGCTTTCTGGCTTTTGTTCTTGAATTTCTCTCATTCTTCCCCTGGTCTCTTTCCTTACTACCTCTAAAATGATCTGACCTCTCAGGCACAATTTGACCTTCGTTGTCGTGGTGCCGTTAAGACCTCATCAAACAAACAAACAAACAAGGGCGCAAAAATTGTTATGAAAATAATATACTTTTTATTCTCAACGTTTTAAATATTTTTTCTCAAAGCTTTATTCTTACATCAGAAACATGAAAACCATTCCTAGACCCCAACAAAAGACACATATTAAATTTAATGGGATCCTGCATTCATTCCAAAATAATATTCCTTTTAACTAACTTTAGTTTGGAATTGACATGATTTTGAGCAATTTCCTCCTACAAAATCACGCCAAAAAAACACTACTAGCTTTCTGGGGTTTTGCCCCCTCGGCGCCTAGGACGTCGATCCTGGATTTGACAATATTAATCAATTTTCTGCTTCGAAAATTGTGAGAAAGGCAGGGATTCCTGCGGTTTCAGCCCAGCGCCCCTACCTGCAGCTTTGCCCAATAGACTAATAGATAACACATTTAAAAGCCCTTTTCTGCTATAAAAACCATACGAAAGGTAGGGCTTCCTGCGAAACCCTGGGTCCCCACCTGGGCTTCGCAACCTTTGCCCCTATAGCATGCCTAGAGTTGACACAATTTTAAGCGCCCCAATAATGAATGTGTTACAAATTAATTTTCTTGGGGAAATCTGCAATTTCAGGGAAATCTTCAATTTCTGGGAAATCTCCAATTTCTGGAAAATCTCCAAATTTCAGGAATTTTCCTTTGTTTTCATGAAATTTGCTTCCATTTTCATAATATTCCCTTCATTCATTTTCTGGATATTTTCTTCAATATTTGGGAAGTTTTCTTCATACTTTGGAAATTTCCTAAATTTTGTGGAAATTTGTCTTCAATCTTTGAAAAGTTTCCTACATTTTCGGGAAATTTTAATATTTGAGAAAGTTCCCTTTAATTTTCAGGAAGTTTTCTTCATTTTGCGGAAAGTTTCGTGATAATTACTTTAATATTTGGACAGTTTTCTTTAATTTTCAGGAATTTTCTTTCTTTTTCGTGAAATTTGCTCCCATTTTCGTGAAATTTCCTTTAATTTCGAGATCTTTTGTTCAATATTTGGGAAGTTTTCTTCAGTTTGCAAAAATTGTTGTGATATTTTTCTTTAATATTTGGGCAGTTTTCTTCAATATTCGGGAAATTTTCTTCAATTGTTGGGAAGTTTTTCTTCAATTTTGGGGAGATTTACTTTATTTTCAGGAAATTTTCCAAATTTTCCTTCAATATGTTTGGAAAATTGTCTTCAATTTTCAGGGAAATTTTACCAAAGCAGTGCTTCCGGAGGCTTTGCCCCCCCTGGACCCCTTCTAGGGCTTTGATGGTTCCTAGATTCGAAACACTGATTTTAAGCAATTTCCTAAATGGTTCATGCCAATTTACTTCTATGTTTCCAATGTTTTACTCTTATGAGCTTTTTTTCCGAGGGGGATGCCAAAATTCCCTTGCTCTCCCCCCCCCTCCCCTCCTCCCAGTGAAACATGACCCACGATGCCACTGGTACACTTATGCTAAAAACTAATATAAAGAATGATGAAAGGTGCAATAAAGGAATGTTTGATTGTAAGTTTTGTGCAATTATATAGTTGATAAAGATTACTTTACTTGAAGGCCAATTCATTTTCATTTTGACTGTATTCAATTCTATTTGTAAAGGTTACTAAACTGACAATATTCTATGTCTTGCTACTCCACAATTTTAATTGAATTCAATCAAGCATTCTCAAAACCTCTTTGCTAAGCTGTTGATGTTATTATTTTAGCTACTGAAATCACACAGTTCTGATTCTTTTTTAAATGAACATTTTGCATTGCTTGTGAGAAAATTTAAGATACAGAAGCAAAATACTGTGGCTAGGTGTGCCTTCGTTGTCAAGGCATTGCATGTATTGCAGCTCTGCTGCCCATTACAATTTTGCTGTCTGGCACATTTGATTTTATTCTATGTGAGGCATACTTGTCTTAGCCTGTGTGATGCTAACTATAGGAATGCTTCTCCTTGAAAGAATCCATGATTCTTTCTCTGTTTATAGTTCTAAATGGTGATTAAAAACTACTGTTCTCGTAGACATTCAGTGTTTTCTTTTTGTCCCATTTATCACGGAATGTCCTTGATATAAAGATATTTATTCCTGAGCTGTATTGTCATGTAGTATTTTAATTTGCGCAAACTTTTGTAAGATGAAAAAAAGGCAATTTCTTAAAATATTATGCATGTGTCTGTAGATGAATGGTTGTTCTATATGTCAAACATATTTTATTCTTTCCACCATATGTGTATTGCCAAAATCATGTTTTTAATCTTATTTTACAATAAATCACTATTTGGGCTGAGAATTTTAGAAAATTAGACTCACATGTGTATGCATAGGTGGCGATCCTGGATGGATGTAGGGACATGCCCCCCCTCCCCCCCCCCCCCCAATAATTTTGTTAGGTATGAACATGTTTATGTCTCCCCTAAAAATGTAGCCTTATATAAAGCCAATATGGCTGGTTTTACACCTGTCTGGGTTCGGCCTCCCAATGTTGAAAAGAAATCGCTGCACTGTGTATGTCTTTTTTAGAGATCGCTTACAGTTAAAGGTACATGTAGTCAACTATATGAAAGTGCTTTTTTAAGCCCTTCAGTCCAACGTATCAGTGTATAATGTCTCATATGAAAAGTTCGTTTCTGTTTTGTTGGTGAGTTTTTTAAATTGAAGATTGCCTTTGGATGTTCATTAGAATTTCATTTGTAAACATGACAGAGTAAATGTGATGATGTAGTTTAAATGTGGATCATTTTGCAGATTTTAATGGGCTTCAAACTATGAATTTCATTTAATTGATAATTAAGTATTATTGCCACTATCAGTGTGTTGTAAATCAGTTCAGTAAATGCATGTGGGTATATAATCATCATGTAAAATAAACTAGTAGTTAAGAATTCCATTATCACAACAGCATGAAAATCTTTCAACATATTTTAACATGTTACATAGTTAACACTAATTGTTTTTCTTTGTTTTGCTAATATAATTGGGTGGTTGTGTAACTGAAGAAAATGAAATGCTGATTAAAGGATTAGTCTATTGGTCAAGCTTATGTCCATCTTATATAAAAGGGACAGTCAAAGTGGAAAAAATGTAAAGAAAGCATTTAAACATTATCCCATTTAGGAGATATTCAAGTTTTAAGTTCTGATTCGTGTAGAAATGATTGAAATCAGACTAATCGGGATATCACATTTTCACATTCCTTATGTCTTTATGCATTTTATTGAAAGTGTTGTGACCTGTAACTATTGACTTCCCCTCCCCCTGTGAAGGGGGGGGGGAGGGGTGTTAACCCAGTCTATTGAAGTAACTGTTCTACCATTTACACTAATTTTGAAAAGGAAGAAAAATACATCTGTGAAGAAAGTAAACATCTCTGCAGGAAAATACATTTACCTTAAGAAAGTATGTGACCCTATAGTAGCCTTTCTACATCAACTGTTTCTATATACAAAGTTTGACATCTTAAAACAGAACAAGATATCAAAGCAGTCACTTTACAGGTTTGCTTTTCTTTTCGTCCCCGTGTATTAGGACTGATCACTGCTATTAGGACTGATCACTGCTATTAGGACTGATCACTGCTATTAGGACTGATCACTGCTATTAGGACTGATCACTGCTATTAGGACTGATCACTGCTATTAGGACTGATCACTGCTTTTAGGACTGATCACTGCTATTAGGACTGATCACTGCTATTAGGACTGATCACTGCTATTAGGACTGATCACTGCTATTAGGACTGATCACTGCTATTAGGACTGATCACTGCTATTAGGACTGATCACTGCTATTAGGACTGATCACTATACTAATACTGTATTGCAATTACAAAATATTGCTGCCAGGATTGTTACCCTAAGTAAACCAAATGAACACAGTACTCCCATTTTAAGGAATTTACACTGGCTACCCATTCATCATAGAATTGTTTTTAAAATACTTGTTTTTGTGTACAAGTTTACTCTTGCATTGCATGATCTTTTAATCCCATTTAAGTCTCTCCGCCAGCTCATGCGTTCTAATTTCAAACTTCAATTAGCTATTCCACGTACTTCTAGAAGATAAGGTAATCGTTCATTTTCTTCTGCTGTCCCCTTTTTATGGAACAGACTTCCAGACAACAATAAAGTTAGTCCTTCCCTCAATTCTTTTAAATCATCATTAAAGACATTCCTCATGTGTTCTGATTCTGTTCAATTTTAAGCTTGTATTTGTTCTTGTATGTATGTATTTTGCAGTATTCTTAACTATTATTTCTTTTTTGTTTACATTATTTTGCATCAATTGTTGTGTTGCTGCGCTATGAGCAGCACTTTTGATGGATACTGGCGCATAGCAATGTTCATTATTATTATTATTAGGACCGATCACTATACTTATACTGTGTTACTATTAGGACTGATCACTATACTAATACTGTGTTGCTATTAGGACTGATCACTTTACTAATACTGTGTTACTATTAGGACTGATCACTATACTAATACTGTGTTGCTATTAGGACTGATCACTATACTAATACTGTGTTGTTATTAGGACTGATCACTATACTAATCACTATTAGGACTGATTACTAACTAATACTGTGTTGCTATTAGGACTGATCACCATACTAATACTGTGTTGCTATTAGGACTGATCACTATACTAATACTGTGTTGCTATTAGGACTGATCACTATACTAATACTGTGTTGCTATTAGGACTGATCACTATACTAATACTGTGTTACTATTAGGACTGATCACTATACTAATACTGTGTTGCTATTAGGACTGATCACTATACTAATACTGTGTTACTATTAGGACTGATCACTATACTAATACTGTGTTGCTATTAGGACTGAACACTACTAATACTGTGTTGCTATTAGGACTGATCACTATACTAATACTGTGTTACTATTAGGACTGATCACTATACTAATACTGTGTTGCTATTAGGACTGATCACTATACTAATACTGTGTTGCTATTAGGACTGATCACTATACTAATACTATGTTGCTATTAGGACTGATCACTATGTGTTGCTATTAGGACTGATCACCATACTAATACTGTGTTGCTATTGGGACTGATCACTATACTTATACTGTGTTGCTATAGGACTGATCACTATACTAATACTGTGTTGCTATTGGGACTGATCACTATACTAATACTGTGTTGCTATTAGGACTGATCACCATACTAATACTGTGTTGCTATTAGGACTGATCACTATACTAATACTGTGTTGCTATTAGGACTGATCACCATACTAATACTGTGTTACTATTAGGACTGATCACTATACTAATACTGTGTTGCTATTAGGACTGATCACTATACTAATACTGTGTTGCTATTAGGACTGATCACCATACTAATACTGTGTTACTATTAGGACTGATCACTATACTAATACTGTGTTGCTATTAGGACTGATCACTATACTAATACTGTGGTGCTATCAGGACTGATCACTATACTAATACTGTGTTGCTATAGGACTGATCACTATACTAATACTGTGTTGCTATTAGGACTGATCACTATACTAATACTGTGTTACTATTAGGACTGATCACTATACTAATATTGTGTTACTATTAGGACTGATCACTATACTAATACTGTGTTACTATTAGGACTGATCACTATACTAATACTGTGTTACTATTAGGACTGATCACTATACTTATACTGTGTTGCTATAGGACTGATCACTATACTAATACTGTGTTGCTATTTGGACTGATCACTATACTAATACATTGTCAGTTATGTTACGTGTGGTGTATAATTTGTTTGGTTTTAAAAATCTTTAGGTTTGTAAATCATGTATATAAATATATTAATTTTTACAGAATATAAACATTCATTTAAGTTATTTAAAAGGTTTGTCTTTTCTTTTGTGTCCTCATGTCTTTTAAATGAACATATTTGCAAATCTTGAAATGGATGGATTTTTTTGGGCATGTTTATCTGGAGGGTGAGTTGGAACAGCTTGCAGTATGTGGGAAAATTGAGGGCAAAAGAAGCAGAGGAAGGCAGAGAGTTAAATATGTCCAAAGTTAAAACAACTGGGCAACCAACAACAGCCTAACTAACAATAAGTTTATGTATTTAGCTCTAAACAGAAGTGACTGGAGGGCCATGATTGCCAACGTCTGTTCCAGACTGCACCTAGAGAGAGAAATAGGTAGAGTGTACGTGTCATTTCATTCCTGTTTGTGGTATGAGATCTTAATTTATTTTGGGCCAGGGATTAGTTTCTATGGCATGTTTTATAACTAGAATCTTGAATTATTACAAAATCTTTGTATCATTTTGGTTTTGCAAATTATTTGGGGGCTAGGGCTCCTGGGTCCTTGCATGCATGAAGGAAGCGTGAGCTATTCATTAAATGGATAAGAAAGATGGTGCTACAGTTGTACTTGCATCTTCCTGATTAAGGTGGAGGGGATATTATTTTGTCTCTGGTTGTATGTTAGCAAGACTACTCAAAATGTTGTGGGGGAATAAGAATACAATTTAATAGATTGATGATGAGATCAGGAGAAAGTGATTTAATTTTCTACTAGTTTTAACTACGGGAAAATTGAGAGGTATTGGGATATTTAAGATGAAAATTGTTTAAACTTCTATGCCAAGAAAGATATCAAAACAATTTGTCTCTGGCACTCAAAACAAAACCACTTTAAAGTTTAACCTAAAAGGTTAGATTACATACACACTACATACCCAAGTATGTATGCACTGACTTACTGTACATACTGACATGCAAAAATTGTTGTCTACAATGTTTCCTGCAACTGATTGGTTGGATATTAAAGAGACAATGCCCCCAACATTTGATTGGCTATTAAGTACCCTGATGTTTCACATTCAGCTATACTCTTTTTGAAAAGGTCTGTGAAGCCCCTACATTCCAAGGAATGGTATACGGGTTTACAAGTACGAAGGCAATGGCAAGGAGAGAGATGTCCTTTACGTTCGAGTGTTAGGCCAAGACTCCATTTATTCAGATATATAATATATATATATATATATATATTATATATATGTATGTATATATATATATATACACATATATAATATATATACATATATATATATATATATATATATTTAACCAAATATATATATGACCCGTATATATATAACCCGTATATATATAACTTGAATATATATAACCCGTATATATATATATATATATATATATATAGAACCCATATAGAACCCATATAGATATATATATAACCCGTATATATATATATAACCCGTATATATATATATAACCCGTATATATATATATATAACCCGTATATATATAACCCGTATGTATATATATATATATATATATATATATATGGGTTATATATATATACGGCTTTTATGCATATATGTGGACCAGTCCACTGTCCCCGAACCGGTCCACCGTCCCCGCACCTTGACTGGTGGAGCTGGAGACGGCAGTCCCAAGATGTCTGAGCAGGGGCCTGATCCACTGGCCCTGTACCAGTGTGCTGGTGGATCAGAGGAGCCGATCCCAAGACATCTGAGCAGGGCGGCGGACTGGCGCACCGGCTCTAGCTGAGAGACAGTCCCAAGACAGACGTTTGACTTAGGCGCCGGTCCCACCACCTGAACCTGTAGATTTGTATGTGGCATTCCTTCCCTAGTGAGATAAACACCTCACTAAGTAGGGCACTACTTGCATAATTTACCTTTGATCATCGCGGAAAGGCCTTGTTATTCTAGCTCCTTGTCGAAATTCATTTACGCTTCTATGATAAGCCAATGCAGCAGTTTCAGCGTTAAAAAGTATCACAGACCTGTGGTGTAGTGGTTAGTGCTTTGTCCTCTCAACCACTTGGTTCGAATCCCGGTGCGGTCACGGTGGGTCTGCAACCAGTGAGTTCACAACTGGTTATCAAAGGTAAAATGTCCATCACTAGATGCTTTCGGGACGTATGCTATGCTATATCACATTTTCTGACTGTAAAGCAGCCATATAGTGGCTATAGCGTATACTGCAGTCAGAAGTAGTACCCTGGCTATTCCGGACTGGGTTATGCGTATAAGTCAAGACATGTTGTTTTAAAAGTTTTAACATTTGATAACTATTATCTGCTTTTAATAATCTTTACACACCTTCGTGTTGTCCAATCAAAATACCCCCTGTTCCGGAAGCTGTTGCAGGAGTACACATGCATGCGTTATGCGTACGTGTTATGTACTGTACTGCACTTGCCCACTCAGCTGTCAGTGATTTTCGTGGTAAAGGCTGCAACTTGCAGTCAAATGTCAGCTACATCCTATTAACTCCATCAAGTGTATTCCTCTGGATTAATGTTGTCAAAATGCAGTCCACAAAATGCATTACGCCTTTATTCTTGTGTACGAGGTTGCGCCGGTCAAGTCGTGATTTTTCAGGTACAATTTGCTAGTGCTGTTCAAATATTTCAGCATAGGCCCCTAGGCCTAGGCATAAGTTAACGTTAGACTCGAGTACACAGTTATTGTATGTTATTCCGTCCTATGTTCTTGTCTGTTTTCATGTTATTGTTACTGTGTTTTAAGACTGGGATTCTACATCTAGCATGTTTTTGTGGAAAACCATGTCAGATTGATTTTGTTTGTGTTTAGGCCTAAATGTAACTTGGCACATTCGTTTAAATATACACATCCCTGATCCCTCGCTTAGGCTCACAGGTGTTCCTAGCGTTATGGCAGCCTAGGCTATATACTTGATACATATATAAAAAAGGTAGTTCACTTTCTAATGCGACTTTCGAACTGTATAAGAAAATACATTATTCCTTGCTCCCCACAACTCAATTGCCAAGTTCTTCCAGAAAAACCCTTCGGATAAAATTATCTCCTTTCTTTATCGTGCTTCCCTCTTAAACCATATTTAGTCCTCTCTCGCCCCCTCTCTCTACTTTTTTTTTTTCCACCCATGCACCTCCTCTCTCGATGCCAGCTTTCTGACTTACTTCTTGTATTTCTCTCATTCTCCCCCTGTTTTCTTTCCTTCCTACCTCTAGAATGATCTAACCTCTCAGGTACAATTAGACCCTCATTGTCGTGGTGCTGTTAAGCCCTCATCAAACAAACAACTTAATTTGATGGACTTGATATGTTGGATTGCATGAGAATTTCAAGATTAGTGACTAAATTGAAAAGTTACATATACATGTAGTGTTGAAAAAACAAGTCTTTAAATAAATTTAAGTTGTATGAATAATGGAGGTCATTGACTTACCTGGTAACTGGAAGATACATATATAAAAATGTTAAATGATGATATCTCCTATAGTTTTATAACAACAGTAACTTACTTAACCATTTTTTTGTTTTTCCCTTTACAGCATCTGCAAACTTCATGGTGAGTCTACTATATATTTTTAGTGTTTTGGTCATTGTTTGCAATATAATATAGTGATACTGAATTTAGACATAACTTTATTTTTTAAATATTTAACATAGCACGTGTACAGTACAACATGGTAGGACTTCTGCATAAATGTCTAGTTGGAGATATATTTATGATATATATAACATATTTATGCATCAAAAGTCAGAACCAGATGTTTTAATACATAAATTACATTTTATATAGTGAAAGAACCATGTTACATTGTTACAAGTCCTTATTTGGATGTGTAAGTGATTTCCATTATTTGTATATTTCAGACTCTAATCTTCTCTCAAATCTAGCATGATCAGTCAGTCTTTGTCTGAAATTGTTAAGCCATCTTATTTTCCTATGTAGGCTTCACGAACACCGGTTGGGTTTATAGGTCTTGGCAACATGGGTAACTTCATGGCTAAGAACCTGCTGAAGAATGGCTACCCATTGGTTGTGAATGATGTCTACCCAGAGGCAGTAACAGAGATACAGGACATGGGTGCAGACGTTGCCGAGACACCAGCGGAAGTTGCAGAGAAAGCAGACAGAATCATCACTATGCTCCCCTCCAGCCCAAATGTTCTGGAGGTGTATAATGGGCCAAATGGTATTCTCAAGTAAGAATGTATTCCTCCCTGTGTATGAATTTTTATGCAGATACATTTTTTGTGTGACCAAGATTAATTTGCCTTTGTTGAAGTGACCCAAATTTTATTTAAAAAAAAAAAAAAATGATAACTTGGAAAGGATATTTTTTACGTGGTATGAGGTTTTAAATGTGATAAACTTTAGTCTAAGGTGCTTCATTTTTGCTTTATTTATGTTTATTGTCAGAATTACAGTACTTGAGTTTACATATATTTTTGAATATTGTTATGCTTTACATCCAGAATTGTATTGTAATATGAGTTACCATTTTTAGTATGACATTAAGCGGGACATTCAATTCATCACAATGCAATCATTTCTTTAGGTGTAGTAAAATACTTGCATACTGTGTAGGGCTGACTCATGTAGTGAAAAGTTTGATTTGTGTACCTGAAATAAGTGGTAATTACAGTACATGGTCAAATATTGAGTATACATGCAAAACCCTGAACTTAGCCAAAACGAAAAACGGAAAGTACACTGATATTATTGCAGAAAAACATGAATATGTAAACAGTCATTTTACATCACAATTATCCCCACATGTATTTAAACCTTATTACCCATGTCAATTCAGACACCCATATGTCTGATTGGGTATCTTTATATTTGATAGGGTTAAAGTTGACTAGCTGGGTAAACCAACCAATCTTAATATAATCTGAATATGATTCTGTCACCTCTCAATATTTTTTCTTATCATTATAAAGGACAGCCAAGAAAGGAAGCCTATTGATAGATTGCAGTACCATAGACCCACAAGTATCAATAGATGTATCAGTCATAGCACAGAAAGCTGGTACAACGTATATGGATGCTCCAGTATCTGGAGGTGAGTGAGTTTGCTTATTAGGTGACACTGATAGCAAAGGTCTGTGGATGTGTACAGGCCACACTAGTTAAAAAGCTTTAGAATCGTATGACAAACCATGAAAGTAGTAAGAATTTTAACACAGTTTGTTTAACAATTGACTTATTTACAGTGGTTTGAAATCTTAGGCATCAGTATGCAAATTTGTGATGGCATCCTTGTTTTTTTGTAAGTCCTTGTTTGTTAATTGTCTCATAATTATTGCAAGTAATGTTCCAAATTATGATCAAACTTGACCATGCACATTCTAGGAGGAATAGACTTTTCAGTGACCAAGATTAAGGAATGAAATTTAAGCTGTATTTTGAGCTGTGTACCCATGCATCACAAAATTTGCATTACTTATAAACTTTCATACTTCCATACAGTTTCATACTTTTGTCTTGATTTGGCTGTTTCAAATTGAGAAAGATAACTGCTTGTTATCATTGAACAAAAATTTACAAATGGCACTGTGACTAAAATGACTTCATTTGTGACACTTGTGGGGAGGGGACTCAGTGATGGGTTTGAGGGTCCATCTTCGAGTCAAGGAAGTGGGAGGGGGAGGAAGTATATTTTGTTCCAATCACATCTATCTTAACATGTTTTAGTTTTATTAATTTGTAATGTCAGACTGATGTTTTTTTTAATCGTTTTTTTATATACATTTGTTTATAACCAAAAACTAATAACAAATTGAAATTTTGCACCTCTGTCACTGCTCCTCAGTGTGCATAGAATTGATGCAGTGTCTTTATTGTCTAGGGTCACAGAATTCCAAAACACATTTATTTCATTCAAGCTATTAGCATAAGTACAATCAGAGGTTGCGTTATAATTTTTTGTTTGGCGTATTTGATTATGACAAGCCCTTGATTTTCAGCGTATTTTGTAAATTTGCTGTCGTATGTACAGGCTATTGCGTAATGTACATGGCACTGCATGCTAGCAAAGCTTGCAAGTATTGTTAACACACACACACACACACTTGTGTCAGGCCTGCCTCGCTAAAGTGAATGAAAATTGCGTTTAATTAAAAATTTGGACTATTATTATCATAAAAAAAATTAAGAAAAATTTCAATCCAATCTTGTATAATGTTGATCTCTGAGTACAATTTAAATTCGTAAGCACTTCCTTTAAGGTCTGTCATAAACAAAACAGGAAACAGCTTGTTACAGTTGAGTAACACTTTTAAATCCCCATGAGTTTGCATGTTTGGCATATTCTTTTCTGGGAGTTCAAAATTCCAACTGGTGTAATCACAATTCTGATCAGGGTGGTGTTGGGCATTTTTTTTCTTTTAAAGGATTAGTTCAGGGGTAAAGCAAGTCTATCTTATATGAATGAGGACTTCAAAAGAAACAAAATAGTGAAGAAAGTATGCAAAAATCTTTTTTCCTTAAGGGGATATCTAAGTTTAAAGGTTGGTATCATTTGTGTAGAAATGACTGAAATTAGACTAGTTGTGATGTCATACATAGCCTGAGATTCCTCAAAGTTTTAATGTATTCTATCATATTTTGTCCTGCGATTTTGTGGCTTTAAAACTATGGGATATGTCAGAAAAGTATAAAACTGAATATAGTAAGGGTATTCATAATATACCACCTGAAGAAAGTTTGAGGAAAAATCATTTAAATAGTAAAAAATTTGAATAAACTTTCTTTAAAATACATTAACAATTGTTAAGAATGTCAGGATAAGGACGCCAACTTTCCATAGTAGACTTACTACACCAGTCATTTCTACTCAGATCAAACGGAGCTTTAAACTTGCATATCTCCTTAACAGAATAAGATTTTTGAATGCTTTCTTCACCATATTGTTTCTTTTAAAGTCCTCTTTTATGTAAAATGGACGTGCTTGACAGAGAGGAGACTCAACAAGGGATGGACACTCAGGTTTATGCCCCCAGGTATTTCCACCACTGGAGGTGTAAAACTAATATCATGCTTGTTTACGGCAATTTGTGTGTTTCATTATATCCCAGAGGATGTACATTTTGTAATAGAGCTAGGAGCTTTACCGTCATATTGAACAACAAGGTTTGATGAAGAATTAATTGTTGTGAGTATATCTTGATTGCAATTTTATATTAAAATTAATTAAGGAGGGAAAATTTATTTGTTGTGAAATTAAAGAGTTAAAAAGATATTGTTACAATAATTGTCCACATTACAAATCTGTATAATTATTATTAATATTATTATTATTATTATTAATATTAGTATTAGTATTATTATTATCATTATTATTATTATTATTATTATTGTTAATATTATTATTGTTGTTGTTGTTGTTGTTGCTGCTGCTGTTGCTGTTGTTGTTGTTGTTTATTTTTATTTTTGTATTTTATCATAAGGAGATTCAGTGAAAATAGGTAAACTTAAATTTCAAAAGTGCCCCACTGATCAAATGTTTGGTTGATTCCAAACTTCTGTTAACATGGTTTCTTGACTGGTTTTTAAGCAAAACATGATTTTGTGTATTTTTAACTTTTATCAGCTTGACTTTGTTTTGAATGCTTTTGGTGAAATAAACAGTTTGTTATGGATAGGAAACATTAGCTAGAATGCTTTAAAATATATTTAAAACTGTGAAAGTAGCAAACACTTAAAAAACAAAATCAAAATCTGTTAAAAAAATTGTTTTTCAGGTGTCGATGTGCAAATTTGTGATATATGATTCATGATGTATGACAGGGTGCAGCAAATTCTAAACAGTCTTTACGTTACTCCCAATCAATATTTGTGCTAGACTTTCTGGTCATTTTCAGTGACTGAGATTTTTAGGAAAGATCAGCTGTTTACTCAGCTGTACATTGCAAATGTAGCATTTACTGAAAATACCTCAAACATTGATCATCCATGAATCAAATTAAAAGAGCTATTTCCAAAACATGTTCTACCCAAAGTTTATAACTTGTTGGCTATTCAACTCTAGATGTCCACATGCCTGTAAAACTGGAATGCAGATACATAATCAGTGCTTTACTTTATTTGCAAAGCAAGAATAATTCAAACCTGATTCTTTTGTTTTTGATATAGATTTTCTTGTCAGTGTTATGTATTGAAGAGATCTGAGAAGCATGTCTTTAAAGTTCAAGTTAATCCATCCAAGCCATTAAGCCTATCCATCGGAGCCATTAGGCCTATCCATCCAAGCCATCAGGCCTATCCATAGGAGCCATTAGGCCTGTCCATCTGAGCCATTAGGCCTGTCCATCCGAGCCATTAGGCCTGTCCATCCGAGCCATTAGGCCTGTCCATCCGAGCCATATGGCCTGTCCATCCGAGCCATAAGGCCTGTCTATCCAAGCCATAAGGCCTGTTCATCTGAGCCATTAGGCCTGTTCATCCGAGCCATTAGGCCTGTCCATCCGAGCCATTAGGCCTGTCCATTCGAGTCATTAGGCCTGTCCATCCGAGCCATTAGGCCTGTCCATCCGAGCCATTAGGCCTGTCCATCCGAGCCATTAGGCCTGTCCATCCGAGTCATTAGGCCTGTCCATCCCAGCCATTAGGCCTGTCCATCAGAGCCATTAGGCCTGTCCATCCGAGTCATTAGGCCTGTCCATCCCAGCCATTAGGCCTGTCCATCCAAGCCATTAGGTGCTTATTCCGGGTTTGTTTCCTTCCTGGTTTCCTTGGCAGATGCATATGTGACACAACCAGGGTGCCCCCCACTTTTCTCAAAACTTTAAAAAGTGCCTTTTTCAGAAGGAAAAGTGCCTTTCAAACATTGAAACACTTTTTATCAGACTGATTTTTTCTATTATTATGAATTTCCCTTAAACACAAAATTGTGGGTCCAGCAGCCCTACTTATTGAACTATTTCATAGTTAAAAAGCATTTACCTCTGTCTACTTTTGTTTTTCCAGCTTATAATTTGTAAAAACTCTTTAAAATAGGGCCTTTCTAGAGTATGAGAGCTACCCCAAATTTCATTAGTGGGACATCTTTGAAATGGGTCATGCAGGGCAAAACTTACTTTTTAGACCTGGACCATTGTCATGACACAAACTGATATGCCCTCTCCCATCTTCAGATTAAAAGGTGCCCTTTGACAGAAAAAAAAAGTTTTTATTTTAAGTATCAAAATATGTTGCCTCATTATAATTGATCTTTCTATTGACAGATTTAAGCAAAAGTTTCACAAATTTCACTAGTGAAGCACCTTTAATTTGGGTTCTGCAACTGACTGCAGACTGGGTGAGAATTTGGGCCATCTGGTCTAATTTATACTGATATACCGAGTTACATATATTCTCAGCATGAAAATAATGGCCTCCAAAATGATAATCTATTTGCTTTTCACATTACTTTAGCCATTAATTATATTATGATTCATGACCAATGCAATTGGCTAATCGTGATCTATAAAGTTTAAATCTTCCGATTTTACGTCTTTTGGAGATTTTGGAATAACAGTTGGTTGACAGTTGGAAAGAGCCCCTCAGATCCTGTACCCCCTCTCAGATTCAAACATCTTCCACTGTCTCAGCAGATAAGAGCACATGACCCCCCCTCCCTTCCCAGACGGGACGAAGATTAACTCCCCAACAATGCTGGTACTCATTTTACAGCTGAGTGGACTGGAACAAATAGAGTAAAATGTCTATCTCAAGGACACAATGCAGCGCTCGTGGTGGGAATCAAGCCCGGTACATTTCGCATACGAGCAAGACTCTTTATACCTTGGAGCCATTGCACTTCTGAAGCATGTCTTATCATTGCTTTATTTTGTTGCAGGTGTGAACGCAGCTAGAGATGCTGGATTGACGTTCATGGTTGGAGGAGAGGCAGATGAATTCAAAGCAGCAGAGGAGTTTCTGAGGATTATGGGCAAGAATGTTGTTCATACGGGAAAAGTTGGAACAGGGCAGGTAAAGTACTTATCAGAACCCCCTCCTGTTGATATCATTTTGTTCTTATAAAGTTTATTTATCACTGGAAAGAACATTTTACTGTCTTTTCAGTGAATTCTTAAAGAATAAAGGGCACATTAGAGGCAACACTAGCTAAAATGGTGTAAGATTCATTGAACATAGGGAAAGTAGCAAAGAATTACTATTATATAACATTTCCAAATCTCTGACATCAATTTGCAATTTGTTGTTTATTAGGATCTTATGGCCGCATTAAAAATGTATTCTCAACACCTGATCATTAAAAGAAAACTAGTCAGGTGATCATATTATTCTGGAAACGTCACAATACCCTAGACCAGTTATTTACACTCGACACCGCTATCCGGGAATCCTTTGCAAAAAAGGAACATATCATTGCCATCTTTTTGACCTCGAGGACACTTTTAGAAATATGGCATTATCCGCAAACTTTACACCATCGGCCTCAGAGGCCACCTTCCCATCTTTATTCAAAACTTCCTCTCACTCGAACCTTGTGCTCAATGGTAATTGCATCCCTAAAGTTGAACACAATAAGTTCTTGGGTTTAACTCTAGACCTCAAGCTCTTCTACAAGCAACACATCACCAACCTGAAACAGAAATGCAACAGCTCCCTCAACATTCTCCGCCTCCTCTCCAACACCACTTGGGGTGCGAACCGCCATGCTCTCCTCAAAATCTTCAGGCTCACCATTCGTGCCAAGCTTGACTATGGCAATATTGTCTGTGTCGCTCACAACTCATACCCCAAATGAAGCCCTCAGGATTTGTCTGGGTGCCTACAGGACCTCCTCAATCACCAGCCTTCATGTTGAAGCCAACGAACCCCCCCTCCCCTTTCTGCTGAAATATAGAAAGCTTAGCCTCTCCTATGCTTTTAGAGTCCTCACCAACACCCAAAACCCTGTTTACAACATCATTAGGTACCCTAATTTCTCCACCCTCTTCGATAGGACTAAAACCCTATCCCCTCCCTTTAGCTTACGCGTTAAATCAGACCACCTCCAACTCAGCATCAACCCCGCCACTCTTGGCACCTTCTCCAGGCCCACTTTTCCTCCTTGGACCACCCCCTCCCTTTTATCCACCTGGGCCTCTTCACTCATCACAAAACCCAAACCCACCCTAACCTCTTCATCAATCTTCACAACCAAATCAAAGATCAACTCTCAAACTACACCTCCATCTATACTGATGGCTCCAAAGAAGGCAACAAGACAGCTGTTGCTGCCGTCATCCAAGACATCACCCTCAGTAGCAGGCTTCCTGACTACTCGTCCATCTTTTCAGCCAAGGCAAAGGCCATCCTCTTCGCCCTCAACTTTATTGAGTACCCTCCGCATAGCCACTTTGCCATCTTCTCTGACTCCAAGGCTGTCCTTGCTTCTTAACTCAATCTTAAATGGGATAACTTCACATCCCACCTCCTCCCCGGAAACTCCTTTCGCCCACCCTTTACAGGAAAAGTATTTTTTCTTCTGGATATCCAGCCATGTTGGCATCCCTGGCAATGACAGGGCTGATGCAGCCGCTAAGCTTGCCCTCAACCTCCTCCCTACCCCATTTCCCTAAACCCTTTCTGACATCAAACCGCTTACCGCTTCCCTTGTTCCTGACTGCTGGCAAACCTTATGGGACTCGCAAATTGATAACAAACTCCACGTCATCCAGCCTACCATTCCGATCAAACCCATTATCAACAACCTCTCTCGTGTCGACAATGTTCATATTACCCGTCTTAGAATAGGTCACACCCACCTCCTTATTGGTTCCCCCAACCCCTCTGCAACAATTGCCATTGCACCCTCACAGTCCATCACGTTCTCCTTGCTTGCTCCCTGTACAACCTTCCCAGAGCTTCCCTCGCTCCCCACAACTCAGTTGCTGAGTTCTTCCAGAAAAACCCTCCGGATAAAATTATCTCCTTCCTTCATTGTGCTTCCCTCTACAACCATATTAAGTCCTCCTCTTCCACCCCCATATCTCTACTTTTTTTCTCTTTTTTTTCACCCATGCACCTCCTCTCTCGATGCCAGCTTTCTGACTTTTACTTCTTGTATTTCTCTCATTCTCCCCCTGTTTTCTTTCCTTCCTACCTCTAGAATGTTCTAACCTCTCAGGTACAATTTGACCCTCGCTGTCGTGGTGCCATTAAGCCCTCATCAAACAAACAAACAAACCCTACATAAAGTTGCTCCGTGTAACTTTCTGATCACGTTCACCCCGCTCACAGCAATAGGTATTTGTTACGCTCTAATGATTTTCCCTTTCTTTTTGTCCCCAGAGCTAAGTGTAAAACATTAGGTGACCGTGGCTTTTATAATGCAGGAATGAACTGCCTGCCCTCTATTTGTTCAGTTAACAATCTTAGTTAAAAACATACTTTTTTCTTATTGCCTTTGTTTAGTTTTATTTATTGTGAAGCGCATTAGAATACTTGCAGATTTTTGTGCTATATAAATGTATTATTATTATTATTATTATTATTATTATTATTATTATTATTATTATTATTATTATTATTATTATTATTATTAATTATTACTTATTGTTATTATTATTATTATTATTATTATTATTATTTATTTTATTATTATTATTGTTATTTTATTTTATTATTAATATTATTGTTATTGTTTTATCATTATATTATTATCATTTAATATTATTATCATTATCTTTATCATTATCATTATTATTATATTATTATTAATAATAATTATCTTTATCATTATCATCATCATCATCATCATCATCATCATCATCATCATCATCATCATCATCATCATCATCATCATCATCATCATCACCACCACCACACCATCATCATTATTATCTTTATCATTATTATCATCATTATCATCATTATTATTATTCAAAATTTTGTCAGCGAAAGCAAAAAAAAAATATTTTTATAATATATAAACTAGATTTTAATACTATTCTAGCCAATATAGAAATTGCTTTGGAAGTTTCCACATGTACTTGCTTACTGATCATTTACCCCCCCAGAATCTACTGATTTTTTTCATTCATGTGTAGGCTGCCAAGATCTGTAATAACCTGGTGTTAGCAATATCCATGATAGGTATATCAGAAGGAATGAACCTTGGAATGAGGTAGGCATAGTATGTTCTTAATAACAGTTAAGATCACTTAAGATGCTGTATATAACTTTACATATATAGAGTAATCATTCAAGAAATTTGCTTTGCTTTTACGTATGTGAGCAACCTTTTGTAACCTTTGTGTTGATCTTTTCCAAGGTTACTGAAGCGATGATAAGATTTTCCAGCTCATCTTTCGGTGATACAATTTAGGCAAGTAGGGGTAGCAACGAGCAAGTCACATTTATATAATTTATAAAGTATTGTTATATGATATATAATTTTTGAAAAAAGAACCACTGCATATTTCATACAATCATTTTGTGAAATAGTTTTTGATATTAAAGGATTAGTTCAGAGGTCAAGAAAGTCTATCTTATATGAAAGAGGACTTCAAAAGAAACAAAATAGTGAAGAAAGCATTCAAAAATCTTATTCTGTTAAGGAGACATCTAAGTTTGAAGTTTGGTATCATTTGTGTAGAAACCACAACAATCAGACTAGTTGTGATGTCATAGGCTCAGATTCCTTAAAGTCTTTATGTATTTTATCATATGTTGTCCTGCGATTTTGTCGCCTAAAAACCATGGGATATCTTAAAAAATAGTAAAACTGAATCTAGGAAGGGTATTTATAATATTATACCACCTGAAGAAAGTTTGAGGATAGATATTTTGAATAGTGAAACAATTTAATAAACTTTCTTTCAAGACATTAAAAATTGTTAAGAATGTGAGGATGAAGACAACCTTCCATAGTAGTCTTACTACACCTGTCATTTCTACACAGATAAGACAGGGCTTTAAACTTGAATATTTCCTTAATAAAATAAAAGATTTTAGAACGCGTTCTTCTTCATTTTGTTTCTTCTGAAGTCCTCTTTCATATAAGATGGACATGATAGACCAGTAAACTAATCCTTTCAAATCAGTGATAAACATATGTTTTTTTATTCCTTACTCTACCACGTGGCGATAATATCGCCGTTATGAAACTACCTTTTCTAAACATAAAATTGAGACCTTACCAAAATTCTATAGGGGTGCAAATAGTTTCATTGCAAAGATCTCGGAAGGATCTTTCATAAAATCGTAGAACTTTTGTGGGGGGGTTTATACTAACTTTTTTTCAGTAGATTTTGTTCAAACATTCAGAAATTTCACTTTTTGTTTAAAATGTCCCAAAAAATGCATATTTTTGAAAAATTTACAAAAATTGTTTACAAAATAAATTTAGATATTTTCTTTATATATATAATTTGTAGACAAGTCATATTGTCCAAATCTAATCAAATTTTGCTCATACCTGGTGATAATTTTTAAATTATTTGTAACATTTTGTGATTTTTGGTAATTTGTTGACCCTTTTTGTTAAAAAATCGTGTGATCCAGCTATATCGTAATGAAAAGTTTCAAACGCCATTCTGTAGCGAAAGCAACGTGCTTCCACATGGATTGCTGCAATAAAAGACATACCCCTTCGATCGTTGCTAAAATGTTTTATAGCTACGTCACCCAAGTTATTTTTAGATTTTTTGACATTTACGTTAAGACGACAGAGGAATGTGTATCCCAAATTTTGTTTGAAAGTGAAACTGGGGATAAGAAAGTGTCGGAAGGCTTATCGCCGGTGATAGAGATCTTTTAGTACCTGGACCCAACCCATAAGAGGCCTTAAGGTTATCAGAACCAGGTGAAATGATTTTTTTTTAATTTCTAAAATCGCGAGTTCATTTTACAAACTTCATGCTTTCTAACGTTACTCGTTAGGCCTAACGTTAGGCATAGCTAACGTTAGCGGGGATCTTTTCAAAATTAAGCAAAAACACTGTAATTTAGCTGGGATTATTTACTTGTAAGGATTATAAACAAGTAAATGGGCCACTAAAATCTGAAATGATTAATATGAATTGTTTTTTTTATAGTAATTTTGGATGAAACTTTACAGATCAATCTTTAATTTGTAGTGCAACAGTGCCCATATACCTATTTTGCAAATTCCATGTTGTGAGGTTGTGGTGCAGTGGAGTAGGATTAAAAAATTTAAGGGGAAAGGGTCCCATGTTGTGAGAAAGAGACACATGTTGGGGCAAGAGACCCATGCTTGGAGCCAAGCAGTCCCATAATGGGGGACAAGGGGTCCATGTAGGGGGAAATTATTTTCTTTGAAGCAATTTGGATCCTGGAAGAGGGCCATCTTTTGGGGGGAATGGTTTTACCCCTGGTCCCCCCTCCTAATATGAATAAGCCAGAACCCCACCCCAACCCTTGTACTTCCTTGGAAACAGTTGAAATTGTATTTCTCTGAAGGATTTTCTTGTATTTAGACAAATTTGTTACGCGGTACCAACTGTCACTGTAGGTTACCAAGTTTGGCAATGTCAACATGATTACTCATGCTCTGAACCATTTTTGAGCACCTTTTCACCAAGAATTCCTATAGGAATCAACAAAAGTAAGTCTCTACAAGACATTCAGCATATCCTAAATAAATTTAAGTATTTTTAAAGCTTCGAATGGCTGAAATTGGCTCATAAACTGAAAATTTGAAGCCTGTGCATAATAAATAAAGTAAATTAGCTAATTTGCATGTCATTTTTATTGAAATATTGGTGTAAACATTTCCTATTTATATCATATTAGTTTTGTGCATCATAGAAAGGAACAATGCAGGTTTATAGGAAAGTAAAGTGCCAAATCCAATTAAATAAATCAATGGCAAAATCAGAGGTCAATATTAGGTCAAAACGGTTAACAAAATTAAAATTGACGCATTAATTTTTTCCTTGCTCCAATAAGATCAAATGAAAGGTCCTTTTTTCAACAATTCATAAATACTATCAATAAATTTTTTCTAATTAGCCACAAGAAAGCAGAATATCACAAGTATAGCAGTTTTAGGATATGTAATAATCTTAATTAATGACCTCATTTGCATAAATTTGCATATTTGACTAGAGAATTATACAAACCAAAGTAAAGTCTAAAGTCTTAGCTTTCATATAACAAACTAATTACAGTAGAAAATGAAAATTTTTGTGAAGAAGCACCCTTTTCAAAGTTTCCTAAAATAACACTTGTAATCTCAAATGCTCTGTTAGAGTAAGGGGGCTACAATCTCATTGTGGGAAAGAAACATTTTTGGGGAAGCTGGAGAAGTTGCTGGTCACTAGTGAATGTTTTGTTTTCAGGTGTAGGAATTGTTAATAAACTTGAAATAGATTGGGCACGATGCCCATTTGACTTCATTGAAGTTTCTCAATGTACACCAAACACTGCCTGTCTCTTATTCTTTGAAACTGCCACTGGTCGCTACTCATTTTTATTGGAAATTGATTAGTTGTGTGAATATATCAGCAGTTGGTTGGATCATAAAAGTTTCAGCGTAGATTATTACGTGAACGTTGTTAGTGAACTTGTGAGTCAGTTGTAAAATGTAGTTGGATTTTAGATGTTTTGAATACAATAGAAAGAAGACTTGCACAATTCACTATTGCATTTAAATACTTATTTTAAGCCAATACTTATTTTAAGTTTGGTAATTGTTTGGTGGGGTGGTAAATTTAAAGTCACAAAGTCACATTTTGTCGGCGTACGGAGGATAACCAAGAAATGTATCTGATTGATGTACTTTGATATAATATACAGGTATTGCTCAGTGAATATTAGAAGCTGCAAAAAGACTAATCTATTGTAATTTTGGTTGTTTTCCTGTATTTTAATTCTTCACTATTTTTCACTTTTCAATATTCATGAATTAATTCATATAAGCTATTAAAGCAATTTTTTTCTCATTCATCAAATTCCTGTTACAGGTTGGGATTGGATGCCAAGGTACTAGCAAATATAATAAACACAAGTAGTGGCAGATCATGGTCCAGTGAAGTGTACAATCCAGTACCTGGAGTTATACAGGGTGTACCATCAAGTAATAATTACAAAGGAGGCTTTGGTGCAGCATTGATGGCAAAAGTGAGTAGCGCCCTTTGTCACAAAGTTATTGCAATCATTATGTGGTTGAGATAATTTCTAAAAATAAAAGATGCATTAATTTTCAAAGGTTAAGAAGTTTGTCAAAACTCAATTCAATTCAATTCAGAACATTTAGTTTCAGTTCCTCAACAAATACAGAATGGTAAGTAATACAATACATTTATATTCACAAAATGAAAAAGTTAAGCTGACGGAAATGAATTCACAAAAAGTTATGAAACTTTGTAAACATGAGTGCACCATTACAAAGGTTTAATCCATTACAAAAGTTTACAAAATAAGAATTTTAATTTTCAATATGGGTTTGAAATATTAAGAAGCAAAATATTGTGATAGTGAGCCTAGTTTTTGTACACTTGTATGGCTTGACCGTTATACCGTCTTGTATGGCTTGACCATTATACCGTCTTGTATGGCTTGACCATTATACTGTCTTGTATGGCTTGACCATTATACTGTCTTGTATGGCTTGACCATCATACTGTCTTGTATGGCTTGACCATCATACTGTCTTGTATGGCTTGACCGTTATTCTGTCTTGTATGGCTTGACCATTATACTGTCTTGTATGGCTGGACCATTGTACTGTCTTGTATGGCTTGACCATTATACTGTCTTGTATGGCTTGACCATCATACTGTCTTGTATGGCTTGACCGTTATTCTGTCTTGTATGGCTTGACCATCATACTGTCTTGTATGGCTTGACCGTTATTCTGTCTTGTATGGCTTGACCATTATACCGTCTTGTATGGCTTGACCATTATACTGTCTTGTATGGCTTGACCATTATACCGTCTTGTATGGCTTGACCATTATACTGTCTTGTATGGCTTGACCGTTATACTGTCTTGTATGGCTTGACCATTATACTGTCTTGTATGGCTTGACCGTTATACTGTCTTGTATGGCTTGACCATTATACTGTCTTGTATGGCTTGACCATTATACTGTCTTGTATGGCTTGACCGTTATACTGTCTTGTATGGCTTGACCATTATACTGTCTTGTATGGCTTGACCATTATACTGTCTTGTATGGCTTGACCATTATACTGTCTTGTATGGCTTGACCATTATACTGTCTTGTATGGCTTGACCATTATACTGTCTTGTATGGCTTGACCATTATACTGTCTTGTATGGCTTGACCATTATACTGTCTTGTATGGCTTGACCATTATACTGTCTTGTATGGCTTGACCATTATACTGTCTTGTATGGCTTGACCATTATACTGTCTTGTATGGCTTGACCATTATACTGTCTTGTATGGCTTGACCATTATACTGTCTTGTATGGCTTGACCATTATACTGTCTTGTATGGCTTGACCATTATACTGTCTTGTATGGCTTGACCATTATACTGTCTTGTATGGCTTGACCATTATACTGTCTTGTATGGCTTGACCATTATGTCTTGTATGGCTTGACCATTATACTGTCTTGTATGGCTTGACCGTTATACTGTCTTGTATGGCTTGACCGTTATACTGTCTTGTATGGCTTGACAATTATACTGTCTTGTATGGCTTGACCGTTATACTGTCTTGTATGGCTTGACCGTTATACTGTCTTGTATGGCTTGACCATTATACTGTCTTGTATGGCTTGACCATTATACTGTCTTGTATGGCTTGACCATTATACGGTCTTGTATGGCTTGACCATTATACTGTCTTGTATGGCTTGACCGTTATACTGTCTTGTATGGCTTGACCGTTATACTGTCTTGTATGGCTTGACAATTATACTGTAATAGTTTTGACAGATGTTACTGCAGGATTGGTGTGATTTCATTTTAATGAATTTCATGAACATGTTTTTTTCACCCATGCGCTGTCGTGGTGCCATTAAACCCTCATCAAACAACAAACATCAGGTTAAAGTTTTAGTTAAAAGTTTGCATAACTTAAGTTATGAATGGTGTATATTCATGTGACTTAGCATAGGGGTAGAGGACATGTGTACTGATCAAATGAGCATGATTGGAGGGTTGTGTGTGCATACTAACTAGCTTATTTGCATAACAATGAAAATATTTGTCAGGTTAAAGTTTTGTTTAAAATTGTTGGTTAAAGTTTTTGTTTAAAGTTTTCATAACTTATGAATGGTTTACATTCATGTAACTTGGCATGGGGGTACTGTTCAAGTGAGCATGATTATGGGTTGTGTGTGCATACTAATTAGCTTGTTTGCATAACAATGAAAATATTTTTATCTTTGAGTTGGGATTTTGTTTGCACAAATGATCATATATGTGAAGTCCATTGTCTACACTTAATGGTGAGGTGTAATGTGCATATTAATTAGGTTATTTGCATAACAATAGACTTTCGCATAAGATATTTAACTTTAGATAATAAATTGGTACTTGTTACAGGGGTAGAGGACATGGGTACTGTTCAAATGAGCATGATTTGGGGTTGTGTGTGCCTACTAATTAGCTTTTTTGCATAATACAAATATTTGTATCTATGAAATCTCTTAAAATAAAGTGGGAGTGGGGATTTTGTTCCATACAAATGATCATGTGTGTGAAGAGCATAGCATACTAATTAGCTTATTTGCATAACAATGAATTTTTTTGTATCTATGATATCTCTTAAATTAAAGTGAGAGTGTGGAATTTGTATGACACAAATGATCATATATGTGAAGAGCATTGTCTACACTCAATGGGGAAGTGCAGTGTGTATATTAAGTAGCTTATTTGCATAACAATAGACTTGCATACAAAATATTTAACCGGATATAATAAGTTGCTATTTGGTTCGGTGGTAGAGGGCATTGGTGTTTACTTGAGCATGATTCGGGGATTGTGTGTGCATAATAAATATTTAGATAGCTATGAAAATATTTCTATCTGTGGTAGCTCTTGAATTAAAGTGGGTATGATGATTTTGCTTAAACAAAAGTTAATACAGTATGTGTGAAGAGCATTGTTCACACTTAATGGTGAGGTATAGTGTGCATTTGCTGCAATATGTTTGACCTGAGATCAAAAATATATGGCTTATGATTTCTAGTTTTGTTATGATATTGACATTCCTGACATCAAATGCAATCAAAATGTTTGTCTTGCCATGAATAAAGGAGCAAATAAAAGTTTCCTCGCTTCTAAAGAATGTTAAATTAGGGGTTTGGGAAATATAAACAATAAGCAGAATGTGGGGTAGAAGATGACATAATGATAAAGTAGCTGAAGGAATTAGGATGAGGTCATGTGGGACAGGGTGGAATTGTATGTAGGGCAGGGTGTGGTGGGATGTTGTTCAGGATGTGTTGGCATGTTAGACAGGGTGGATTGGCATGTAGAAAAGGGTGGGTTGGCATGTGGAACAGGATGGGTTGGTATGTGGAACAGGGTGGGTCGACATGTGGAACAGGGTGGAATGGCATGTGGTGGGATGTCATCTGGATTTCAGTTGTGATGGCATGTGGGTCATGCAAGTGGTGGAATGGCATACAGAATCTGGTTTTCAGGTGTGATTGCATGAAGTATAGACGTGGGATGACATTTGGGACAGGTTGGGATGGAATGTGGGACATTCTGGAATTTGCATTATTAGTGGTGAGGGGATTTGTATCGTTCCCAATGTCTAGTTTGTTATACGTTAAGCCATATTGTTTCGCATAATTTTGCTTTAATATTATTGTACATTTCTCATGCTGCTTGACTTTGCTTGACACTTATATATTTTAAATTGGAAGTTGTATTGCAATCCAGGATGTAGTTCTGGGAATGTGTAGGGGCTGGGGGAGGGTACAGGTTGGAAAGGGGCTGAATGGCATTCTTTCATTGACATTTGCAAGTCAGGGCCTCTCCTTTCTTTGTTATTAAATTGATATAACTAAAAGAGGTGTTATAGTTATAAAGGCTGCTAGGTTTTACATGTTTTCTGAGTTACTTGAGCTTTTTTGTCTTAAAATATCTAGGAAAACTCAAAAGATATTTTGAAACTTGTAGTACAAATGAAAATCTAAGTGCATCTTTCAAAGCTCAAGTAATTTAAAATCATCTGCCCCTGCTACCCTATTTCTGTATATACTTCTATAAGTCCATTCTCTATACTAGCTTTAAATAGCTGAGCATATTGTCCTTCCGACAGTTCTAGTTTCAAATAGGAGCCACATCCTGGCCATGGTTATATGTCAAAAATGTTCAGTATCAAGTGGGTGGGATCTGAACTGTAAGATTTTCCTGCCCTAGACTATATGCAAATCAGCAACAATTGTACTGTGTGATTGAATATGCGATGGTTAGCATGGCATTGCAAGATGATGCATTTAGAGGCTTAATTTGTATCTGTTTTACAATTATCCGACAAAATTTATTTTCTTTTTATGTGAAAGGAAATAAAATAACTATGAATTAAAAATCGTGAGCAAATAAGGGCATATTGATGGCCTGTCGCACGGCTTTTTTCACAACTTTTTTTACGTGACTGGCTTGGCACATTGGGAACTGTTTTGGACCTAGACTGACAAAGGGGTAAAATCGCATCATTTGAGGGCCAAATAGGGTAAATAAACATCATTAGCTGCTATTACACTGGCAGTTCAGTTATACTTATAGTTACTGTAATGCACTTTATTTCAAATCTTGTTTTTACGATTAAAACCAATTTTTGTTTTGGAAACCGACCTGTTTCATGTCAGGGCAAAACCGTGCAAGCTTAGACAAACCTGATATGAGTCTATTACTTATATGTATGTATTGGTTGTATTGCTCCAAACCTGGGTAAAATTATGTGTGATATATTTCCAAGACCCATTGGCAGATAAAACATGAAGATCATATTGTAGTAATAGCACACACACACACACTGATTGAATCCTGTTTCTTTTCTTGTTCACTTGACCAAGTTTGGGTATATTTAATTACTTAATGTTTTGTCACAATTTTACTGATCATTTGAAGGACCTCATAATGTTACACTTTTGTGATTCTGTGCTTCCTTTTGTAATGCATGGCAGCACCAGCTATACTACATAAATTAATGGGTGGAGAAACTTACTCTACAATTGTTTTTGTTTTTCTTTGCAAAATGGAAATCAGAGATGCTTATGAGTTTCTACACATTAACCTTTACCTTTGAATAAGATGCCCTTGCACCAACAAATCACTTTTGACACTCACCTGATTTGAGATTAGCTGTGTTGATTAGCATTATGCGTTATCTGTAAGGCATAGTTTTCAATTGTTTGTCCTTATTATTTCTGTTTTGTGAGGGAAAAGAAGATTATAATCTATGAGCATAAGTTTTAGACACTGTATTTATCAAGGGTTCTGGTGTTTTGCATTTGTATATAGTATACATTAATTTTCAGACATGTTTTGAGACCGAACTCTACTCATCACTTTTGACTGACTGTGCATTTTCCTTTCGTTTAAAATGGGTTTTTTTTTTTAAATAATTCATTAGCTCTTCATACATTTTTTCCAAGTGTTTGCCATCTTGACCATGTCAAGCCTTTGTATTCACACCTTTGTCAATTTCAATGGATAAAACGATGTAATTATCTCCCTTTTGTGTTATAGGATCTTGGACTTGCCCAAAATGCTGCCACCACAACAAAATCACCAATACCTTTGGGTTCATTGGCTCATCAGATTTACAGAATACTTTGCAGCAAAGGCTACTCACTCAAGGACTTCTCATCAGTGTACCAGTACCTTAAGGAGGAATCATAGATGGGGGTGCTAGATTAAAAGTGGGATTTACAGAATACTTTGCAGCAAGGGCTACTCACTCCAAGAACTTCTTATCAGTGTACCAGTATATTAAGGAGGAATCGTAGATGATGGGGGTGCTAGATTAAAAGCAGGATTTACAGAATACTTTGCAGCAAGGGCTACTCACTCAAGGACTTCTCATCAGTGTACCAGTACCTTAAGGAGGATTGGTAGATGGGGCACGGGGGAGGGGGTGCTAGATTAAAAAGTGGGATTTACAGAATACTTTGCAGCAAAGGCTACTCACTCGAAGACTTCTCATCAGTGTACCAGTACCTTAAGGAGGAATCGTAGATGAGAGAGGGAGGGGGGGGGGGGGGTGCTAGATTAAAAAGTGGGATTTACAAAAAATACTTTGCAGCAAGGGCTACTCACTCATCGTAGATGGGGGTGCTAGATTAAAAGCGGGTTTTTTGATTATCATTAGCCTTGGATTTTTAAAACAAACTCATATACAGTAGAATATTTAATGTCATTTTAAAAAGAACTCCTGTGGACATGGTAACAATTCTTATCCATGTCAGTCCATTGCAAATAAGACAATGACTTATCACAAAAGAGAAATTATGCAGAAAAATATCAATGTATACAGTAGCACTGTACATAACAGAAAGTTAACAGCAGAAGGTTTTTTTGTAATTTTCATCATGATATTACTTCAAACAAAAGTTGTGTACAAAATTTGCATGAATATTTTTGTATGCGGCAGTCTTAACTTCTTTTTTTAAGACTGTTTGAAAATTCAAATATCAAAGAATATACTACAGATAAGTTGTAAGTCATTCAAAATGGTTTGCGTTGCCTGTCAGATTGCTATGACTAGGGCATCTTGAAAGATTAAGATGTTTAGAGGAAACAATTTCAATGCTTTCCTCCGCCATTGATTGACTGAGCATGTCACAATGTTTTCGGATGTTAACAAGTCTTATGTTAATCTTTTCTGAAGAAAAAAAAGTGAAGATTTTATGGATGAACATTAAACAGTCGATATATTACATGGAAGCTGGAAACACATACTAATTCCCAATTTCAGGCTATGATTTTCATTAGGATTTGTAAGATGGAATCATTACAACAAAGTATTCAACCTATACATTGAAATAAGAATATATCTCAATTTCTTTTAATTTTGTTCTTCCTTATCTTGAAATTAGTTTTCTCTGTTGTGCCATGTTGAAATATGTAGGTTTCTTGCCATCTGTAAGAAGGTAGCATAGTACTGATTTCTTTGGTTTAACTATTGATCTTCAGGATTTTGTTCATTCTGTCCTTGTTCAGGAATTCTTATTTCTGCAAGAGAAATAACCAGGGTGACGATTGTTCTGGATTTGTATGCTATTTTGTATAGGTGCCATCACATTCAGGTAACCATGCGTGCATTGAGAGTAAAAAAGTGGAGAACAGGAGGGGGAGTTCCAAGATAATAACTGATTATGATTTAAGGAATTAACTCTTTATTAAAGTGAATAAAAGTCTATTTTTAGGATATCATCATTGACATATGAATAAACTGTTCAAGTAAAATAAAGAGAGTAAATAATTTTTGGTGGGCCAAGCTTTAGGTTGCAAGGCTTTTAAAACCAATATTTTAATCCGTCGGTTCAGACGGTTCAAATTGGTGCTGTCGGTTCAGATTGGTGCCGTCACTTCAGATTGGGGCTGTTGGTTCAGATCAATGCTATCGGTACAGTTGCATCAACTTCATTAATATGTGTGCGGTACAGTAGTCATAGTGTCGGTTGAGGTTAGTGCCGAAGTGTCCAGTAATCACGTAATAAAATGTTATTTTGACAAGTAATTGATCATAACTATGGTAGGCTGTAACTTTAAACATTGGGGAGAAGAGCCCCCAGCTCACAATTTAGCTCTACACCACTGGCTATCCCTCGCACAGCGCTATATTCATTCATTCAACTCCGGTGAACGATTATGATATTGACGCAGCTTTGTCCAAACCAACTCGTATTCAGTCTCCTTTTAACAGTAGGAAAGAGACAGGTGCATGTAGTGAGCATGAGTGCGCGTGCATGCTATTCTCTTGCATCTGCAGTCAACTATCGTATCTCACCATGTAATGGACATTCCTGGAAAACTTCTGAACTTTCAACCAATAAGTGTGAGTTTTAACTTTTTCTCATTACTATCTACTGATCAACATTGTATTATATACCTGATTTCATTCTTGACATTCACGTCATCTCCTTTCCAATTAGTTTATACATAAGAGAAAAAAAGAAGCTGGATATCGAGTGATTTCATCCGTTGTTTGCTATGATACTTCCTGAATAACTTACAATACCATGTGGTCTGTTACTTGGAATGGTGCCGCTGAAATACTCAGGCTGGATCTAAGAAATTTAAATTTAGATAAAATATTTAGCATACAGAACTCTTTTCAATGTTGTGGAGGGGAGGGCGACTCAGTTACCCATAGCTGGCGCCACCCCTGACCCCAGAGCTGTAATTCTTATCTGGAAAGTGGTGGGGGGGCTGCAGACCTCCTGCCCCGTACGCCTATGATAGTGAGTCCCTACTATCTGACCATGGGAAGTTGGCGCCCTCATTACCAATTTCTTTGTAATAATGCATTTTTTTAAAATTATATATTAAAAAAATACTAATAAGTGGGCGGGGTGTAAAGTGAAAATTTTGAAAAAGTGATGATAAATGAGCAACTGTATATATGTTTTTGCACCATATTGTGCATACAAATTTTGTTTGTTATTGTGTACATGTTAATGTTATCAGCAGATGTCATTAATATGCATGGTGGGCATGGCTTATTGTGAAAGTGGTATACCAGGTACACATGGGTAATGGTCTGTACATATTCTGATGTTGTGGTAGTGATGTCATGAATATTAAAGAGTAGGTGGGGCCTACTGACAAATTCTTGAAATAGGATAAATGAGCAACCGTTTTTGCATCATACTTGGCTATGATAATGTTGTTGGTTATTGTACAAATGCTAATGTTGTCAACATGTTTATTGATCTACATACATGGTGGGTGTGGCTTATGAATAAATATCAAGGAACAAATCATTCATGATATGCAATAGCAAATAATTTGCAAATCAATCAACATATGAAAAAAAAGCATCTGAACCACAAAATCTTTTGGTTCTGGTTAATAGATTCTGTTTCATCGCTGAAAATAACAGCATTATTCGAGCCATTGTGGCTGTCCTGATAAATGGCCAAAGAAATGGTCAGGTCATTGGCATGTTACACCTGGATACAATGGGAACATCATATGATGGTGTGAACCTCACATCCAAGAAGACGACTGCTGTTGCTATTGCAAATTATTTTCATATTGTCGGTTGATTCATTACCATGTACATGTCATTGTCTGTTATTTTTAAGGATAGTTAGGAAATATTTTACTTCTACATTAATTGGAATGTAAGAATATTCCATTTAATATTGATTGCTACCTAATAGATCAATGAAAAGATGACTGTTGATAACTGAAGGCGGAGTATTGACTGCTGTTTCTATCAGATAACAAGCATCAGTGCAGATCAACTAAATAGTTTTTAATGATCTTTTGTTTAGGTCCTTTTCATTTCCAGTAAAAGAGTTAAACGGGTTTGTTTGATGCTCTACATTCAACACGATGATATGGAGAATTACTTCAGTGCTCAAGCAAATTTATCCTAAATGAAAAAGGACTTCAAAAGAAACAAAATGGTGAAGAAATCGTTCAAAAATCTTATGCCGTTAAGGAGATAATTAAGTTTGAAGCTCATCTTATCTTTGTAGAAATGACTGGTGTAGTCTACTAAGGAAGGTTGATGCCCTCATCCTCACATTCTTAAGAATTATTAATAATTTCAAAGAAAATATTTTAACTTCTTTTCCTATTTTGATTATTTTCCCTCAACTTTCTTCAGGTGGTAAAATATAATTATCCTTACAATATTCTGTTTTACTACTTACCTAACATAGCCCAATGGTTTTTAAGCCACAAAATAGAATACATACAGACTGAGGAATCTTGAGGCAGTGACATCACAACTAGTCTTATTTCAGACATTTTTCTACACAATTGATACCAAACTTCAAAACTTTTTAATGAAATAAGATTTTTCTTCACCATTTTGTTTTTTTGTGAAGTCTACTTTTATCATATATGATGAACTTGCTTTACCCCTTTAGGGTTCAGAAGAGAAGTTTAATAGATTGATAAAACGCAAACTGTCAGTCCATTAGAAAAGACATAGAAGGGTTTACTTACGAAATACGAAATCACACTTAGTGACTTACCAGGAACAAAAAAAAGGTTTTCTGTCAATCCCAAGAGCAATGTGAACAAGAAAGGGTCACTCTTGTTGTATTTGAGTGTCCCTCTCCTAAATCCATACCTACCTAATCCTTCTCCCTGCAATTTGTCATAAATCCAGGATTGTTTACTTACTCCACAAACCGATCTCAATTGAATGCAGCATTCAAAAAATATAAATGAACAAAACCATTAAAATAAACAAAAACACATTTTAGATTGACTAATTATAATTGGTGAACTCCACAGCGCAACAATTACGCATATATTTCAGTGTATCTTACAAACCACTCCTCCATTACTGGAAGTCTTAATAAATTGTTTTATATACATACGAAAACTGATATTCTCTAATAAGAAAACATACAATGGTTGAGGATTGTGTCTCTGAAGAATGAGGAGGTAACTCAAACCCTGCATACAATGAATATAATAGGAGGTACAAACTTAAACCTGCATTATATGACAAGCGATGTGCAAGTGACATGCCACGCAATGAGCACGTCACATGCAAAGTGCAAATAAAAGATACAAATATAATGCGTGACATGTGCAAAACACATGCATTTATGCACAAATTGTTTACTGCAAACTAAAACGTCACATGTTGTGTACACACAAGTACAATGACATGTAACAAAACAAGATATATAAATATCAAACCACCATATTGGCAGTCTTATGTTAGATCCATCTTTAAAAGTTGTGGTCATGGAGGTATAATTTGTTGTCGTTCATTAGAAACATTTCTGCATTATATTAAAATAATATTAAAATATATGTGGTCTTACTGATGAGCAAGCTTGCTAACATGAGAACATTTTCCAGGCTATTACATAAGTCCACTTTGTAACATGCTGCACTCAAATCGTTAGCTACTGTTCATGTATCATACATTTACACAGATAATCCCTTGTAGTAACAACAAAATGATGACAGGATTAAAGACAAATGCTTGAAACAGATACATGTTAATAGTGAGCACACTTGACTTATCACATGTGACATTCCTTGGATGTAATTCTTATTGATTTCTACAGGTATAACATCACTTTTGAGAAAATATTGGTGTCATGATGATGTTTTATAATGGAAAGGGATGTATTATCAGTTACAGTTTTCAATAAGTCACAATCACTGCTAAATTAGCCGTTATGATAATTCAATTTTGTTATGATGGAATAACCCTAGTTTTTCCTTTGTAAACAAAAATCTGATGAGTGGGCCTGTAGCATTTTGTTAACCCCTTGGCTCCAACACTTGTAATAAAACAGTTAAGAGAAAAACAGAATTATATCAATAAAATTCTTGTCAACCAACAAACCTTTTTGGGATGTACTTAAGTAGATTCTGGTACATAGTTTGCCACAACAGAAGGCATTTAAATAAGTTGTTCAGAAGCGTCGGATATTTCAGTCTTACTCCTATACACAGAAAAACTCATCAGTATTAAATAAATATGGCAGATAGCTCAGAAAATACCTTTGAAACTTAGCTTGTGTGTGATTGACACTGCATGTACAGTAACATCAAATTTTGCATGTATTTGCTATTCTTGTCAAGGATTAAACATGTGCAAGAAAACAAGTTGCAAGTGCATAAGTACCAGCTGTGTGTACTTTACAGTGTGGAAAAACAACAAATGAGGGAGGGAAGAGAATACAAACTTTTCTATATATACAAGTTTGTGATTAAATCCATCCTTAAATACTCCGTATGTACCAACAATCCACATACAAATACAACAGAAATAGAAAAATATTTACAATTACATCCCTGAATTTATGTGTCCACATTATTTTTCATAATAAATTCCTTACATAATAATCTTACATACACATGACACATGAAGGATATGTACAGGACACATGAAGAAAACATCAGCACCTATACAACTTGTAAAATGAATCTTTACAATAGTAATACTTGATAAACCGTCTGTCCTTACTTCACTTATCATTCCGATCGTAGGTAGTGCTCATATTGTACCATAAGCAAATACACTAAAATTATCTCCACAGAAATGTACTTTTAATAACCAGTCAAAAGGTGACCCAATATGCAAGCTTTTGGTCATGTGTGAAGCTGCTTTCCTATGAAACATGACTGAAAAGGACACTTTATTTCTGTTCATTAATATGATAGCGAAGTATTAAAGAAGCCAATTGGTGATATCTTATGCCGTTTAGGAATTATTGCAGTGTTTAAAAGTAACCTACAGTGTAAGGAGTGATGTCATAATTGCTGATCCAAGATATTCTTTCATTTAGAGTGCAAGGTGGATGGGCGAAGCATGTTCTTTTATACAGTTCATGTTATACCCCATCTCAATGATTCAACCAAAAATGTTTCCAATAATTTAGAAATGGGCAATTTATTTACAAAGAAATACATTAAACATAGTCTTGGATTGCTCACACACTGAAGTGATCTTTGAAATGTAATAATTCCTAAACAGAATAAGACAAGGTTTTGACACCACAGAATAATGAAAATTTAGGAGAGTATTCTTGCTGATACAATTATTTATGACAATGACCACCTATCAGGAGAGCACTCCCGTTTCCATTTAGAGCTGGTTCCACAGCCGAAATACCTTCTAAGCTCAACTGAGTCATCTAAGTCGACAAAAGCTGTATCAATTATTGATACTATTATTCAATTATTAATTCAATTATTTCGACTATTTATCTTTTAGTTTGTTTACTTCTGATTATCAAACTTAAGCTGGCAGTTTATGTGGAAAAACAACTCACAAAATCCTGCCCTTTCCAACTTTCTTTAAAACTGATCAATAAAATAAGCTTTGCAAATAATCAAATGAATGTAGTGATAATACAATGGGAAACAAGTGGATCATTTATTGGATCACCTGATAACCCTCCAATTAAATGTTATTGCCATATTTATCTCCAGCAGTCAATTGAAACAACTAGGCAACCGCATTCAGCTGGTACGGACAGTTGGTACCTTAGCTGATCGTGGTGCGGCCAGCTGGTACTCCAGCTGACCATGGTGCGGCCAGCTGGTACTCCAGCTGACCGTGGTGCGGTCAGCTGGTACTCCAGCTGATCGTGGTGCGGTCAGCTGGTACTCCAGCTGATCGTGGTGCGGTCAGCTGGTACTCCAGCTGATCGTGGTGCGGCCAGCTGGTACTCCAGCTGATCGTGGTGCGGTCAGCTGGTACTCCAGCTGATCGTGGTGTGGTCAGTCGAGCTGATCGTGGTATGGTCAGTCCAGCTGATCTTGGTATGGTCAGCTGGTACTCCAGCTGATCGTGGTGCGGTCAGCTGGTACTCCAGCTGATCGTGGTGCGGTCAGCTGGTACTCCAGCTGATCATGGTATGATTCAGCTGGTACTCCAGCTGATCATGGTATGATCAGCTGGTACTCCAGCTGATCATGGTATGATCAGCTGGTACTCCAGCTGATCATGGTATGGTCAGCTGCTAATCCATTTATATTTGGTCAACCTCACCATTTCTGCATTGTCCTCCCTACATAAATACTAACTTCACTCACTTGTGTAATATGCAGTTAATACCTTCAATTTGGGTTTTTTACAGACCCTTTTCAGATACTTAGAGCTTTTACCTAAATTACTGTCATGAATGATACCTTATGTTGGACCATTTTATTCAATAACTTGTATATTTATTTTTACTCTTAACAAAATAATTCACAGATTTTGAAGTGGTATCGCTTCCTTCCCCTTAAAATAAATTATGCACGATGTATTAAATGGGGGTCAAGGCAAAATGCTGTAAGTTCCTGAGATGGCAAACCAGTTTTTACCTTGAAAGTTATGGCCCTGGATTCCTTGCAATGCACGTAAACAATGAACAAATCCTGAATTTTTATTTCACTTAATTTTCAGACATTTTCATCAATTTGTTTTCGCATAATCTGAAATAAAGCTACATAAAAGGGCACTTTAAACAATAAACCCGCTTTACCATCAAAAGAAAAGATCATGATTGAAAGAAAACATAGGACCAAGAAAACTTACTCAAAACATGAATTCACAATCATTTAAGCCAATATCGTTCGTTTTCAACAAATTTTCAATAAAACATGATACTTGTTACTTTGAATATGGCCTATCAACAGAAAGAAAGTAATATTCCATCTAACAATTTGGATTTTTTTTTTTTTTTTTAAGATTACACTTTTATCTCTAACACATGATTTTATGTTGTGAAAATCTTAGATGAACATTTTCTTTTAAACTTTCCAAACATAATTTCAAGATTACTGGAATAACGTACAAAAATAATATTTGTTACATAATTGGCCCAGCTGCTAATGTTAATAATTTTTAGAGGAAAAACAGATACATCCTCTTGACCTAAAAAAATCTAGAATATGGTGATGCCTTATGCAGATCCTACTTAATGATCATCTTTTTACATCATATTTCACTTAGAATTACTTTTCTTTACAACAAAATACCAATCAATTTCATTCTCATACAATGCTTCTCATCCTTTACAAATCTTTGTACAAAATCCCTGAGTGTCTTAATACAAAACAATGAGAAATACTTACCCTGTATCCTGCTTGGGGGTCACACTACAGCAGCTGCTAATTTGGTGGGAAGGGACTGGTGAAGATCATGAAAGTATCAACAGAAGCATGAGGCAAATCACCTGGTAGATTCAAAGAACCTGCCACTGACAAACTAGGACTAAATTGGGGGGAGAGGGGATATCTTCTAGTTTTGTATTTTGCCCTTTTGTTTCTTTATAAGGTAAACTAGGAGGAAATCATTACAAGAACTTATATAAGCAATCACCTTACCTCAAATAAGGGGCTTAAACTTTGACAGAGTATTTGCATGGACATCTATCATTTATGTATGGTGTGGGAAATAAAATATTTCATAACAATAGGAAAAGTTACAAAAATATAAGTGAAGAAAAGAAAAAAACATACATTGTTTCACCACCATGTGGTAACATTTTTCATATCTTTATAATATGAAATCATTCATTTCTAGATTATTTGTGTTTGGTGTTTTATAAAATGATTGATTTGCTAGGTGGTTTCATTAAAGATTAACTTGTCTGATTGTCCTCCAAATAGGGCACTTTCTTCAGTGGATGTAAGTTCTTTTGAACACATAATGCCAAAGACTGACTGCGCTGTGTAAAAGTGTATGAGCTCACACACTCTATTGATTAAAAAAAACACTTTCATGTCAACCAGTGGGAGCGAACAAAACCTTTATCTTGGACAGTACGAAGCAGGATACAGATTTACTGTACTAAACACAGGTCAAATTAAATATTCATCTTACACTAAAGGCATTTATATAGAACAGCATGACACAAAATACACTTAAGGTGGAATAAAAGCCCATTGCTAAGACTCATCTTTCAAAATGATAGAGACAAGCCTTCTCTGTATACAACACAAATATTGATTTCAAAAAATCAACTTAAACATCTTTTCTAACTTGGAGACATTTCCCAAATTGAATAACTACATTTTGTGAGCTGTAACTGCTGATGAATTCTCATTTACATGTTTCACATTCATTAATTTCATCCACATACATAATAAGTCAATAAGTGACGAAAGTAAACATTAATAGTTATTGTACTAACTACTATTAAAGGTATCGCTTAAAGAAAAACGTAATAATTTTATGAGGTAGATGGCATATTGAAAAACACAAAGAGAACACAATCCGTTTATGTGAAAATAATATACAATATTTATCCACCATGTAAGCATTAACCACCAAGCTATTTACACTTCATCACCTGACAACAAGACAACACATTTTAACAGTCACACAAAAATATCTTACAACACAAATGTTTATACACTACACAAAAATTCGATTTAGACAACATCAGCTAACATACACTTGTTTTATCCCACTGACCTTGTCCACCCCCTACTGATGTCTTGTCCACCCCCACTGATGTCTTGTCCACTCCCTACTGATGTCTTGTCCACCCCCTACTGATGTCTTGTCCACCTCCACTGACCTTGTCCACTTCTACTGATCTTGTCCACCTTCCAATAACCTTGCCCACCCTTCACTGACCTTGTCCACCCTACACTGACCTTGTCCCCTAATATAATATCTTGAGACAATAGATGTATACACATTACAATCTAGGTTAAATTTTGTCATTCTCTCAAACTTAAAAATATAGGTTGTCTCTAAACAAGAAAAGTCCTCAGAAGTTCAGACAACAGCAAACCTTGGTAGATTAAATTGAGTAAAATTGGCAAAACTAATATCTAATGGCAAAATTATTTATTTACCTCTGAAACCGTTCAAAAAGTTTACAAAGATTGGTAAGTTTTGTTCATTCTTTACCCATAGGTCATCCACCTACTTAAAAAGATGGGTGTAACTACAACTTAAAGAGACACAAATGACTGAAGATATGAGAATGGCTCACCATAATGTCTAATAATGCACTGTTATGACAATGCACTCTGATGGTGTACCCCGACCAAGGTGCACCCTGGCGTCATGAAGGTGCGCCCTGGCGTCATGAAGGTGCGCCCTGGCGTCATGAAGGTGCGCCCTGGCGTCATGAAGGTGCGCCCTGGCGTCATGATGGTGCACCCTGGCGTCATGATGGTGCACCCTGGCGTCATGATGGTGCACCCTGGCGTCATGATGGTGCACCCTGGCGTCATGATGGTGCACCCTGGCGTCATGATGGTGGACCCTGGCGTCATGATGGTGGACCCTGGCGTCATGATGATGCATTCTGGTGTCATGCAATGCACCCTGGCGTCATGATGATGCATTCTGGTGTCATGCAATGCACCCTGGTGTCATGATGATGCACCCTGGTGTCATGATGATGCACCCTGGTGTCATGATGATGCACCCTGGTGTCATGATGATGTACCCTGGTGTCATGATGATGCACCCTGGTGTCATGATGATGCACCCTGGTGTCACACTTATCATGATGATGCACCCTGGTGTCGTAATGATGCTCCCTGGTGTCATGATGATGCACCCATGTCGTGATGATGCATCCTGGTGTCATAACGATGCACCCTGACATCATGACGATGCACCCTGATGTCACAATGTTGCACCCTGATGTCATGTTGCACCTTGGTATCACAATAGTGTGCATCCTGGTGTCATGATGGTGCACATTGTAATAATGGTGAACTCTAGTGCCATGATGTTGCACCTTGGTGTCACAATGGTGCACCCTTGTGTCATGGTGCATCTTGGTGTCACAATATGGTGCACCCTTGTTTCATGATGGTGCACCTTGATGTCACAATGGTGCAGCCCGGTGTAATGATGGTGCACATTGTCGCTAAGTGCACTGTGGTGTCATGATGTTGCACCTTGGTGTCACAATGGTGCACCCTTGTGTCACAATGGTGCACCTTGGTGTCACAATGGTGCACCTTGGTGTCACAATGGTGATGATGATGCACTTTGTCACAATGGTGAACTCTGGTGTTATGTTACACCTTGGTGTCACAATGGTACACCCTTGTGTCACAATGGTGCACCCTTGTCACAATGGTGCACCCTTGTGTCACAATGGTGCACCCTTGTGTCACAATGGTGCACCCTTGTGTCACAATGGTGCACCCTTGTGTCACAATGGTGCACCCTTGTGTCACAATGGTGCACCCTTGTGTCACGATGGTGCACCCTTGTGTCACAATGGTGCAGCCTGGTGTAATGATGGTGCACATTGTCACTAAGTGCACTGTGGTGTCATGTTGCACCTTGGTGTCACAATGGTGCACCCTTGTGTCACAATGGTGCACCTTGTGCCACAATGGTGCCCCCTGGTGATGATGCACCATGGAGTGCACAATGGTGAACTCTGGTGTTATGATGTTGCACCTTGGTGTCACAATGGTGTCATGATGTTGCACCTTGGTGTCATCACAATAGCAGACTTTGTTGTCACATTGGTGTACCCTTGTGTCATGATAATGTACATTGCCACAATGGTGCACTGTGGTGTCATGATGTTGCACCTTGTCAGAAGTGTACAATGTGGTGCCATTATATTGCACTCTGATATCACTACGGTAAAATCTGATGTTCTTAAGCTGTTAAGTTAACATGCCAAAAAACCTTAATGCTTACGTCTACTGCAACTGAAAACTTATCTTGGCACTGCAATAAAAATGCAGTTGAATTAAAAATATCAAATAAACTATGTAATGCTAATGCTATGCGAGACATTTCTTCTGCACTTTTGAAGACAAAGGATATTTAGTCTTCTTATTAAAAGAGAGAACACTAAAAAATGATACCTCTAGTCGAAGTACACACAGTACTCTCAATTGCAACCCATCATATTTATGAATGCTGCAGTGCCACTACTTCACAGAATTTGAGCTCTAGGATCCAAGCAATTAAATGGCAGAGTTATCAAATTTGGATTTTGCATACATTTGAGTAAGAGGGGTTTAATTTTTTATGATATAAGCAGCCATGGCTTTAGACCTCTGGATGGATGTCGCAAATGGCACTGTGCAATACAACATATTGCTAAATGAGTTTGCTGGCAGTGTGTAAATACCCAAAATAATCACATACTCTGGGTGTAATTAAATCAAACCTGAGCAGGTACCTGAGATACATATATGTATACTTCATAATTATAAACAGCTCAAGCATAGCAATCATGTAAAAGTCCTACATAGCGGCTTTGAATAAAAACAAGATCGTTCATTCCTGCAAATACTGCATAACTTTATGCATATTCAATAAAAGGTTGATCCACCTTGTCTCTGGGGACTGTAACATAATAAGCCTTCAAATCCATTTAGTGATTTCTAAGCCATCAACTCAATCCACTGATATTCTCTGAGACATTACACTCCATTAAAATAATACTAATAATTTATATTCAGTTCTTTCACCAACATCTTGAAACTTCTAAATGTTTTCTTCATGTAGATACATGGTTATCATGGCTAAAAATCATTCTTATGAATAACAACAATAGCTTTTGAAGTTTGCATGAGCGCCTGAGGAAAGCCTGGTATTTTGAAGCTCTAAGTATTCTACCCATTAAATACTGGGCGGTCATGCAATATTTCTACCACAACACTTTTTGTAATACACAAATAAATAATGTCCAAACCTCTAAATGTTCACTATCACCTGAGTAAAATGAGGTATACATGCTTACACACTTCAAAGTGTGATTTTATCTTCACACAAGTGTGTGGTATACATGCTTACACACCACATCGAGCAGTATGCACGGAATGAATAACAACATACAATGTGAGTATAATAAAAACAAAATGTAATCAATTTAAATAGTTGAGGGATATGGCTTAATAAATATCAAATTCATAAAAGCTTTAAATACTATGTAGTATTCCAATATCTTTGGAAACATATCAATTCTTCAAAAATATACAACCCTGAAATGAGACAAATTTGACTTGCATACAATGGGGAACAAGTTCCACATTACATCTTTGTACAAGACAGTCCAGCAACCACCTCCATTGTTGATATAATACACACCCGTATAAAGATAATGGAGGGATTCCTAATCTTATTAACATCCACACCACAGGGACAACATATGTACTTTTTTCAATATTTGCTTTTTTTTCTCCCAGTTTTGTTTTGAGGTAAGCACTGAGGTAGATATGAGATAAAACCTAACACTACATGTCTTCTTTGATGGTTCTAATAAACATTTCAACAAGTTCCTGAGTTTGCTCAAATACATTCAGACTTTTCTTAACCGCATGCGAGTCCGTGAGCGAGAAGGCAGAAAGAAAATAAATCCATCACCTTAACTCCAGTTTCCTCGTAACATTGTCATCATGGAGATGCCTTAGAAGATGGCTAGCGAAAGCCAGCAATGAAGAACTATGAAAGAACTGGCACATTGGACATAAGCAAGGAGATCTTTAACAGAATGGTTGGGTCATGTATTAAAAAGGGGCGAAGAAAACTATGCCAGAATATCCATCACCTGGACACCAGAAAGTAGTAGAAAGAAGGAAAGACCTAAGACTACATGGAGAAGAGCGGCAGAAAAGAAGAGAAACAGATTTGGATGGAACAGCTGGGGAGAAGCTGCAGTAGTAGCAAAAAACAGAGATGGAAGAATCTGCTTAGAGAAGCCTCAATCTCCGCACCCAGGAGAAAGGAGGGAAGGCAAACGGTCAACATGAGGACAAAGGGGTTTATTCCTTTTTTTTTCTACTGCACTGAAATCTATGACCCACTTCCTGAGTTTTCGAAATGATATCCAGAAGAACCATCAAACAAAAAATAGGTTTTCTTCTGAGAAATCCCAGTGGTTTTGAATCTTTTCCCAACTTGAACTATTCTCTAACTGGTTCAACCATGTCACACAATTCTTCCATGAAAACATTCTTCATCTTTAACGATTACTAACAAGAACGTCGACTCTATATATTTAGAAATACCCGTAATCAAAAGAGTGACCTGCCTGTCAATAACATGAAAATTGTTTGAAGGTGATAATCCTAAAAGGATAAAGTAAGGATTAACCACTTAACAATCTTATTTCCTTTTTGTCTTTCCGCTCAAGTCCAAAGTGATGCTTTTATACACTTATATACAAACCATGATATGTATAATACCTTCACCTAGATAAAACACAGCATATCTTCCATCAGTTCAAAAAAGCTAATCTAATGCCCTTAAATAAAAGGTAATCTAATGATCGCTGCCGATAGGACCTTAAATGCTAAATATTAACATATAGAGAGATAACAATCTAATGATCGCTGCCGGTAGATGGCCCTTAAATGCTAAATACTAATATATAGAGAGATAACAATCTAATGATTGCTGCCGATATAAGGCCCTTAAATGCTAAATATTAATATATAGAGAGATAACAATTTTCAATTTTGTTTTCTTACTTTTGTTGGAGGAAAGTAACTGTACACACCTCTGACAGTAGGAGAGTACCTCGCACCATTTTTAAGATAATTATTGCTCGCAAAAACGTCAAGAGCATAATGAATACTCTAATAAAGCTAACTGCTCCCAATATTTGGCACATACCTTGGGGGTGTCTCAACTCATTGAAATAATTGTTTAGTTTGGCATTTATAAAGTAAAATGCTTTACTGTGTTACATGATTTGATAACTGTGCCATATGATTCACAACTGATTTTGATAAATAAAAAAATGATTTCCTTTACAACTATCCAATCTGTACAAGAGTGTGTAAGACATGATAGCCAATTGAAATATTCAGTCTTAGAAAAAGATCACCAATCCATGATTTTTAAATTCATTCCAAGTGCAAATTTTACATAATTAAAATCGATATCCCCATTTGTTTCATAATAACATAGATTTTTATAATTGTGCTTGATTTTTTTGCACAATCTTAGTTAAATCATTTCATCTTTTCTCAGCAGGATACCACAGTAAACAGAATATAAATAGGTTTAATCAATTATGTTCAAATTCCAATTGCTTGAAATATAATTTGGACTGTTGATTACTTCTAACAGTTGACAAGCTGTATCACTAAATCATAACAGCAAAAAAAAAAAATTCCTTTAGCTTCTTACATGGTATGCAGAAGTTGGTCAAATATTTACCCTTGCTTAACAAACATCCTTGTGCACAGATAGGTTTAATAGATTATGAAACCAGACCCAAAGTCTCTTTGCACCTTGTAGTTTAAGATTCTTGTGGGAAGTGAGCAGGATGACCAAGTGCACGCACTTGTTGTAACAGCTGACGTGTGTTAGGTTTCACTAGATTGATTGGGAAGGATTTTGAAAAATAAATGTACTTCTCTTCACAATGTTACAATTGCAACAGTGTCAAAGGCCTAACGAATTGTCTTTGGGGACCCAATAAACTGATGATTTATTCTGCATCAGTCTCACAACTGAGCAAAAAGTATCTTTCAGCACACCCCACTAAATATATACATTACTTGTATGGGTTAAAAGGGGAAAAGACCTGCATTACTTATTATGAAAGTGTACAAAACAAAAACTATGATTGAAAATAGTTTATATATATATATATATATATATATATATATATATCCTTTTTTAATATATATATATAGTTTCCAAGTCAAGATTAGATAATTTCATATTTTTGTGTTGTTAGCTGATCTACACCTCTACAATGATTTCCAGGTAATCACTTACCTTCAAATTCTGACTAACATAATGTTTATATATAGATATTTTGATACTACTACTACTAATACATTAGTAATACTACTAATAATAATAGTAATAATAATAACAATAGTAATAATAATAACAATAGTAATAATAATAATGATAATATCAATAATATAAACAACAAAAAAACCTGCATTTCTGATAACAACAAAAGGTTACCTGAGATACCAAAAAACAAAAATATTTCAGTTTCATATTTTCATAACTGCAACTTAAGTCGTTAAAACATGTTTAATATCTTTCTCGATTACATTTTTGAGTATGAATTAAACTGTTGAGTTTGATTTGTGTGTGTTTTTTTTTTTTTAACAAAAACTGACGACCAAAATTTTAAATACTTGTTTCAAACAAAGTCATGGTAGCTATTTTTATTGTGAGAGCACTATTATCTATAGTTGTGCAAGTCCATGTTTTTTGCTGATGATCTTGAATATCACACAGCAGACAAATGGTAGATAGATGTATGAGTTATCGTTATCCTACATGGATGTAAATATACATGAGATTTTATGGCAATAAAAACAGAAATTTGTTTGTATTCTCATGATTTTGACAAAAATACTGTTTCTATTCCTATGCAGTACATTAAGCAGGTTTTCAGAAAACCATAGTATATTTTTCATTAAAAGAAATAACTGATAAATTTGTAACTCACCATCTGTCAACTGCATGTATATTTTATACAATAATGGTGGATTTCTACACCTTGTGACCTTTACCTGACAAAACATTTATATTCTAAGATCATCCTTTGCCCGACTCTAGAAAAATTATTTTAGTTCAAAATGGTATAAAGCACATTACACATGGTACTTCAACCCTACCAGACTTCCCTTCCAAGTATAAACAATTAAATCTGTTAAAATCTTTGCAAAACGAATTGCCTTTAAATCAAATCAAGAGATAATCAAATAGCTTTAATCATCAATAAAATAAATGTTACAAAATACAACCTCAACGAATAGGGAAAATGAAATAAACTAAATAGAGATAAATCTAAGAAAAATATATATTACCTACAGAATGATATGCTGTGTTTTATGCACATGGTTTGTATTGTTAATAAGCAAAGACCCGTAGTTTTATTATAATTACAAAAAGCATCACTTTGGTCGTACTCGCTCAAGGTTCACATTTGTTTTCTTTTCATCTTTTCCTAAACCTCTGTTTCCTCAGGAGATGTGCTCCTCAACATTTTCTCAACCAGTGACAATTCTGGTTCCTCATACCTCAGACTCGTACCTCTTTGATCATGTTCCTGAGATAAGAAGGCATTATCCTGAGAGTAAGAAGCATCTTGTTTTGTCAGGGAGGGGGCATGTGGATGTACAAGTTCATTATCTGGGGCTGTAGAATAAAATTCTGCTGGATTTGTGCCTTGTGATGACATAATACCTGAGATGTCTTCCTGAGAATTAACAGCACACATTGAATCCCTTGCTGCTAATTCATTACTATTTTCTGCATGACTTTCAGTTGGTGCAGTCATAGCTGAGGTAGAACCAGTGTCGACAAAACCTGATGAGGCTGAGTGGTTACTGAGATCTGAGCCTGTCGCCTGCATGTCACCCACTGGACCAAGAGGTTGCCCAATGTACTTGATTCCCTAAATTAATTGAAAAAATGAAAAGTATTCGTTAAGAAAGTAGTAAGGTGATATGTATTGTGTAGTAGGTGCGGTATGGGAGACTGGTACCTTGGACACAATTAAACAAGTGTAAAAAACACTATATTAACCTATGCTGTACATGATATGCAGCATCCAGGAAATTCCCTTCCATCTTTTCACATTTGTGTAAATGGGCTGCCTGCCGTGGAGAATGAGATGCAGGTGCACAGTGCACCTTAATAGTTACATGTTAGAAGTCTTTACTTTGCTTCAATAGCAATGTCTGCATAGAAACCTTTTATTGAGCGGTAAATCCATTAGACCACACAAGAGTACATCATATGTAACTGCCTACAAAAGAATTATTCAAACATTACCCAATTCAAGCATGGCCTGAAAAAGAATTGCCTAGAAAGCAGTATAATAGAAGTAGTCACAAATTCTTTCAATCAGAAAGTCAGAAGAAATTAAACATACAAACACCAAGAATACTACTACCTAAGGTGGTGTCTCCTAAAGAAGTACAAACAGTGATTAGATTAATTGGTCAGTTTGTTCAAAATCCATTATACTCAAAATAAGACACATCAAGTTAAAAAGTATAATAATAAGGTAAGATCATGAATTATAAACATTTAATTGTCTCTTATAATTTCCATTTTTCTTATGTACCCTTCCTGGTCCAAAAAAGGTATGCATGGTTCCTATGTTCAGTTGAGGTATACTTCAAAAAAACAGTATCTCCAAAATAAATTATGATGTATCTTTTGTTAGGTATTGAACTGCTCCTAGTTTAAAATTAACCTCCCCTAATGCATAACTATAACTTGCTTTTAGGCACTTGAGACTGAATTTTCCTTTCTTTAAAAGCCTTCCAAAGCCCCAATATATTTCACATCTTGATGGACTCACCTGAGTTGGAAAAATGACATGACCATTAGGCAACATTGGTAACAGCGTATCAGGGTCATCTGCAGAACAGCGATAGATCTTCCTTGGTTTGCCATTCGGTAACCTGTGTCCAGGATCACCAAGCTGAGACAGGTGGGTATAGCCGTTGGTTTGTGAATATCCAACACTCTGAACAATGTGGGGTGAATCGTTGCAGCATGGACTGTACACAACGCTCACATTTGACGGTTGTTGTCTCTTACATGGGTATCTGCAATGTAAATGATATGATAGCGGCTAACTGGTTAAAACAAAATCACCTATGTCATCAGAGTAAACACATACATTTACCAGGCTTAGAATCATCTTTAAAAAGAATTTGTCAGCTCAGCATGCAAGATAACATTTTGAGCAAAATAAATTACTCAAAACTAACTGAACACTTTTTCCCTCAAATACAAATTGGAAAACATAGTCCTTCCACTACCAATCACTTGAACACCATGTAACTTCAGAAGCTCACACACTCCTTAGCAGATGTTTTTGCTCTTTTTTGTTGAAGTACGGTCTTATGATTTAGGTAATATTTATGGGGGTGACGGAGGAAAGTTGTAATTTGGGGAGGTGGTCTTCGTGCTGATATTTTCTTGACCAGTTTCATGTTGATTTACTGTAGGGCTTAGGATGAAAAACTCAGCTGTTTCCATGTGTTAAGGGATAAACAAAGAATGCACAACAATAATTGCCCATTTCCACGTAATCTGCCTGAAAAATGCAAGAAATCTGACAAACCAATTTTACTACTTTGCTCTTTTTATATTTCTGCCCTATATTTAGATCTCCAGATGTCTGTTCATACCCCTTAAGTGACTGTAGCATTTGGCAAAAGTTTTAGCAACTCCCATAATATGGCTGGTAATTATTTCATAATTTGTGTAAAACATGCAAAAATATGTGATGCTGGGAGAGACAAGTAACCTTCAATATTTCAAGTTAGGTAAACTATATGCTGCTTTCATCGACTTAAAAGCTGTGTTTGATGATCTCAAGAGAGAAGTACTTTTTGCAAAACTTTTTTTAATTGGTATTAGAGGACACTTTTTAAAGATTATTTTGGAAACATATAAAAATGTAAGACATGGAGTGAAATAAGGCAGCAAGTTAACCCAAGAGTTTGCAGCACAACCGGAGTTAGGCAAGGTGATAACCTATCACCAATACTTGTTTCTTTGTACATCAATGATATTGAAGATGTTGAAACTATTCTACTTCTTCAGGTATTACTGTCGGTAGCAAAAACTTACGCTGCTTACTATATGCGGATGATCTTGTAATATTTTCATGTAATGCATATTCCCTGCAAAATCTTTTATATGTTTGTAATAACAATTGTATTTTAAATGATCTTGCAATCAACATGGACAAAAGTAAAAAAGTTGTGTTTAAACCAGGAGGTTATCTTGCAAAACATACAAGTTTTCATTTTCAGCATAATAGACTGGAAGCTGTCAATTTTTACAACTTTTTAGGCCTGGGAATCACCCCAAAGGGGGTATGGTCAGCAGCACAAGATAACCTTAGTTCTTCTGTATGGTCAGCAGCACAAGATAACCTTAGTTCTTCTGTCAGTCAGCAGCACAAGATAACCTTAGTTCTTCTGTATGGTCAGCAGCACAAGATAACCTTAGTTCTTCTGTATGGTCAGCAGCACAAGATAACCTTAGTTCTTCTGTATGGTCAGCAGCACAAGATAACCTTAGTTCTTCTGTATGGTCAGCAGCACAAGATAACCTTAGTTCTTCTGTATGGTCAGCAGCACAAGATAACCTTAGTTCTTCTGTATGGTCAGCAGCACAAGATAACCTTAGTTCTTCTGTATGGTCAGCAGCACAAGATAACCTTAGTTCTTCTGTCAGTCAGCAGCACAAGATAAGCTTAGCTCTTCTGTATGGTCAGCAGCACAAGATAACCTTAGTTCTTCTGTATGGTCAGCAGCACAAGATAAGCTTAGCTCTTCTGTACCGTCAGCAGCACAAGATAACCTTAGTCCTTCTGTATGGTCAGCAGCACAAGATAACCTTAGTTCTTCTGTATGGTCAGCAGCACAAGATAACCTTACTTCTTCTGTACCGTCAGCAGCACAAGATAACCTTAGTTCTTCTGTATGGTCAGCAGCATAAGATAACCTTAGTTCTTCTGCCCATAAAGCTCTTTTCAGTATTAAAAGTTTTTGTTGAATATCCCATCTCAAAAAACTCATAAAATGAGTAACATTTTAGAATTATTTGATTCCCATTTTTTTCTTATTTTAACTTATGGTGCAGAGATTTAAGGACCAACACCCGCGAAAGTTTGCTAAGAGTTTATAATCAATTTCACAAATATCTTTCAGGACTTCCTTCGTGCTATTAACCTTCTAGCAATAGGGGAGCTCGGTAGACCTTCTTTATAATTCTTCACTTGTGTGAAACAAATTCAGTATTGGTTGAAAATTACTAAGTATAGCAACAGTAGATACACCACATTATGTCTTTTGAATAGACTTACTTTGCTAATATTGAATTCCAATCATGGGGATTAAAACTATTCTTTGTAGCACAGTCTTTGGTCATGTATGGTATAACCAAGGTGTTGGGGATGATAATTTATTCATGGCTATTTTTAGGCAAAGGATTTTAGACATTGATAGCAGGACTGGACGAGTTCTCTCCATGAGTGTGATTATTTACGTACCTATAAGTTGTTTAAATGTGATGTATATGTAGAACCTTATGTTTTTTATCTTCATAATTATAATCACAGGAAATTTTTGGCTTAAGCTCCGTTGTGGCTATATTGATGTTAATGTATACACCGGGCGCATGAAAAACATTAAGTACATTCAAAGAGAGTCCATTTTGTAATAGTGGGTGATATTGATGATGAGTTAACATTTTTTAATAGTTTGTTCATTCCATTCATTTCTGCACTCAAAATACATTCCTCTATAATATTCAACCTATCCTGATTTGCATAAATTAAGGTCTCTCCTAAATAGCGACTCCCAAACTGTTCGTTGATCTTCAAATTTTGTAATGCATGCATTGAAGTCCCATGAACCAGCCTAAAATGCAGTCATGTGTATCCCCTTTGTTACTTATGTCATTCATGATATATCTCAAACGTCTTGTTTTGAAAGGTATACACAGTTGTTTCAACACCTCAAGCAAAGTATTTATCTTGTCATATGAAATGTCCTATTTATACCATGGATTATATAACATATGTAATCAAACTTCAGGTTTCCTAATATAATTATTATTATTATTATTATTGTTTTATTAAGTAAAGTACCTTTCTTCCTTTTCATAACATGCCCACCTCATGTTATTGTTGTCAAATAACTTTGTATGTATGATATTGTAAATGTGACATGGGCCGATGGCCTAGAGCACCAAATAATCGAAAACGAAACGAGTACTATTTTCCAGAAATTGAACCATAAATGTCACTGTACAGTCAGATTTTTTGACACACTTTACTTAAATAAAAAATTTGAAAATCATTTAGTTTTATTTTCAAAGCTTCCTTCCAAATGATTCCAACATCTGTCCTTAAACCTTTATTTTTTAAACCCACACTTGGCAAAAAATGAAGAAAAAAACAAACAAAAACTGTCAGTCATCTATGAACAAGAATCAACGTTACCAAGCATACATTATAAACTAAGTATCACATCATAAATTTTGTCTCAGAAAGATTATCAAATTTTCTTCCACTCTGTAAAAGAAAGAACACTAAAATTGATCCATATTTAACATGATTGCGAAGATTGTAACCTTACCTGTATCGCATCAAAACAAAGCTTGAACAAATAATGATACACGTCACAGCAAGGATCACTCCTATTAAGATACCACGCTCTTCATCGAAGCTTGAAGCTACAAAGAGAAGGACCAAAAGCAAAGTAAGGAAGTCTGATTCTCTGTGCAACATAACCATTGATGATGCAGTACTAACTTACAGGATTAGTTCAGTGATCAAGCAACTCCATCCTATATGAAACTTCCAAAACAAACAAAATGGCAAAGAAAGCATTCTCAGATCTTATTCCTTTGAGGAGATTTTTGTTGCTTAACCATAAAAACTATTGTATATGTCCGGAAGAATAAATAGTAAATAATAACCTAGCAAGGTAATTGTAATTTCCTACCAGAAGAAAGTTTGAAAGAAAAAATGTCAATTTTCTTTAATATACATACACAATAATCAAAGTGAGGAGGTAGTCACAACCTCTCACAGTAGACTTACTATACCAGCCATTTCTACACAGATAACACTGAACTTTAAACTTGGATATCTCCTGAATGGAATAAGGTATTGAAGTAGTTTCTTCACGCTTTTGATGTTATAGAAGTACTCTTTCATATAACATGAATTTGCTTTACCACTACACTAATCATTTCAGTATCAAATTGTACTACTTAGTGTTCAATTTCATGCAAAATAAATTAAGACCAAGTAAACAGAATTCTTAAAATATTATCAAAAATTATATATTATTTAGAATTCATCCTAAATCTTCAAATATTTAAGATATTTCCAAAAAAATAATGCAAATATTACAGCAATTAACTACAAAATTGTCTTCCTGGGTTACTTACATGCAGGTGGCTCCATCATAGTTTGAGCCCGAACTGGTTTCGTTGGCGGACCTTCACCCGCAAGTGTCCCTGCAAGAACCTTCACATAATAATTGGTGTTACTTTGTAGATCACTCAACATGGAATAATGGGCAGAGCCTTCAAGAAAAAAATTAAACAGAAATAAGTTTTGCTTTCAACTATGATACTAAAATGACAATGTTTTTTAATACTTGATAAATCATAGCTAACATGAACAAGTTTAAATAACTGGTACATGTCTAGCTTTCTAATAAGATACCCCATTAATCATCACTTTATTCTCTGAATTATCACACTCCTAACAATATTATTCACATTACACCAAAAAATATGTTTAACTAATGAATCAAGCAAAGAGAATGAAATGGAGGGATTACCACGATAGGCATCATTTTCTTCCCCACATTTTAATCTCGATATTTACTCTTTCAATTCAAACCAAATATTAACAAAAAATATCCATTACCACCTGGTTGTGAATAGGATATGTAAGGTATGGAACTTAAAATATGCTACAGGATATTCATCTAAATTGAAATAGTGGATTCTCTTGAATCCTGTCTCTTGAAACTTAATACCCATGATATTTGTACAATCATGACCAAAATATTTCAGCTCGAATTGGCAAAATGGTCCTCAATAATACTCATTATTGCAAAATAAGTCACAATCATGTTTAAGAAAGAAAAAGGGAACATATGGCAGGAAAAATTGAGGAAGGATAATAGATACCATTCTGTTGTTCCCGTCTCCACTTGTACTCGGGTACGGTGAGATCCATATTGTAGAGGATGATGTAATGTGTGATCACACCATTTGGCTTCTCAGGTGGCATCCATTTGATTTCAATTGAGTACGAATCCAGGGCAGTGGCCTCAATACTAGATGGTGGCGAGGGTTCTACACACAAGAAAACATAATAACCATAATATCTCAAAATAATGGGAAAAAAAGTGATATCAAGATTCACTGCTAAATTCCTGTCGGTAATCTTATGAATGTTTAATGTGAATAGAATATTGTACATCAGCATTAAAAGGAACTGAGTAAGTTTCTGTTTATTGATGTTGAAGGGAGACAGCAATCATTTGGCATATGATCAAAAAATGAATCTTAACACCTGTAAATTGCAATTATATTTTATTGATGTTTTATTTCATTGTATGAAGGTTATTTTGGGAGGCAGTGAGCTGATGACTGTAGAATAAGCTGAATAAACAAATCAGTGGTCCAGTGGAGATACTTCAACTGCTGTGATATCTAGTTCCATTATAAGGATATTGAGTTTTAAAATCAGAATTTTTGTTAAAATGGCTGGTGTGCATTATCTACTGTACCTTCACAATCTAAACAATTGCCATTGCATTGTCTTAATACCTTACCATTTTTACAAATTGATTTTTTTCTTTCTTTGTACTGAAGGTAAATCAAAGTTACTTCAATTGACCCACATTTAGTAGTCTCCTGATGAATCCAATGCTTGTATGTCAGAACATTGCGGAGAGTATTTCAATAAAATACATAAATGCTTTGAGGAATAGAAGGATGTGATTCACAACTTAGTCTGATTTCAGTCGTTTCTTTGCACATATGATAAATCTTTAACAAAAACTTCTCCTTTACATTTAAAAATTTCCACTTTTCACCATTACATTCCTATTACTGTCCTTTTTCATATAACACACATACTTCATCACTCAACTTATTCTTTAAAGATCAGCCACGACTTACTATCTTGATGGGTCCTGAAATACTCTGGTGAACTATACATCCCTTCTCCATGCACTGCAGCTCTCGATCTCATTTGAACTTTGTAGAATGTGAATGGACTCAAGTCCTCTAAGATGAGCTCATATGTTGGTACATCAGCACTGCAATAAAGAAATATATATGAGAATCTTCATCTGTGCAAACTTCATTGTGACACATATCTCTCTTTCAATTAGTATGGTGCTACCTTAATAACAAGGAACCTCATCCATCATACACAGGGTTTCCCAGTTGTAAGTATGCCAGGTTATATAATAATTATCCAATTAAGAAGATGACATTATGGGAGTGAGGAACATGAACACTGCACATTTAATTTCAATTCAAAAGCATTAGGAGGGGCACATTCCTATTTCTAAATGTGTGATTTCAATCTCATCTTAGAACAAACCAACTTGATTTTCTTTAATTCAAAACTTGTTTCTGTAATCTATAAATCTCAACATGTTAACATCAAAATAGGAAAGAGCACAACCAAAATTATAACAACTTAAAATCAATAAACAGACATGCTTTGAATACTGACAACAAAACAACTTTAGTGGTTACCACAAAACCTATAAAACCCGGTAAGCATATTACAAAAGAAATTACCTTGGAATGAACTCCACTGTCTTGGTTAAAGATTTATGAGGTACTATGAGTATTACATGAGTATTTTGTGAGTATTTTATGGTGTAACCAATGAGTTCTAAGCATATCAAAAAAAAAAACCTGTTGATACAACTAAAGTTGGAGTGAACTTCACTGTCTTGGTTAAAGAATTATGAGGTAATATGAGTATTATGAGTATTCTGTGAGTATTTTATGGTGTAACCAATGCTTTCTAAGCATATTATAAAAGAACTTAACCTTATGAGGTACTATGAGTATTACATGAGTATTTTATGGTGTAACCAATGATTTTTAGGTATATTATAAAAGAAGTGTTGACACAACTTACATTGGAGTAAACTCCACTGTCTTGGTCGAAGAATTATGAGGTACTATAAGTATCATATGAGTATTTTGTGAGTATTTTATGGTATAACCAATGATTTCTAAGCATATTATAAAAGAACTTAACCTTTGAGGTACTATGAGTATTCTGTGAGTATTTTATGGTGTAACCAATGATTTCTAAGCATATCATAAAAGAACTGTTGATACAACTAGAGCTGTGAACGTTAAGGGATTTTAGTAAACGTGTACACGCCAAAAAAAGCGAGCGTGTATCGTGTACACGAGTTTAGTACCGTAATTTTCGGAAATACACCAAAATTGCTCCAAAACTACAAGGCGAAGTAACAAAATCGCGCAACCAGTATGGAAAAAGTACTGACTGCATTGCCCAAATAGACGCTGAGTTTTGCTTTCCAAATCGTAAAAAGCTTACTTCTATGGTATAAATTATCATTTCTTGTGGAAAATATGCATGGAAATTCAGTTTAGAAAGAACAGATAACTTCCTTTCAATGTCATTTAAACTCAACATCGCGTAACTTTTTTTGTCCTATTCGCTACAGCTTTCAAAGTTCTGTGAAAATCTTGCATATCGAGGTACCTCGCCGTAAAACATTTCAAAACTAAGCTACCACCACCAGGAAGTTTTGAAATATCAGTCCTCTCGAAAAAATGGCCACCATCTTCGCGAAGCATGCAGAATTTCAGCTCTGTTAAAACCTTTTTCTGTTTATTTATTATGCAATATTTTTTCTTTCTTGCAAAATTTATTTGACTCATCAGGTAATATTTACATGTAAATGTACTGATTGTCACGATTCAAGTGTTTTTTGGTCGATAAAACGGGCCTTGATTGTGTGGGATTTAAAGCCTTATGGCCTAACGTTAGGCCTATTGTTAGTTTCACTATTTACTGCTGCACATTCGCGGTGAATTTTACAAGTTAGATTACTCAGATTTCGGCGAAATCGAGTGCATAATATCCCCATTCAAAGGTGATTACTGCGCATTTGTGATTCGCACATTTAAAAAGGATTATGCTAATCGGGTTTACAGTTTGTAAAAAGTCATCATTGATTGGAATTTTGTCAGCCGAATGTGTGTGTGGTTTGAATCATGAATATTGATTTCCAACGGCAAGACATTAGGATGTATGCAAAAACGATTACTCGCAATGAAGTATTTAGTAAACGTTTACAAGATTTGCGAGCGTGTAGCGTGTACGCGCTAAACGGTCACAGCTCTAGATACAACTTACATTGGATTGAACTCCACCATCTTGGTTGAAGAATTATGAGGTACTATGAGTATTATATGAGTATTTTGTGAGTATTTTATGGTGTAACCAATGATTTCCAAGCATATTGTAAAAGAACTCTTGATACAACTTTCGTTGAAGTGAACTCCACCATCTTGGTTAAAGAATTATGAGGTACTTTAAGTATTATATGAGTATTTTGTGAGTTTTTTATGGTGTAACCAATGATTTCTAAGCATATCATAAAAAAACTGTTGATACAACTTACATTGGATTGAACTCCACTGCCTTGGTTGAAGAATTATGAGGTACTATGAGTATCATATGAGTATTTTGTGAGTATTTTATGGTGAAACCAATGATTTTTAAGTATATTATAAAAGAACTGTTGACACAACTTACATTGGAGTGAACTCCACCGTCTTGGTTGAAGAATTGTGAGGTACTACTTTGAAGTATTTTATGGTGTAACCAACAATTTCAAATGGCGTTACCGGCTTACACCATTTAACTGATACCCGAGTTGAAGAAAGGGATGTGGTATTGAACCTTGGTGGTAACACAGGGAAACGATTGCCTGAGGAAAATGAGGGTAAGAAGTGACAACACACATGTGAATTATAATGTCATATTATATGGGCCTTATCATATTATGATGTCATATACATGAATATAAGAATTAAATATTTGTTCATTTCCTGTTTGGATTGGTGGTACTTTTGACATTCGAGTAGTGAGAGGAGAGACAAGGCAAAGACGGGTGTTAAAAACAGATGGGTTATTCTATTAAGAAAGAGGTTAAGGGTGCTATTGGTGTAATGTGCTAAATCTAGAAATCTTTGTTGCATTAGCCTGCATGAGCATTAACAGGCTAATGTACACAACCACAGCCTTTTCATCTTTCTCTATAGAAAAGCGAATATCTTTTCTAGCAGTAATGTCAATATAATATCTAAATGTTTTTTAATCAAAAATTCCTTTTTAACTCATGGCATTCCCACTTAGAACCACAGTAGAACAAGCTGTATTGAGTCTAAATTTAAACATCCTTCCTTGTTTAAGTAAATTTCATGTTTAAATATAAGCAATTATTTAATATCAATAGCAACCATTTTTCTTACTTCAAAAATGTGGTCTATTAAAGACACTGTCCCTATTTTTAACCATTAATTTACAAACATTTCAACCTCAAACAGAGGTTTAATAATAGATTTAAATTGTCTTCTTTTCCAGGTTGGCAGAGAGTCAAGAAACAAATGTAGAAATGTTCCTATGAGATTGAGAGGCAAAGAAGTTAATAAACACAGGTGAAAATAAATTGGCCTGAATAGACAGCTTGTGGAACCAATTTTACTGAGGAGCAGAGAATCATCTTTTTGCACATAATAACAAAAAACACACTCTTGTTTTTTTGTTTTTCATCTGATAAACATTTTCAAAATTAATTATCCATGCTTCAGGCTTCTCAAATTTATACTGTAAAAAAAATACCCTGCATGGCACATGAAGAAAGAAATGACTTGTTAACATCATTAGATACAAACAGATTGTGTGTCCAGAGGTGAAGATAGAAATAGTTACCTTTTCTGGGGATCGTGCATGTTGCCAGTGTTTCTGAACTCTCACCATTCCTGCTTAGAGCCAAGACACTCACTTCGTACACTGAATTAGCATCTGTTGAAGACAAAGAAGTTAAAGTTATATAGTTTAAAATTGCAATAAACCATATATCTCAAAGAGAAATGGACTTAAATTTGTCGAGAGTACATAATGGCATCTTGTTGGCAATGGATGACGGTTACTTGACAGCCCTCATCCTCCTTGATTTAAGCACTGCTTTTTATACCGTGGACCATAATACCATCATTTACCCTGTTGTCAAGGTTGCTTGATTACACAGCTCTAAAATGGTATGTAATTCCTATGTAAAGGGACAGACCACAAAGTGTACGAATAGGTTGTTCAGTAATCCATAACTTTTCCCCAAAGCTCAGTTCTTGGTCCTCAATGGTTTACTATATACACACACCCAATTCCTGAGTGATTATTCTGAAACAGAATTTGTATTACCATGTGTACACTGATTATACACAACTGTTACTTCTAAGCAAACACAGCAGTAGGCGTGAGTATTAAATACCAAAAGAAATGACCTAAATTTGAAGATATTTATAAAGACAATCAATTAATCAATTATATCAGAATGAATGCATGAATGCGATTTTCAGCTGTTCTGTACTAAACTGTTCAGCTTAACGGGAAAGGGAGTGAGTATCAAGTCAAACTGAATATCTGGCTACCCAGTGGGAAACAAGCTTTCATGCGCCATTTTAAATTGAAATGCATTATCAAATATTGTCTTGTTTCTAAGATAAATCTTACAGAGGTAGGAGGTTGGATTATCTTGTATGATGAGGAACAAAAAGATCAACAGAACTGTAAGAAAACTACATTTATATCTTGTTGCGTTCAAGGGAGTTTGCAAAATGACAGTCACAACTTTTGTTTGAAAATGATGCTGATATAAATCAATTGTAGAAGAGTGACGTCACAGCCCTAATAATTATTAATGTTTAAATGGGATTTAGATTTTTTTGTGATAAATTGGAAGTACTTTTCCAAAATGTCTCAAATGATAAATTACAATTATATAAGTAGACACTACATTGTCCTCATCTGCTATAGGCTATCCAATGAATGCCCCATCTGCTAACATAGGCTATCCAATGAATGCATGTCACAACATCTCAGAAATTGATTCTATAAAACAAAACAAAACTTTTGAGGAATGTGAAGATGTGATGTCACAGCTCGTCTTAATTCACCCACTTTGCAAGAAATTATTAGGATTTTATAATGGAAGATCCCCTGTAAGCAATATTTCTGTGATTTTCAATCCTATGACAGAGGACTATTGAAAAAACAATTTTGTGTAAAAACCATGTTGATATCATATTCCTTTAGGGGTTATTGTATTACAAAGATTTCCCCAGTGTGTTGAAAAATGAACCTTAAAGGCAGATCCACAAACTTTTTCTTGTGAAACAGAATTGGATATATACTTTTTTCACGAATTCGTTACCCTTTCACACATGATAATAATATAAATAGAAGAAATTTGTATGATTACATGCATGACCCACTGAAGTAATCATTTTAGGATTAATGACACGAATAGTACATCAACCTATTGCATTATGTGAATACAAATCTGTTTGTGCTTAAAGTTTACAATAGAAGGATAGTAAATACAAAAGTGCAGCTAGCATAAAACTTTCTCATTCTTAGGATTTGTTGAATATATTAATGCAAAATAGCGTGCAAATTTGACAAAAACTCTTTTAAATAGGAAATTCATTCCTAACAAGCATTACAGGCTTAAAAAAGGTTTGTTCCCCATGTGCAACAGACTTTCATAACATTTTTTCATAAAATCAGAACTCAATGTAAAATCAAAACTCAATGTAAATCAGAACTCAATGTAAGTAAAATCAGAACTCAATGTAAGTAAAATCAGAACTCAATGTAAGTAAAATCAGAACTCAATGTAAAATCAGAACTCAATGTAAGTAAAATCAGAACTCAATGTAAGTAAAATCAGAACTCAATGTAAAATCAGAACTCAATGTAAGTAAAATCAGAACTCAAAAATCAGAACTCAATGTAAGTAAAATCAGAACTCAATGTAAAATCAGTAAAATCAGAACTCAATGTAAAATCAGAAAAATCAGAACTCAATGTAAAATCAGAACTCAATGGAAAATCAGAACTCAATGTAAGTAAAATCAGAACTCAATGTAAAATCAGAACTCAATGTAAGTAAAATCAGAACTCAATGTAAAATCAGAACTCAATATAAGTAAAATCAGAACTCAATGTGAAATCAGAACTCAATGTATGTAAAATCAGGACTCAATGTAAAATCAGAACTCAATGTAAGTAAAATCAGAACTCAATATAGGTAAAATCAGAACTCAATGGAAAATCAGAACTCAATGTAAGTAAAATCAGAACTCAATGTGGGTAAAATCAGAACTCAATGGAAAATCAGAACTCAATGTGGGTAAAATCAGAACTCAATGGAAAATATAAAAGTTGTCTGTTTAATTACCATTCAAGCTAAACTCTAATTGCAATATTCTTATAAAAAATATCTGTATGCACAGAAACGGGCAATACAAAAAAATTTACACCTTTATCTCAAGTTATGAAAATAGCATAAAATCTATATAAAAATTTGTTAAAAATTGACAATTTTTAAGCATGCATATGCAAACTTACAATGTATGAACAGGCAGACATTTCTATTTTTAAACATTTTGCATAATCTTATTAAAGGAATATCCATGAAAAGTCAAACATGAACATTCCATATATATGACAATGTCAAGGAACATAATGGTGAAACTACTACTCTGTTCTGATGAGGCACTGGCATAGTCAGTCTAATTCAAGGGTAATATCAGAAAGGCACTTACACAATAATTTGTATGAATTCAAATGTAGTCATTTCCTCTTTTTGAATGATGAAAAACAATCTTTTTTTAAATTATTCAGGTAGGGAATAAAAAATATGTAATATGGACATGTTTTGCCCATAACGTCATGCACTCAAAAATATTGAAAACTTTCCACCATAAGATGTAAAATCTGGGAAAATTTGCCCAATAAGGTCATGCACTCAAAAATATTCAAATACTTCCCTCGTTACATGCAACAACATCTGGGAAAATTTGCCCATACGGTCATGCACTCAAAAACTTCCCTCATTACATGCAAAATCTAGGAAAATTTGCCCATAAGGTCATGCAGTCAAAAATATTTAAAAACATCCCACATTACATGCAATATCTAGGAAAATTTGAGACACTTCTTTGAAGACACTTTTATGTGCCTTAAAATTGAAATTCCGGTAGTTTTTTATTAGCAAAATCAAGTTTAATCAAACTATTTACATTTGATCAAGAACAAACCTGAAATTTAGAGTGAAAATACCCTGCAGAAAATATGTTTACTGTTATTTAGTCGTTGATTAATTAACCTGACATTGCAAATAATACAAATCCCCTCGCCGCTAATAACATGCTTTCCCGTCACAACTACCATCCCATTATTTTACGGACGGAAGGACAAATTCATAAAAATAGTTGGAATTCCTTTACTTGGGCAGAAATCTTTTGTTCCCCAGTAGCTGAACAATGCATTCGGACGGACGGACAAACACAACGGTAAAGATGTTATATTCCCTCTTTACCAACTTCGTTGGCGAGGGGATAATTATCTCAATGAAATTGGTACAGGCTGCAAAAAATGGCTGTTTTTAAGTCTAAGATGGCTTTCAGAGTAGTTCCAAATTTTCATCTGAGGGAATGAATTGTTAAAAATCTATGGACAGGTAGTGAGTGATAAGTTTATCTTAATTGGAAAAAAATAGGCTGCAGTATAACCCATGAAAATAACCAAACATCTCATCAAAACTGACCATTTCACAGCATTTTGAATGTAATGCCTTGTTATAACAAATAATGCAAATTTCATTGAAATTTTGTGACATTGACACAGAAAAAGCAAAGAATTTCCTCATATTACCTTATTGTTTTTTAATCCTTCACTAATGTTATTTGAATTGGAGAGGTGGAATATGACGAAGAGGTTTTGCATCTCCATCATACCCCCAATCAATATCTAGCAGGTGAATACAGTACACTTTTGACATAATGTTCAGAATTTAAAGCTCTTTCAGCTGAATATTAGTTCTTTACCTGTCCATATACCTATAAGTAATTTATCTTGCAAGTTTAAAGACTTTCATGATCAGGGGATGCAAGAGTTTTTAAACAAGAATCAAAAATCAACCAAATTTGAGTTTTTTTGTTGTTTTTCTTCCCCTGTGCAACCTAACACTAAGTACTCCTATGGTTGCCATTTTAAGTGTGGCCTATAAAACTACTTTGGTGGGTATTTAATTTTGCAAACTCTTTGAGTAATCCACAAGGCATTTCCAAACAATTCTTAAACCACCCATTACCCATTTCCCTTGTCCCACTGGAAGCCAGTATAAGTTTACCCCAGGTATTAATGAAGTTCATATACATGACCCATAAATTTAAAGTAAACATTCCATGGTCATCCAATGTTGACAGTTGGCAAACACACACACAGAAGTTCACGCGGAATGTCGGACACAGGGAGGGGTACTCCTGCATAGAACAGCCTAAGACGCCAAAGATAACCACCTAACCTTTGCTTTGGTATTGCTACATCAATGCGCAGAGGTCAAATATATCACAGCTTCCAAAGAAGCATTTTGTGGAATTCCAGCTATCCACATGGTCAGGCATCTTTGTATTGTTTGAAAGAGCTAATACAAGCTCCCATGGTCAGAGTAAATAGAAACTAGAGGTAAACCTTTGGACAAGTATGGGTGGGAAATTATGGCAAGCCGTTTTACTTTTTAATCCGAAAGTAGAGATATCTCCAATAGATTAAGATATCTTTAACTCAATTAGAGATATCTCTAATTCATTTTAAAATATCAATGATTAATTTTCAGAGATCCCTAATTTACTTACAGATATCTTTAAAGCATAAGAATTCAAGATATCTCTAATTTAAGATTTCTCCAAAAGAAAAAATAATTCAAGATAAAAAAATTCAAGATATCTCTAAATAATTCAAGATATCTTTAAAAGAATTCAAGATATCTGTAAATAATTCAAGATCTCTAAATAATTCAAGATATCTTTCAGAGAATTCAAGATCTCTAAATAATTTAAGATATCTCTAAATAATTTAAGATATATCTATCTCTAATTAATTTAAGATCTCTAAATAACTTTATTATAGATATCTTTGTGAAACAACATTCTTCGTCAAGTGATATTCCTTCTATAACACATATGGCCACTAACATGTTGCGTTAGCGTCCGCATGTTTATTAAAGGGTAGAATTGGGGGAAATCGCAAGTAAAAACATTTATCACCGTCGTTTTGTTCAATTGCAATATATATGAACCCCAATTGCTTGCAAAAAACCTGTTTTTGTGTTATAGGTTTTACCACACAAATGATGGTTTTACGGCGTACTACATTAAAATAAACAACATTTTAAGTCAAAATACTTCAGGGAAAACTTTGTTCTGGCCCACATTTTTGATAGCATATCAGATAGTGAATACCAAATCACACCTTTTCATGCACTTCCTTTGATATCAGCTGATAAATAATTGTTTGGTCAATCACAGCAGGGAGTCATCCTTGATCACAGAGATGATATTATGTGAGTGGACACTGGGCACGATGGTGTAAGCCAGCATTAAAAAAGTGAGGGGTCCGAAAAGGTCCTAGACTCCCCTCCCAAGATGAAGTATCAAAATTTAACCCACTTCTAAGGGCAATTGTTTTTTTGTTTTTGTTTTTTTTGAGCAAAAAAGACATAACCAGACATCAATGATGTTATAGCTTAACCCATAACAATGCAAGAAGAATTGATTGCTTTTATTGATTTGTATTTTGTCATATCTGATATTTTTATGATGTTTTTTAAGTTTATATTTCACATCTATTCCATTTTGGGGCAATTATTCATCATGTTAAAAATCCAAGAGTTCCAACTTTCCTGTATGAGTTGTATTCAGTTTGTCAACTTGGGTTCAATGGCACCATAAGTCAGGTCATATGTGCCAAGGAAGTTAGTTGTGAATGACTGCCAGATTGGTTCTCAGTAATGACTTAGTTTTGTGGTGGGTGCAATGATTCACTTTATAGCAAAGTCTGAAACATTATGCGTCTAACAAAAGCTATGTGACATTCAATGCATGTATCATCATGTTTTGCTGATTACTGACATTGGTGAGGTCAAAGGTCAATTCCACCACAACTGTATGGGTTAGAAAATACATTTTGTAAACATAACAAAATTGATAACATTTACACATTAATGTTAAGTTAATTTCAAGTTAAATTACGGACCAAACATGTTTCAAAACGGCCAAATTTGCTGTATTTAGCTGGTAATCGGCTAACCTAGCACGCTAGCAACCCTTGAATGCCCCATTGAATACTATCCAGCAATTCTTCTTCGACGTGTCCACAAACACTGTACACAACTTTGTAAACAAACTTTTAATTCTGGCAATCTGCTGCCCATACGGCACATTAGTAACAACTCCCAGCTTACACAATGCCCGTGCGTTCACCAACCCAACAATACTTTATCCTTAGATAGTGCATTTAGGTTTAAAATTCTAAGCCCCATGATAGATAGTGCATTTAATTCTGATTGGAAAATACTGCGGTATGATTAACAACAAGACACATACATGTCCGTATGTGTAACTAATAGACATGCACGTGTATGGAGGACCTTCATACCAAACGAATAGGATTACTGTCTACAGCTAAAAGAGCTATTTTAGCGCCATTACATATTGAAATCTAAACACTTTTGTGGACAAAGATTTTACATTTGGGGAGCTTTAATTCAAAAACTACATATATCTCTTATCTAAAATACAAGTTTTATAGAGCACACAAAAATCTCGCTTGAGCCAGAAACTTAAGAACAAAACTGTTCAAACCTAGGAGATGCATTTTAACACAAAACTTTGTACAGGCACATATGCTCACGTACGATTTGATAAGCTCCACTCATTATACTCTGTGTAATGGATGGAGGTAAAAAACAAAGTTTATCCTAATTTTTGAAAATTTCCTCAAAAACAATGGTAGGGGGCAGACCCATGGCTGATTTCTAAGAGGATCAGGGGAACTGAGCCCGCTTGTTAAAAACTTTACTTGTAAGAACTTCATAGATATTGCTAGGAATCTCCGATTACTGTTCTGTTTCCGTCACCAGATTTTACCGGGGCACAATGTGCTTTGGGCCCTCTCTTTGTGAGCCCCCTTATTAATTTTTGTATAGAAATCCGCCCGCCCAGACCCCCATGGCTACATCAATGTGGTCAGACAGTGCGTAATTACAAACGTGCTTAAATCAGATTACGTTTGAAAATTTCGTTCAAATTTATAGTGTACTATTGGCATTAGAAAATGGAAATTTCCAAATTTTGACCAAATTTTAAGCTTTTAATTGACTCTCAAATTGTATACAATATATCATAGCCCTTCTGGGGGCAAAATATTTTGAATGCTCATTTTGTTTATTTTCTAACATATTCATTTCTAGATAAGGAAATTTTGTCAAACCTAATGTACAATACCGATTTATAAAATGAACATCATTATAAATTCTGACCGAATCTAAGCTCTTATTTGGCTGTCAATGAATAAAATCGCATATTGCTTCTTGGGGCTTCGTCCAGGGCCCCCAACATCTATCTAGAAAGGAATTTTGAATACTTTATTTTGCTTGTATAAAATTCATTTTCACCCAATTCTAAGCTAAATGTGATCAAATTATTTGTCTATAAGCCTATTGCCATTTTGGCAAAATTAACATTTTACATCCAGTCAGTTGTCGAAAAAATTCACATTTCATGTACACCCCTACACCCCCATGCATAAAGTCCTTAGTGATTCTTCATTAGAACAACACCTTTGTGAGTGAAAACAAATTATAAGACATTGCATTCTTTCTACTCCCTGACAACCTCCCCTCCCCACACCCTACTTGATTGAGAATTTCCATAAGTCAAACATTTTGCCCCTGCCCCCATTTTCTAAACCAGATCTTCACCCCTGAGAAGTTTTCCTACACTGACTTGCAGAAGAAACTAACCTTCTCAAAACATATTGCATGGCAGTTGTAGGTATAATATATTAAAACCGCAAAACAAAGGGAACTTCACGATCTCCATTGTCTGAGTGAATGATATCTTATAAATTTGGTTCCCATTATAGAAAACAGATATTAAAAAACACATTGAAATTCAATATAACAAGCATGGTAGGATAATTATGATGAAAATAAAAACAAAACAAGCAGAATTCTGCTTTAAAATTTAAAAGAAATTAAATTAACAAACCATCAAATTTGAAAAATTCAAACAATCAAAAATTTAATAAGCGGGATAGTCCAACAAAACAAAGCAAATCGTTTGATCTTAGATTTTTTGAAGTTAAAGATTGAAGGAAATTAAATGAAAAGAAACAAACTACAAGACTTCAACAAACCAATTCTTCTGCAAATTTGAAATTTCAAACATCAAAAATTCAAATAAAGGGGAGCGGCCGATGTAAAAATTTAAACTGAATATATAGACTGAAAGGCTGAAGCATTGATATTCGACTTCCACATTTTTATTAAGTTCATAAGCTCGTGATATTTTTAATTCATAATATTCCAAGAGAGTGGCAATTTGGTATCATAGGTGGGGGGGGCGGGCAAAAGCCTATATATCAGACAAAATATGTAACTTTACACAATTTTGTAGCGGGCAAGTGGAAGGGAAAGCAGGCTAGTGGGAATGAAAGTGATCTCGTGGGGAGGCAAAACAATCTTGTGGGGAAAATGCCACCCCCTCCCCCTCTCTGAAGTAGCCCTTGGTAAAGTGTTGACCATATAGGCCTAGAAATTGCAATTCCTCCCAAATCATTTTGAAATAAAATTAAAACTGAGTTGTTTTAAAAAGTGAAATGTAAGTAGCATTGACTTATGAGACTGACAAAATAACAAACATTTTTTATCACATCCTTCTTAAGCAATACATTGCTTTAATGCAAAAGTTCACGCTACAATATATGAACCCTGGGAATACATGTTTTCAGCGCTAGGGGTAGAACTGTGGGTTTGAAAGGAACATGTGTTTATTTCCAAGAATGGATTCCAGCTTCTGTTCACTTCAATTAATTCAGAATATCACTGACAAAATATCGAGGACTTGCAGGCTTGGGTATACTGTATATTTGATTTTAAGTAGAAAATATCATTTTATGTAAAAGACATAATGCAAACCAGGCTGATGCAAACTGAATGAAAGCAAACACCACATCTGTTCCTCGTCAATATGGGATGAAGTAATGAGCGATTATACAAAACGTAAATGCAAAGGATATTGGAAGTAAAATACAATGCAAAGTTTCCTTTTTCATTTTAAACTCATAAGAACACTTTTGAAGTTCAAATGCAGGTGTATTTTTTTCTCCTAAGATACGATACATTATATTTCGCGAATCTTTATTTCTCCCGCGATAAATGTACTTATCATACATCATACTGTACATTGATTTAAGCATACCATGCACACTATAGCAGTTATAGTACAAGACTCATTGTTGGCAGAAAGTTACACATGAATCCAATGTCATGCTGCCCATTGTTGAGAAGGAAAACATTGAATGTAATTGCATCTCTGCAAACAAAAATCAATCAATTCGGCCATGACCGAACTTCTTTTTAAAGTCTTTGTCATGATGAAAAGTTGACATATCTAATCACTGAGGCGTATCATGCCATAGTGTACAATACAAGAAGTAAATGTGTGTGAAGTGTATGGTATATGAACTTGTCTGTGTCGTGTTGGTAAACATAACAAGTTGTGCGTCGCATTTTGGGTGCTTGGGTGGGTCAGCGACCGGTCAGCCCCAGTCATACGACCAGGCCATAAAGCCTTTATGACACGGACCCTTGCATCACTTATTAATGTAAATTCCCATTCCGTTTTTTTGTTCTTTCTTTCTTTTCCAAATCTTATCTTAGATAACCATTAATTAGCTATGAAGATGCCTCATTACAAAAAGGATCAACATATGGTATTGGTATTATACTCAGCAAAAGTGTAAACAAACAAACAATGCAACAGCCACTTTAAATGTCACACACCTCTTAGTAAATGATTAACAGCACAAAATAAAAAGTAAAAGATAGTTACAACCACTCACATGTCAAAACATATTTGAAGAACTGAGCCAACAACTTTTGTTAATTTCTTTTTAAAGTGACATGAGTTTTTCTTATCTTAATGGTACTCATTTGAGTGTGTGTGCATATGTTGGTGGAATAACAATTGTTTATTAATTAATTAATTTAAAGATGTCTCAACTGTAATCACCTCGACCAAGACAAAGGCCCATGGCAATCATTATCATAATCATTCACCTTGTGCATGAGCTTCACTTGACAGCTTGTGCAATTACAAAACTAAATGTAATTGTAAGTACTCTGCTCAAATAACAAACATCCCTCCCCCCTCACCTCACCCTTGCAATACCACTGTCAGTCAACGTTACTGCACGTGACTTCAAAGTAAGGTACTCATAATCATCACATGAGGAGGATGAGTGTATTAGGAAGGAGGATTTGTCCAATTAAACAAGAGAAAAGGGAAGATTAGCTCTTTCCTGATAACTAACAACACATCAAAAATATTATGATTTCAAAACCCAACAACAACTCCAGATGAACAGAATAATGCAGTACAATCAACTTATTATAGCACAAGACAGGTAATAAGCTCTAATTACTTATTTTGTTGTTGGATTTTGATAATAAAACTTACAGAGCTAAGATATGACAGGCCAAATAGGTGTTTGGGGATTTACTTAATATTATTCAATTGATTATTTCCTCCATGAGAGCAAGCCAGATTAACAAAAGAAAGCACCAACCGTTCACCTTAATTTCCTGAATTATTTCCTTACTTTCCCACTAACTTGCATAAGAACAAAGGTCAAACTTAATAACCTTCAAACAAAAATATACCCTATTCCGATCAATTCCAAGGTCTAGATACTTACAGTGACTTGATTACTTTTACTTCAGCTTAAAATAGAATCAAGTGAAATGAAAGGAAATTTTCACATGGAAATTTGTACACATTTTTATTGTGGAGATTAACTCCACAGCAATGCTGGTACTCATTTAATAGCCGAGTGGACAGAAGTTTATAGTGTCTTTCTAAAGGGCACAACGCAGGATCCATACCAGAAAATAAACCCAGTACCCAGCACCCAGTTGAAATACAAGTTTGAGTATGTACCACAGAGCCACTTGGCTTTAAAACCAGTTCACAAATGTTTCAAGTTTGAAATGAGTCTTCATTGAAAAATAGAAAAATATTTCTAACAAAACCAGCTGCTGAAATAACAGCCCAGAATATTCCAACTATTTGCTAAATTAGCGAATAATAAGTTAAAGAAAGAAATCCGTTAGAATTAATGGAATTGAAAGATTTATGGAGAAAAAATGAATGCAACATTTGCTATACCATTTTATTCGATTGAAAATCTTTTAAGCAAATAATTTTACAAAAATCGGTCAACCATTGGTCATTTTACATATGTTTGAATTGCAGGCATTGATTTCCCAATTTGTATGCAAACTTGTGATGTAGGTTAAAGCCGAATGCTCTATTTCCAAATTTTGTGATGTAGGTTAAGGCCGAATGCTCATTTCCAATTTTGTTTCTGTTGTTTTTTAATATAATTTGCCATAATTATTTGAAGATGGCCAGAAAATTCTGATGAAAATTTCAATCTCAATTAACCCCCAATGAAAGTTTAACTGGAATAGTAGTTATCCCTATCATTTTCAATAACTACACTTTTGGAAAAGTCCCATCCCATTACGACACTCCCACCCTTCCAACAGACAAGTAATAGCTGGTTATATTGCACAATTACCATCTCTAGCGGAAGGTGATTAACTGGCCAGGCGTAAACAAACCATTTTTCTAAAATTTCACACTGCGCATATTCATGTCATCAGTTATAGCATGTAATACATCTATTACTCGGTGCTACAAGCCATTCCACCTAACGACCGAAGCTCAAAATACTGAAATAACGGGTCAACTTCAGAAGCCGTAACAAGGGCCACAACTATCTAATCGAAAGTATGTGATTTTCATTAAATTTTTCGTCATATTAGCATCCCTCCGACTAGCCCTATCACCCCCCTAATCCCGTCATGGGGTCATAATCTGGGCATAATCTATGGGAGTTACTAATTTTCTGTCGGAGAAAATTTAGTACATACTAGACAAAGAAGGTAGCACGAGACTAATTATTTGCCCCCATTGAAACCTGTTACAAAAGTGTTCATTTTAAGGGCCTTTACGCAGCAGCACACCAAAGATTTGGGATATCTTTCGGATGAGGGCAATTTCAGAAGATGTACACCCAGAGATCTCTCCTTTATACACCCACATATACACAAATACATACATACATACACACACACACACACACACACACACACACAAACGCATGACTACATAGGTTTGCGATGCATCAGAACCAAAAAGTTAAAGATATAAAGTAGTTTTGGTATGTCCACTGTATGCAGTCACAGTATGTACTTTTCATTGCACAGTAAATAACCAGAGAATTATTTAACAAAAGCATGCACATTCACTACTCAAACAAACCCACACAAACAGCCCAGACCATATCATTATTCTAGTGACTACACCATACAACATTACAATCACTGCAGCACAAGTCCAAACATCACTTTAGTAACCGCCTGGACTGTTTAGAGGGAGGACACAAAAAAAGTTTGAAGGTGGTCACACTGGGTCATAAGATACATTTTGATCGAGCTTTCTACTTACACATAGAAACTTGTGTGGCTATGACTTTCAAATAGATACTTGTGTGGCTATGACTTTCAAATAGATACTTGTGTGGCTATGACTTTCAAATAGATACTTGTATGGCTATGACTTTCAAATAGATACTTGTGTGGCTATGACTTTCAAATAGATACTTGTGTGGCTATGACTTTCAAATAGATACTTGTGTGGCTATAACTTTCAAATAGATACTTGTGTGGCTATGACTTTCAAATAGATACTTGTGTGGCTTCGACTCCCCTGTGTGGATACGGACTCAGAGCTTTTTTGGAAAAGTCCTTTTTGAATATGTGTTAAAAATCTTTGGGCTAAACTAATGGATCCCATAAAGGCCATTTTCATGATTTACTGCTAATATTGCCATAACACATCTCAACAATATTTGAGGTATCTAGTAAATTTCAAACAAAATTTTAATATGTTGTGATTCCAAAACAAATGCAGCTGCACTTTGCTGAATTTCACAGCTTTCAGATATGCATCATAAATCACAATGTAGATGATGATTTGGCCTAACATCTAACATCTCCTAAATCTGCATTTCAGAAGCAACGCTTAATGGCAATTGGTCTATTTATTACCTTGGGTCAAATAATATTGAGAGCAAGTGACCTCTACCCAGCAGCTGCTTTCTGCCATCTGGTTATGATATAAACAATATATATACTTGCATCTAATCAAAAGCTGCATTCCTACCCAAGATACCTGCATATTACACAACAGAGGAGCAATTAATAACACCAAGCCATTTAGATTTTAAATCTGTTACTACTACGTGAATAAATAACCCTCATTAATTCAAGCCTTTTAATCAGCCACGCTTTCTTATCCACTTTTGCTTTGTCATGACAAACTCTGAAAGTTCAAACCAACGCATTAACCTTTTTACTTAGGTAATAAATTGCTTCCCAGATGTTTCATCAATCAAATTCAGTGGTCAGTTGCAGAAAAGGTCATCTGTGTTCTTGATGGGCAATCTGCTGATTTGTTTCACTTGAGTTGGAGGCTTCCAAGGTATGACCAGAGAAGGGACTCGGATTCCAGGTAGTTGATTAAAAGATTCAAACACTTCAAAGAAGTAACTGGGATAATTACATCAACTCTAAGGGCTGACCTACATGTCAGCTAAAATAGATGGAATATCTACTGGCATACTTTCCCCACAATATAGATCTGATTCAAAATATGAAAATAATTTATATGGTGTATAGAGTTCTACTTATTCCCACACAACAATGTCAGAAAACACTGTTTTTGCTACGCCAATAACAGAAGCAAAAATATAGTCTTTGATATTGACTACCTAAGACTATCTTCTTTTAAATATGAAGAAACCTACAAGAAGCAATATAATTTCTTACAAACAAAATTAAATTGCAAGTCTATCTTATTAGTTTCCTCATTACTATAGAGCATAGTTTGAGCAAGACCCCTTCGTTTAATTCTTAACCAGTGGAAATCTTAAATGTATTTTTCTATTCATCAGAGAGAGCTTAATAGTTTTATGACAAAGAGCACCAGTAGTTTGCGAGTTATTACTCAACAACTTTGGAAGAATTTTTAATGTGTGCAAAAGTTTAAAATTTCGGACACTGGAAATCAGATATCATGGAGATTAAAAACTTTTCTTGGTCAAATGTTTAACTGTTCCTATTTAAAGCATGTTTGCGAAGGATAGAAAACAAACAAAAAGTTACCATAAGGAAATTCATGTTTCTGATTTCACAGACATGAAAATTTGCATAATTTTTCATAATAGGGATTTAAAATTCCAAATGCTATAAAATGTATATTTCAGAGATCTTGATGAAATTAATTGCTATGCTCATTGTTTATAGCATGTTTCTTCCAATTCAGTAAGTTATTGCTACCTTTCCAAACATCTTTAAGAAGATACTTATTTACTTCAATATCTTTGAGATCAATCTTACCCCGTGATTTTCGTAACTCCAGTGAGATAACAAAAAGTAGGGTATTTTGCTCGAGCAAACTTGTACTGTAGAGGCACACAACTTTTTTTACATATTCCTTCAGAAAAGCAAAAATGTGTCACCACTCCAAAAAGTAAAACATTCCAAATAAGAGAAAGAAATGATGTCACCCCGCATTGCATCTGAAACTTCTAAATATGGAAGGTTACAACAACAACTTGCCGTCTTTACAAAGTGTTTCATACAGATATGGTGAATTCGAATACCAAATCTCTCTTTTTGTAAGCATGTCATTGTAAAGTTCCTTCAAGTCACACAAAAAAAAATAAAAAATGGGATAACTAAATGATATTAACAAATTCCCAAACAACCGCATTCATTTTTTTTTAATTATATACAAACAATTTCCATCTCTCAGGGGTTGCATTAACATACCTTCAAGGTAAACAATCAAACAAAAGAATAAGGAGCAATATTAATTAAATCATTAATGAGAGAACACTAGTTTTAAGTTAAATCTAAATAGCATTAGAAGCAAATTGCCCAAAAGCACATATTTCCCTACCACAATTCGAGTAAATACACACACACACACACACATCACATTGTCCAGTAAGAAACAAGAAGTTCTAATTCAACTTACTAAGTCCTGATATGACTTTCACAGTTGTAGAAGGGTCCATGATGACAGGTTCAGCAATAGCAACACCAGTGTTATCTCTCACTGTGAGTTTAATTCCAATGATGTTTTCATTGTTCTCATCTAAACTGACATGTATTTCCATCGTTGTATCGTTAATTGGTACGATGAGCAATCTTGGTGGTAGTGGTCCTGCAATAAATAAAATGTTTAAATGAAGTGAAGTGGTGGCTGGGGTAAGTGAGCAATACCCAATAAAATGTTTCAATGAAGTGAAGTGGTGGCTGGGGTAAGTGAGCAATACCCTTCAGAGATAACATCAATCTCTGAGTGAGACACATAGAAATACCATCGACAGGTGTGTATAGAAAGTTTCAGGTGGATAACATCTTTAACGGTCAAATCATCAAAATCAATCAAACTTCCACCATAACCAAAACAAAAGCAATAACTGAATATTCGTATCAAATTAACATATATTTCTGGCTGTTGCTGTGCAAACTTTTAAGTATCTTTTGTCATTTTTGATTTTGAAAACAATGAAAATAAACAAGAAAACAATTACCACTGTAATTACTCGCGAAAAACAAAGCCGCACATCTGAGTCGGTGTTCAAACCCAAGTTGCTAACGTGAAAGTCTTGCACGCTATACTACATTGCCTATCAGTAAGTAGAGTGTGGCTTTGTTTTAATTCTTATATTTTGGTGTGAACAAAGGAGGGGTTAATTTTATATTTCGATGTGAACAAAGGAGGGGGGGGGGGTAATTGCTCTTTCCGTTTTAATTGAAAATATGTTGAATAAGCTTTCTGGTGATATTTTTTGCATACAGCTACGATTTTTTTTCAAAATTTGATCTCAAAAAGGCTAAAAAAGGGGCATTGAAAATTCGACCAGATTTGAATGCATTGATGTTTTTGACAGGTTGTTCATGGCTTTTCAGGCAAAAGCTAGTTCTGAAAGTATAGCAAGTAAGTTTTGGAAGAAAATTGAAATTTGACAAAACATTTCGTGTTTACCAATTTTCAAGCGAGTTTACTAAAAAATTCTTGATATAACAGTCATCATAAATGTTAATTCATTGAAAGAACTATTTGAGCTCTTTCAAATGATACCGGGATCACTGCAGTGGGCCTATTTGACAAAACAAAATAAGTTTTTTTGAAAAGTGCATGCCCAATCGATCGTGCCACGAATGCGTGGGTCATTAAACTCATGCACACAAGCATGCACAACCATGCACACAAAAATCATCCATCTTCACCATTTGAAACTTCTCACTATGATGAAATACACACTACCATTCTGGATTCAAAAACAAACTTTGAGAATCAATATTTCCCCAACCAAAATTATTGTTTTCTGAACATTTACATTTGATAATGATTCTATATTGCCAATATTTGTTAACCTCCATTTTACCACCACTGGCAGCTTCAGGATGAAAGCTAAACAAATGTATCAAGGCTATTACAACAACTCCTACGATTGCCGATACTCGTAACCAATGTAAACAAAGCACCATTTGACAAAATAGGGAATGTTGTCAAACACGGACATTGCTTGTTCCCGCAAATGCACAGACTCTCAAAACTTTTCTCCTTTTCTTTATCAAACCAATTAAAGTCAAGGCCAAAGACATTTTCCAGGAAACAGGCACACTCAAACATTATGAAAGTAATGTCTGCTATATGAGTCTGCCATTACATTTGGGTCAACCAAGTTCTGCCAAAAAAATCTTGGATATGCAAGCAATGATCATTCAAATTTACATGAATGACAACAAAACTTATATGGGCCCACATGAATGATTAAGTGATCATTTGATTATTTATGACAAATATTTAAGATGAAATTTAAATTAAAGTATGATATTCTCCTTCTAACAGGTAATGGAAAAATTATTATGTTTCTTGGTCTAAGGGAGGAAAGATAGCTCAGTTGATAAAGAGCTGGACATTCATGCTGATGGTCCAGGCTTGGACAGAGACTTAAAAACTCCCGCTGTGTGAAATGGGTAACACTTTACAAAGTCACATCCCTGAAGCTCAGTCATGGGACTACCTTGGTCTGAAAAAGTTTGTGTTTGTTTACTTAAGGTTTATTCTATCCTAACAGACCTCCATTGCAGTTTTACATCAAGACGTCTTTGGTCCTTTTATTTACCAGTTGATTTCCCCAAAAAGACATTAAAAGCTGAATATGAGATGAATATAGCAAAGACTATCAAGGAATATCTTCTAAACGGAATAAGATATCAATATGATTTTATCAATATGAATAATCTTCTGTCATTTATATGAAAATAACATTTCTGTGATCAGACATAAACCAGAAATAACTTCAAATTTAACCAAACCAAAAGCAAATAAAGTGTTAACAATGAGAAGTGTTATCTCTCATAATTATGTCCTTTAGGATCCTAATTATGACATTCAAGATGAAGACACCGACACAAAGAGAGGTATGTAGCACAACTAATCAAGAACACAGAGATAATGAAATGAGACTCACTGGTATCGTTTGCATTTAAGGTGGTTGTAACATGGACCCAGTTTGAGAACACACCCGCACCAGCAGAGGTTACAGCTGCTATCCGCACCATATACTCAGTTTGTGGCGTTAGTCCTGTCACCTTGTACTCATTATGAGATCCGTCAACGTCAATATCAACAGCATCATCCTGTAAATGATACACAAAAGAATCACATTTGAACAATTTGATTAATAGCATCACATCAACAAAAGATAAGTGGCATTCATATGACAAAAACTTACTCTAAAATGAAAGTTTCTACTTAGAAGGATAATCAGAGCTCTGTTATATTAAAAAAACAAATTGGTAAAAAAACAATGTTAAGATCTTATTCTGTTAAGGTGTTATTGCATTTGAAAATCTCATGTGTGTTTAAAAGTGACCTTGCAGTGTACAATGTGATGTCATAATTGAAGTTCCACGACAATTTAAAAAAATAATTTCTTTGAAAATTAATTGCCTCTTTCTAAATTATTGGAAACGTGTAGTTTAATCACTGAGACAAGGTATAATATGTAATTTACAAGAACAAGGGTTTGCCCATTTGCCTATGTACCTTACATTATTTTTATTATATAGAAATACAAAGGAATTTTCTTTGATCGGCAATTATGACATAACACCGTACACTGCAAGATCACTTTCCAACACACTTGTGAAATCTTCCAAATGCAATAACTCCTGAGCGGAATAAGAAAACAACATTGTTTTTACACCAATTTGTTGCTTTAATAGCCCTCTATCCTATACAGAAAAAATGACCATTCATGGGAATATTCCTTTTATCATATTCTGAAAATACTTATTACGGTAAATGATTCTGTAATTTTTTTATATTTTGTTTATTGTAAATAATACAAACGTTGTAACTTCTTCGTAACAAAACCAGTTAACAGGTTCTTTTTTAGAACTATTTAACACTGTAAGTACACTGTTAGTGTCATGTGTACAAATTCTCTCAAAGCTTTATGTAATTTGATATTTCTATTCTTTTGCACTTAAGACAGAAGCCAACTAATAAGATCAACTTAAATTCTTTGAATCTTATCATCCTCACAACTATATTGTACTGGGATGTCATGTGTTTCACCTAGCATTGTGCGGTAGTCACCGTTTTTGTACTACCAGTAGTGTTGCTTACTCACTACTGGTAGTGTTGCCACTACCAGATTCCCCTAATGTAGTACACAAGGCCAAATTCACATCTAAACATGTATTTAAATACCTTGATGACACCCTGATAAATAACACAGTACTTAACAAGGTGCATGAAAATTCTTTTAAATGTCTATGAAAAACTCAATTCTATCTGAAAAACTCCTGCAACTTAAAAACAAACAAAAATCCCAAAAGAATGTTTCCTAGAATCACAACCCACAGAAGAATCCAAGTACAAATTTTAGTAATGTATGTATACTGTGATTATTTAAATATGTCGCCCATTATTCTGATAAAAGCATTTTAATAAAATCCTGTTAGAGCTTGCAGAAGTTGCCATGATTCGATCGTGTAACTTTTCATACTTGAATTTGCAATTTCAGACAACACTTTTTGTTATTTTCAAGGCAATTTTATTGTGTAAAGAAATCAAGATTGAGCTCCATTGTTCCCAATTATTATTGACCTGAGGTATTTTTGAAGCATTTTGACAATATTCCATACCATGTGAATTCTTGTTTATGAATTTGAGCCTAGTGTTATAATTGTTAGTGGTCTAGCGTGAATGTGTGTTTATGCTGATATGTTAATTTGCTTGTGGCATCTAAAATCCATTATGAAATTACACTTTTATTGGAGGGTTTTAATTGTTGAATGACGAAAAAGAATGTGTGGTATAACCTTCTATACATGAGAACTTGTTCAGATTCAACAGAATTCCGTAATTTGGTGTCTAAACTCTGCAAAACTTGTGTCTTTTTTTTTACCATCATGATTTGAAAGTTTGTTCATGATTGATTTGACTTGGGTGCTTGTCAAATGTGGAAATTGACTTGAATATTGTAAGAGCAAGTTGTTTTAATGTAAAAAGAGTAAGTTGTTTTTAAGTTTAAAAAAAAAAAGAAGACACAAAACATGATTTTTTGACATAAATTTACTAAATATTTTGTTCAAAAAACCTGGAATGACTCCCAGGATTCCTGGTTGTAGTTACGAATCCTAATGTGATTGGGATTGCGCAATACCAGGATCGGGATATCGAGACATACGTGATTACGAGATCATGCTAGTTTTACCCATTTTAAGAAAACAACCAAGGTATTTATAAGTAACACCCTGTAACTAACATAACTCACATGCGATAAAATCTCTTAAAGCTTGACCTGCCTATTCTTTTGTTTTTTGCCACAAAATTGATTTAGAATTTGTTGCTTCTTCTGAAATGCGATAAAATAAACATACAAACATTCTAAGCCTTCATACGTGAAATTTTCACATTCATCACAAAAAATATGAAATATCTTGGGATATGCAACAGGACTTTATGTACCTCTTCTGCTGCAGTGTATGAAACTACATAATGAGTAACAATGCCATTGCTGGAAGATGTGTCCATGGAACTCCAACTGAGATTAATTGAGGTGGGCTCGCCGCTTGTAGCAGAGAAGACTGGAGCAGAGCTTGGTACTAAGAGAACAAGAGAAACAAATTTAAAACTGCTTGTTTGCAACGTGCGTTAATATACATACTGCAGTAGCTAGCAATGCATCAAGCAGCACCCCACTGTGCACATTTATTTTCACCACTTTTTGCTTGAGATAAACCAACAAGCTTAAACATGTAAGGGAAAACCCAATTCACTGGTGAATAGGAGGGTGGGTACTGATAACAACTATTTTCAACAGGAATATAATATACAATGTAAATGCTAATAACAAGCACTGTATATGCCATTAATGAAGGAAGAACATATACAACTATTCGATAGTGTGTTTCATTCTTCAACCAGCAATTAGAACCCTTCTTGCTGCTTTGTGTTACAGTAATAAACTTGAATTGAGGCATACCACAATCTGTGGGTACCAATAATAATTACAACCACAGGAATACAAACAATATTTGCATCAAAAATATACCAGATGCCAGATTTACAGCACCTATATGCAGGCACTTAATAACAAATAGCTGAAACTTTTTTCTTTTTTTTTTAAATTCTTGTTACAGTTTGACCAGCTTTGATTTATATCACAAAATTCAACAAATATCTTCTGGCATTTCAACATTTGTTTATCTTATAAAAAATCAAATACAACAAGTGCTAAACAAAGACAAGATTACGTTGTCAAAATATGCTATTGAGGAAAAACAAGCTAAACAAACAAAACTTACCATCTTCCAGGGTGTGAACACTCAGCACATTTGATGGCTCACTCGGCCCTTTCTGAGTCCAAGACTGACAGTAGATGCTGTACTCAGTGTAAGGATGCAATTCACTTATTTCTGTAGAATTAGTTGTTGGATTCTGAACTTTGTGAGCCTCTTTTCCTGTTGAAAAATATCATTTGAAACTATTCAAAAAGACATTTAAAAATTATTAAAAACCGATACATATTCCAAAAAAAGATTTGGAATAGATGTTTGTATAAAACAGATTATTTAGCTACAGTAGTCTAAAGCATGGCTTAAGTATCAAAACAAAAATCATGTCAAAACATTTCCCTTACTTTCCTAATAAATTCAAGGAAACACACCAGGGTTGGAATACCTTCCATTTCTTCCCACAAACATATGATTGAAACAAATGATTGTAGCTAAATTTGTGTTTTCTATATTCTATTAAGCACTGAAAATGCATTTAAATATCCTCATGTTTAGTTTTCAACTGGGCATCAATTCCTTAGATATCCCCATATTATACAGAACTAGAAAAAAAAAGCCACAATTTCGGAAAAAAACAGGAATTCAAAAAAAAATCTTTTATTCATAACAAAAAAATATATATATATATATATATTTTTTTAGTGCAAATTGATTATTTCCTGCTGTGATCAACAGATTTCTGGCAGTCTTTCCAAAGCTTCGAAAACAGATTAAATTGCAATGTCAATACAAACGGAAATAATTGTCAATTGAACAGGGAATAAAATTTGCAATGATATGAACAGCTCAATCTCATAAAATAAATTGAATGTACAAAGGTACAATGCAAACAGCTCAAACAAAGCTGTAACCTGCCCTACTTCACAAGGTAAATAAATATACCATGGAACAGCGTACACATAGAAACACACAACTTTAAAGAGGCGAAATCGTCATATGTGCACAATATTTAGAATTCCTTTCAAATTTTTTGTTTGATTGAAATTTTGCTGCGCGATTCGTTGTCTCGTATTGCAGTATACACTTATTTAAAACGCTTTGAAGGTCATTACACGAGTTAGCCCAGTTGGTTACGGCAATTGGAAGCAAACAAAATTTAAATCAAGAGTCGTGAGTTCGAGTCCCAGTAGAATCGCTTATTGCAACTTTTGCTTTCATCTTCTTCTTTTTTTTTTCTCAGTAATTTTCATTTGGTGACTATTATTGTAGTATAAAAATACTAATATTTCACTTTCGCTTTTTGACAAATGCATTGAAAAAAAAAAAGTTTCTTGTCATAGTAACGTAATGCGCTGTGTATGTAACTCGGCACATACAACATACATGCTAGTGTCTGGCTGTACAAACCATGGAGTTCTCTTCTAACTCCATGTACAAACAGACAGTGGATCGGATTTTGCGCCCACAACCAGAAGTGACGTCAAAATATTGCATCCCCCAATTTTACCGTATTTAAATGAGACGAGCCTCCCTCTTTAGAATCAGCATGCACTGATAGTATACCATGTTATGGTCCATCAAATGCAAACATTCTATCAATAACTTTGCATAAAATTGCCCCTTGCAAACTACATAAATATTGGTATTTCTTTTCATCAAATTCTGCAAAATGATCTTAGTCGCAGGATACCTAGTAACTAATCCCCTTTTAAACATTATCTTCTTCAAATTCTTCAGAAACTATACAATATTGAATGGGCTAACATGGTCACCAAGATACCAGTTATAAAATGACAAGATAATACTATGTTCTTTTTTCAACTTTCATCAACCATGTTTCAGAAAATACTGAAGCTCGATGTTTGATATTAAGACTTAATTAGTAACAATTAAAAGCTCTTTCTCAAAAACTATAAGCTATCAGACCAATGACTATTCCTGGTGTTTCCTTGCCGTCTAAACAAGATTGACATCATATGCCTGACAATTCTAATGCAAGTGTTACTTTTCACACAATTGTAAATGGAGGTCATATTTTCAACCTAAAGATGGCATCTTCTTATTTTCCACACAATTGTAAAAGAGGGTCATATTTTCAACCTAAAGATAACAGCTCTTCTGTTTTATTTCATTTTACTAAAAATAACTTGCCACCTCCAATAGGCAATCATTAAGTATTTTACTAGAGATGTAGTAATCAAGTACATTAACTTTTTGCATCTCACTACTTGCAGAGTCATATCATTTTTGTATTATTATTATTAAAATTATTTTTTACACATTTCTTGTTTAATCATAAATAGGGAGACTATAGAGAAAGTTCAAAGTGGCATGTAACTATTTATAAATAGGATTAAATGAAAGATGGTAGTTGTAGGAACAATTTAAAAACAGAATAATGTCAATGGGTGACACGATTCTCAAGTTATGAGAAAAAAGGTGTCACTTGGACTATCCCAAATTTAATTGTTGTTTCCATGACAATCGGATGGCCAAATTTTGATCAATTTTGAAGAATTAAGCATTTTTAAAGCATAATAAATGTTTGGACATGTTACTTTACCACTGATATCAAGTATTTTTTTTTTTGTTATGTACAATATTCTCTTCAACTTAAACCAAGAACTGTCGGAAGGACAGTATGCTCGACTATTCAAAACTAGTATATAGAATGGGCTTATTGCGGGAAGTATATACAGAAATAGGGTAGCAGGGGCAGATGATTTCAAATTGCTTGAGCTTTGAAAGATGCACTTACATTTTATTTGCTTTGTTAATTTTCACAACACTTTACTACCCAAGTTTCTAAATATCTTTGAGTTTTCATAGAAATATTTTAAGACCAAAAAAAGACAAAAAAAGCTCAAGGTTACCTCACCCATGCAGTAACTCAGAAAACATGTACAAGCTAGCAGTCTTTATAACCATAACACCTCTTTTAGTTCTATCAATTGAACAACAAAGAAAGTACAGGCCCTAACTTGCCAATGTCAATAAAAGAGTGTCATTAAGCCCATTTTCCAACCTGTACTCTCTCCCCCAACCCCTACATATTCCCAGAACTACATCCTGGATTGTAATACAACTTCCAATTTAGGAAAATGTGCATCAAGCAAAGTCAAGCAACATAAAAATGTACAATAACATTAAAGCAAAATTATGCAAAACAATATTGCTTAACGTATGACAATTTAGACATTGGAAATGATACAAATCCCCTCACCGCTAATAATGCATATTCCAGAATGTCCCACATTCCATCCCAACCTGTCCCAAAAGTCATCCCACGCCTATACTCCATGCAATCGCCCCTGAAAACCAGACACTGTCAATCATTCCACCACTTGCATGACCCACATGTCATCACAACTGAAATCTAGATGACACCCCACCACATGCCATTCCACCCTGTCCCACATGCCATTCCACCCTGTCCCACATGCCAACCCACCCTGTTCCACATGCCAACCCACCCTGTTCCACATGCAAACCCACCCTGTTTCACATGCCAACCCACCCTGTTCCACATGCCAATCCACCCTGTTCTACATGCCAACCCACCCTGTCCAACATGCTAATGTTCATTTGAACAGTACCCATGTCCTCTACCCCTGTGCCAAGTTACATGAATATATACCAAATTATGTGCTCATGTTAAACATTTTGTACGAAAGTCTATTGTTATGCAAATAACCTAATCAATATGCATACTTCACCTCACCATTACGTGTAGACAATGCTCTTCACATATATGATCATTTGTGCAAACAAAATCCCCACATCCACTCTATTTTAACAGATATCATAGATACAAATATTTCATTATGCAAATAAGCTAATTAGTTTGCACACACAACCCCAATCATGCTCACTTGCACAGTACCCCTCTACCAAATTACATGTACACCATTCATAACATGAAGTATGAAAACTTTAATCAAAACTTTAACCTGACAAATACATTCATTGTTATGCAAATAAGTTAATTAGTATGCACACACATCCCCCAATCATGCTTATTTGAACAGTACCCATGTCCTTGTGAGAAATCTTGATGACAAACAAACAAACAGACAAATAGAGGCAAAAACATGTTCCTACCCCTACATTTGCACCATCCCCCTGTTCCAATATGTGTCAAATTTTAATAACTTTGTCCTTAACCCTTACTCTACCAGCGCTTTTTTGAAAACACGCTTGAGAGAAGGGGTCAAAGATGGGGCACCCAAAACGGCAATAATATTGCCGCGTGGTAGTCTAGAGTAAGGGTTAAGCAGGAACAAAACCACACACCAAATTTAATCCAAATTCAATCATCACTTCTTGAGATATCTTGATGACTGACAAAAGACAAACTAACCTTGAAATGTTCCCACCCCTCCATTTGCACTCTTCCCCTATTCTAATATGTCCCAAATTTTTCGCACTTCGTCCTTAGACAGTAACAAAACCATACACCAATTTTGATCAGAATCCAATCATCAGTTCTTGAGATATCTTGATGACAAACAAACAGACGCAAAAACATAACCTCCGTCCAACTTCATTGGCGATGGTCAAAATTAATTAATAATCGTATGAAATTAATTGGGATTCCCCACATCTTGGGTTATTTACTATGACATTGTTCAAAACTATGCATTTAATAAAATTAAAACCAATTTGAATGAGCTTGTAATATTCCATTGGGATATTGAAATAATACAAACATTCAACTATTTATTGTTAATGAATTAATTATGAATATTAATTAAAATGCTTGAAGTATGAGCACAAAATGCATACAATTTTTATTAGAAAATGAAAGGGAAAAAATGTGATGAAAGTTTCTCTCAGCAATATTATCATTAAACAAATTATACACATAGATCAAGACAATTCATGATGGTATACACGCAATAACAGTGTACTCACAATGTTCGGTTGATCGATAGGTAAAAACTCTGACACTCGATGCAAAAATAAATATCAGGCCATAGGCCAAGGTAGCTTAAAATAAATAAATAACAGGCCATAGGCCAAGGTAGCTTTAAGTGATTGGGAAGAAAGTTTAAAGTTACAAAAAACACGCAGTAGCAGCGTACCCGCAATATGTTCATTTTATCGAAAAATGTTTAACTCACCTAATAAAAAATAGGCTGCACAGTGATTGTTGAAAAATATATAAAATAAAGTTTATTTAATCAAAAGTTAATTTTCTTTCAGCAATGATAGTATTTAACAAATCATATGCATAGATCAAGAAAATTCAGATGGTATGCACAGCTTACCCGCAATGTTCGATTGATCGAGAAATAATAACCCCCAGGGCCCCACCCTCCCTCCCCCACCAAAAAAAAGACAAGGCTCTTGGCGAAGCTTTAAACAGCTACAGAGATTGTGCTTTTTCGATTACAAAAAAAAATCTTGATCTAACTAAAGTCAATTTGCTCTCCGCAATTCCGTAAGTTCAAGATGGTCAGTACACAATAACTTAACATTAATTACTTAATCACAGTAGGCCTTCACTACAGATTGCAGTCGAAAATGGCAGCTACTACTGTGAATAGTGTTTTCATGTGTGTACACTACAGTAGTTATGTTACGAAGGTACTGTCAGGGAGCAGTGTGTACTGTACAGTACTGCATGCTGAAATCCTGGCCAAAATCGGCTTAAATTGCTCTAAAACCAGCTGATAAATCATTTAAGTAAAAACATTAGTTACTTGATCACAGTAGGCCTACACTACAGATTGCAGCTACTGCAAAATGCTACTGCATTTTTTAAGTGCAAACAGTGTATTCATTAGTGTACACTACAGTAGTTACGTTACAAAGGTGCTGTCAGGAACAGTGTGTACTGTACAGCACTGCATGGCCAAAATCGGCTTAAATTGCTCTAAAACCAGCTGATAAATCATTTAGGTAAGCTTACCTTAATATAAGTAAGTTACAACCAGCTGATAAATCATTTAAGTAAGCTTACCTTAATATAAGTAAGTTATGCTTAACATTACGTACGATTACAAAAGTCAAATTAATATAAATTGCCTTTGAAATGCAGTAATTCGAGCTAAGTACAACGTTGTTTACAACTAGAAATTAGAACTTGCAAGTTACAACAACGCAACTTCGAGGTGATTACAAAATCATGGGTCAATTCAAAAACGAGTTATTTGCCATGTAAATGGGGCATCGTGACTAATTGTCTCATTTTAAACATAAGAAAATTCTCTTTCAAAAAATGCTTGAGTTTCTGCAATTGTATTTTAACAAGCATGCTTAAAAATGAAAATAAAAATGGTTTTCAACTTTTTCTATGAAAAAATCATCAAAATCTGAAAACTCAAGTATCATTAGAAAGCTTGAGATATTGTCTTTATTTCTGGCCATATATTGGATACAAGTGATCAACGAAGTTTCAGCGATTGCTTCGTATAAATCCACCCGTATAACACAACATAATGTCATGTCTCAAAAATTTCACACGGTTTCAAGTAATACTACAGAAATTGATAATTTTATACCAACTTTTAGATATGTTTTAAAAAAGTATTAAATTTGGTAAGATAAAAAGAAGTATTTTTAACACATTTAGTTGTGAGTTATGAAAATAGCAAGTGCGCATGCTTGCAAATCGCGAAGTCGTAAAGTAAAATCTGTGGTTACACATTGCATCAGAAATTTTATTGCTTTGGCCTCCCTAATCGAAAGTATAATAGGACAAAGATCTAGTTGCACTTGCAATTTTCTCCAAATCTGAAAATGTGCAAAAAGACCCAATCCATTTTAAGTCATTTAAACAAAAACAAGCCAGAAGTTTTTCTGTTTTCGATGCTCTCCAAGTTGTCTCATAAATTATGCTATTCGTGACTTTACAGGCATATTGTTTTGACATTTAATATATTTTCAACACTTCAATTAGACCTTGAAAAACCATTGTAAGTGTGTTCCTACAGTTTTGATATATATATATATATATATATATATATATATATATATATATATATATATATATATATATATATATATATATATATATATATATATATATATATATATATATATATATATATATATATATATATATATATATATATATATATATATATATATATATATATATATATATATATATATATATATATATATATATATATATATATATATATATATATATATATATATATATATATATATATATATATATATATATATATATATATATGTAATTTAACATCAAATTTGTGAGGGAAATAACATTTTAAAAGGCTAATAGATAAGTGTGGATTTTGTTTGTTATGAGTGAAAACATTACAAACATGAAAGGCAAGGAAACAGGAGAATATTGTAAAGAATTAAAGACAAAAATTGCGCGTGGAAAATAAGTTTTTTGTTTGGTCTTATGGGGTTTGTTTTATATGTCTCTGAGGAAGATGTTCTGACAGTCACACTAATAAATGAGGTTAATCAACAAACTTAACAGCACACAAAACACAATAAGTGCAAGTGTAAAATTCATAAATCAAACATATTGTATAAAATTGCCAGTGGGAATTTCCCTCCATAACATCTGAACAAAGGATGTAATAGAAATTCAATAAAGGCTGGTAGACTGGCAGCCAATAGACTGGCAGCCAATAGACTGGTAGCCAATAGACTGGTAGCCGATAAGTTCATAGCCAATAGGCTGGTAGTCAATAGGCTGGTAGCCAGAGTTAACTACAATTCACATTTTGCTGAATTAACTAACCATCTAGCTCTTGATTTTTAACAATAACAAAAAAAGTAAACTGCCTTACAAGACCTGTGATGATCGTTAGGCTCTGCTTTTCTAATCATTAACTTTTTTTTAAAATCTTTATTCATAAAATTTTAAACACAAAGTTGCACATAAAACTACTAAGTATGCGCCTTGTGGTAGCGAGGGAAAAAATGCATGCAAACAGGCATGCCAGGGATCCAGATGGGCAACTGTGTGGCTAAGGTACAGAGGGTGACCCACAATTAGGGATGTACCGGATCCAAATTTTTGGATCCGGCCGGAACCGGATTTTGCCGGATCCAGGTTGAAATCCGGCCGGATAAAATCCGGCCGGAACCGGATTTTTCATTGCTTACAACAATTCTCATAATCTTAAGAAACAAAGGGAAAGGGGTGGGGGCAGGGGATTGTCAAGTTGGCTACTAATGGCTAGCAACCCAAAATTTTTGGAAAATAATAATTATTGGGCATATTGTGATGAAATCAAATCAAAATTAGTGAAAGTTCTGGATTAATCCTAACATCTTTAATATTATAAAACTTGAGACTGTCATACATGTGTTCTTACTGAGGAAGTCAAAAAGTCAAATGACACTATGGAGGGAGGAAAGGGTCATTTATCTAACCTTAACATGTATTTGAAGTGCATGTATGTGCAAATTGTGTAAAAACTAAACTAAAATAATTAAGGACAGTAACAAGGTAATAGAAATGGATATCTAATTCTTTCATGTTTTACATTTGGAAAGTAATTATTCTCTGAATTATTTTTGTGTTATTTCATTAAAACACCTTGGTACCCTGAATTACTTGTAAAACAGTTTGCTTAGATAAGTGGGGAAAAACATTTTTCTCTTTTTCAATAGCAGGAGAATCTAAGCAATGAAAAATTGTGGAAAACAAATTCAGTCAACCTATATGTACATGTACTTTTATCTACAAATTTCATTAATGTCTCTAACTGTAAAATTGTTAACAACTGGTGTGGTTTTATTTATTATCTGTTACAGCCCAATCTGTTTCAAAATTTCTATTGATTTCAAACAGTTACATGTCTTTATTCCGTTTTAAATGATCATACGTAACATACGCCAATTTGTTCAGTGTTTTCAAGAAGAAAATACATTATCTATACCGAGAAAAATCCAGATATTCATGTTTGTTTTATATTTCATATAGTTGTAATGTACCACAGTCTCATAATGTAAATCTTCAATTGTTAAAATTGCCAAAAATCCGGTTCGGCCGGATTTGGAAAAAAATCGGCGGAACCGAACCGGATTTTTTCCCCAAATCCGGCCGGATAATCCGGCCGGACCGGATATCCGGTACATCCCTACCCACAATGTAAAGATTCCATGGAAATTAGCCTATCAGTCAGACAATTTATGTTGGTTATAAAACATATGCAAGAAAATGAGCAAACTTAGGCAAAATATTGCAGGTGGATCTTTCCGTTTTCTTGTAGGTCTTGACAGACCCATTTCAGATATCAATTCCTCCATGCAACAACCCCTCCCCCTACCTCTCTCTTAAAAGGACTGTCAGACTGACAGAGAATTAATCCATACCATTCATCGTTTACTTCATTCGAAACTTGAAAAAGTAAATGGCTACTTTCTTACCGAGACCTCAAATTTACACTTTATTACATACATTAGGACAATTTACAAAGCACTTACCATTGACTGCCATGAAGTGGATTGAGTAAGCGATGATGAGTACATCCTGATTGGAAGGAGCTTGCCAGAACACCCGTATCGTCCTGCTAGACACAGCATAAGCATCAACAATGAACGGTGCATCTGGAACATTTTTAGCTAAATGGAAACAGAAAAGAAAGAAAAGCATTCAGAAATGGAATGTTTTGAACACAAAGTTTAAAGTCAAAGATAACAAAAACCGAGAGGAACAGCATATCCCCTTGCTGTCAAATTTCAGCGCATAAGTGCGTTGACCCTTGATTCATTTAAAATAACCTCAAGTGGGTGTTAATGTTCGGATCATTCCCTGCCTAACCCCTCATCTCACCTTTTGTGTTTCATCCCTTTACTCTTCACAACCATTAAACTGCATCATGAGCAATCTATTCAAATGAAATGCCACTGCCCTCCCATTCCCGGCATTTTTTTGCTTTTATTATTCCAAATTCAACACGCTATGAAAAGTGCAGTCGGTTGTGCAAGTTAATTCATTGTACAATGCACTTTGTTCTCATTTCATAATTACATCAAACTGAAAATTGCAGAATAGAAAATATTTCTGTGGAATTTTGAGTTACATCAATTACCACACATTGAGTGTTACCCAAATTCCCTAATCCACTTCACACAGTGCTCTAAAGTACTATTCAAGAAGTAAGCAGATAGTTGTTCACACTTCAACACACATGTTAAGTAACATCAGATTCAGTGAAAATCTTCCCTAACACAATTCTTTTGAGGTAAGGGCCAGGTTTAAGAAAATAATGGTCAGGGGAAAAAATTGCTTATAAATGATAAACCAGCAGGATATTAAATTCCATCATACAACATGCAGGATGAAACAATTTTTTACATATGTGAACTTTAAGCTGTAAATTAAACATGAATATAATTGATTGATTGATTCAAACATTTATTCAAGCACACTTTGATACAGAGTACAGATATATACAGGTATACAATATGATACATACAATAAAACAAAGATATTGATATATACATTAATCATTTAAAAAAGTGGCTTAGGAGCGCCACACAGAAAGTTGGAGTAACTTATAAACGTGCAGCCTGCAGAACACAAAACACATAAACCAACACCTACACACACATCCACACCCCACCCACACACATACACACACATACACAAATAATTATAACAATGATTGTGTACACCAGTCATATTTAGATAAATAATGGCAAAAATGTGATCAAATAAAGAGATACTACAAAATGGGAAACTGCATGAAAAGACAAATTTGAAAAAAAGCAAACCAGTCTGGATAAAATTGATCCAAGAAGGTATAAAGGCAGAGCGTTAATTATAATGTAAGAATAAGAATGCTTTCAATCATCTTTAGACAATGATTTTAAAGATAATGCATTTATATAGGAAGGGAGAGAATTCAAGAGTTTGGGACCTATAAAACGAATGGAATGTTGAGAAGAAGTAAACCTATTGAGTGGGAGACTTAGTTGATAAGAGTTTCTTGTTGAATATGGATGAATACTATGACTGCCACAGAAACAAGTATGGAAAAGATAATCTTGTCTCCTAGTTATCCGTGTGCACTTACAATACAGCATACAAAGAATTAATACTACATTATATCAAATAACAGCAAAAACATTTCAGGTGCAACAAAGTAAAGAACTTACCAACTGCAGGAAAGAGAATGGCACTTGCAATTGCCGTTCCTGCGGCATTACTTGCGACACACTGGTAAATCCCCTTATCACTGGTTCTCACTACACTTATCGTTAAATCGTTACTTTCCAAGATGTTCTTTCTGTCTGCAGGATACAGATACTCCCCCTGAAACATCCATTTGATTGTTGGCATTGGTGTGCCTCTGGCATGACACTGGAAGCGAGCTATGCTTCCAACTGGCTCATTGATGATATTAGTTGGAGCCATCATTTGTGGGATCCTTGGTGGATCTGAGAAACAAAGATATTATCAAATCACCAAAAAGAACTTGATAGAGAATGGTATTAGAGAGCAAATTCATGATAGATGGTACACATTTTCACTAGCTGAGCTATGTCTGTCAAGATTTATGTTAATTAAAATGATGACTTAAGATAATCAGTCTACCATCTGAGTTGCTAAATTACATGTACTTTTACCCCTCTGACATTTAGACATCCTAAACTACCAAACATGAAGCAAAACATTATCATTTGCATATATGATTGTCCCAGGAATTCCACAAATGCCTTAAAAGATGCTTTCCCTTACAGGAAAAATAAGATAAAATTTGTTCTTTCATCTTCTTTAATCTGCAAATGTTTTTATAACAGTGATATTATTTCAACAGACTTATAAATTTAAGAAGGTATTTTTCATACATTACGAGAAAACTACCATCCATACTTTATTACGGCTTAAAGAGTTCATTTCTTACCATAAACAGTCAACCTGGCTCTTTTTCTAGCACTGACACCATTGATTGTAACAGTACATACATACAACCCGGCATCCCGCAGTTGGACACTGATGAAGAAAAGGTTGTGTCGTCCAAGATAACCCACATTATCACGTCTGATTGGCTGATTGTCTGTGAAAAAATGCAAAACATGCAAATATTACAGTAAGAAATTTGACAAGTACCAAAGTGGAAACTTACTTACTTCAAGGCTTCTGCCAAATGGTATGCAAGACTTATAAACAAATAAATAGTGATGTTGTTTCCAACTTAGATAATAATTAACATTGTACCAGGGATTGTACGTATTATTATTGGCAGATATCTATCTATTTCAGAAATTAACTCCCAGTAAATACTAAATTATTAATCACTTAAATTCTAAAAGATTTCCCAAGTATCCAGAATAAGCATACACCATGTACGCAAATGATGTTTTGCTTTTTTTCTTGAAATACCTGTAATTTATGTCTCTGGAAAAAAAGTTCTGAAGGAACGGGGACATGCAGAAATCTTGTAGTTCCAAAGATATGTTTGACAACTCAATGCTTTACTGCTTTAGTCTTTTGAATTCCAAGTTCAACACTCTGTTTCAAGTTTTTTAAGCTTCATCAATTATCAAGAAATGAATCTTTTGATTTTTGATCACGTACAATGAGGTTTAGAACGATTTATGCCATGATTTCTTCAAGTTTAATGGAAGAAAGAAAAAAAACAGCTTCTATTTTCAAAATGGATTTCTATTGTCAAAATGGACTGGAATAAAGCCTTCACATTGCCATTATACTCCTTTTAGAACTTAAAATACTGTACCAGAATAGCAAACAAAACTTTTCTTAGCTATTCTGGTACAGAATTTATTAAGTACCAAAAAAGGAGTATAATGGTAATGTGAAGGCTTTATTCCAGTCCATTTTGACAATAGAAATCCATTTTGAATATAGAAGCTGTTAAAAAGTAAACAATTGATCTTCTTCAATGTTACATCTAAAAGAAACACTTTTATACTTTCAGTCCTTGACCATAACTCAACCTATTTGTTATTCATTTAAAGGGGATGAACAAATAACATCTTTGCAATCAGTGGCATGGCCAGGGTAAAATAAGTGTGGGTAACATAAAGGGGAGTAACAAATGAAGGGGTCAGATTTGCATTAGAGAAGGGGGGGGGGGGGGGGGCACTTCCACACCAAAGTGGTAAGTATGTGCCACCCAGAATTTCAAAATTGGACTGTAGTATGAGAGAAATTTTTGGTAACTGCAGTATGAGAGTTTATGACGTTGATACCTTGATACCTGCAGCATGAAAATAAGTGATTTTTTATCCCTGCAGTATGAAGATATGCAATGTTTTTGAGACCAGTAGTATGAGCGATTGGATTTTTTACGAAAATTCTGGAAAAAAGGCAACTGCTCGGGCGGCACAAGTATAAATACTTCACATATGGAAGAGCCCCCCCTGCCCCATTTGCCATAGACAAGTTTCTTTTAGTAGACAATGACTGCAGAGATGCATTATAGAAAAGGTTTACATTACTGTGTACAGTTTACATGGCATTACTTAAGCAAAGTTTAAGCAATACAATAGACTAAATCATAATTAAAGGATCTGAAGAATCATTTTTAGAATGCAATTAGGAAATCTTTAAAAATACATATTTCATAAACGGAACATGATATCAACCTGATTTTTGTACCAAATTGGCTCCAAGAGTACGCTCTTTCAAATACAATTTTACCCAAAATCATGGGAATGTTCCGTTAAGCCTTACTCTATCACGTGGCAATAATATCACCATTTTGGTGCTATGTCTTTGACTCCGCCTCCCAGGCACATTTATAAAAAAAAGGGTTGGTAGAGTAAGGGTTAATAACCTGTGCTTGAAATTCTGAATAGATTTGTCTTTCAAGCTAGATACAGCATATTCAATTCAGGATCTTAAGCAGACAGCTCCAAAAATTATGTAATACATTAAATTTTTACTAATAAAAATGTCTTCCAAGATATCAATTGGGGTATGGCAAAGATCCCAAACTCTTTATTGGAGAAAGCCCTTCCCACTCAAAGAACTGTGGCAGAGGATTAAAATCAATGGACTTTATCAAATTATCCATTAGGAAAAATAGCTGGGAGAAGGTGGGGTGGGGAACAGTTAGTTACTGGAAATGACTGCTATAGTTTCAAACTCATGTTACAAAGGAATAGATAACATTTTCTACTTAAGAGTCCCATAGATGATGGTATACAGATATTACGAATAGTTTCAACTGTTTTAAATGTTTGAAATCTTTCAGCACTACCAAATTCATAGGAACACACGACATAAGACTTTCGACACCATTAACTTTCAGCAAACTTCTGACAGCTGTAATCTCAAAAAATCTACTAAACCGATGAAGGTATCACAGTTGTTTCTTCTAAAGTCAATAAATAGAATAACAATTATTGCAATTTTTCGTATATCTTTATTGATGTTCAACTTTACTACCTTATCCAACATCACTTGTCCGTCATTTTCTACAGTTTAAATATTATTAGTGTATGTATATGTAAGCTCCAATTTTTGTTGTGGCTGAGAGCTATGTAAACTAAACTTTTTCAAACATTTAAAACCATGTGACATTATGGAATTTAATAGCTTTGTATCTCTTCCATTTCCACCAAGGATATTGTGCGTCTCATTTATTTCTGGTGAAAATCAATTTTCACACTTGGAATTGAGCATGACAAAAAACAACATAATTGCTTTCCTGGAGCTCAACACGTAATTCAGCTATAAAGTAACACAGAATCATGACCTTAACATTCTTGCCCTACTTTGAAAAGGGTAATGGCACTAGTTTAGATGATTCGGGTCTATAATTAAAGGAAAGGTATTATCCCATAAATACATCCATAAATGAACGCCGCCTATGCTGGTAACGTCACTTCCGGTTTTTAAATTTCCTTATTGATTGTGAGATATCTGTGATATTATCAATAACATATGTAGACCCATATGTTCGGTCCAGCGATGTGTGATTGATAGCATCGCAGATTTCTTGCTATCAATAGGGAATCTTGAAAACCGGAAGTGACAGTACCAGCATGACGGTGTTTACTTCTGAATATTTTTATGGGACGATACCTTTGCTTTAACAAAAAGTTGAGTGGTAATATTATTCTTACTTTTTTAACATACATATTAGTCCCATACTTGAGTATAAACAATGGGCTTAACTTGAAAAATATGGCACAAACAAAAGTTTGGTATCATTGGAAGTGGAATTTTTCACAGATTGATATCTACAAAATCTACAATAGTTTAATTGGCAGAAAACTGTTGAATGTCCTTGAAAGTAATTGTGTATTTTTACATAGGGCGACTTTAAGAAGGTGGCTCAATTTTAATCATCAATAGCCAGAAATAATTTCTTATTTTCTTCACTTGAGTTTCTCAAATTATCCATGACTTTTTAATTAAAGAAGTATTAATTAAGTTAAATAAATCAATCTGAGCCATTAGGCCCATAGGGCTGGTGCTTATCCCTGGCTTCCACGGCGCAAGCAGATGAGAGCTCATGACTCCCTCTGGACGAGACGCCAGTCTATTGCAGCTTAACTCTGCATGGTACTCATTTTACTTGTTATTTGTTCTTGTTCTTTGTTCCTTTTCAATAAATAACTAATTCAAAATATTACCATAATCAGAATTCCAAAACTTCAAGCATGCCAAAATCTAAACTTTTAGGTACTTTGACTGATGGTAGTATGCAAAACTAGGACATGACTTCAAACTCCTGCAGCATGACATAACAATGAAAAAGCAAAATGCAAATGTCATAATTATTCATATTAACCCTTACTCTACCAGGGCTTCGAAAAATGCGAGCCCAATTTTCGAAACTTTTTTTTCACATGCATTTTTGACAACATTCTTTCCATTTTCTTTCATTACAAGTTTGGTTGGAATGGAAGCTAAGATAATTATCTTTTGAGTAATAAAAGCCAAAATAGGAAATATTGGACAAAAATATGCAATTTAAGCAATTTTTGGCTAAATTTGATCAAAAAATGGCCAATCTTTGCACAAGTATAACTTCTTGTCAGTATATTGAGATTCTTTATACAATTTCCTTTCCAATGATGCTTATCTAGAATTTGTAAAAAAAAAAAGGAAAGATGAAAAAACACCAAAACGATTTTAGTCAATAAACCCCTGAAAACTGGAGCAGAAAAATTATAATGCCATAGTCACGGTGGGACTTGAACCTGGTGCGCTTGCGTGCTTGATGTGTTCATATCCACTACACCACAAGATCATT